>BSBK01004314.1:5000-605000 GCA_027943335.1 Chamaecyparis obtusa | reverse complement strand
AAGTACAGCTATTGTAATGAGGATTGCCAAATTATAATCGGTAGCCGGCAGGATTTAACTTTTTGAATAAAACCACGCCAGAAATCTGCAGAAATCCACGTGGAATAAAGAATAAGTTGAAAGTGACTTGTACATCAATAATTCTAGTTGAATAGACTTTTAGGGCTACCAATACCACAATAATTCTCTTGATACGACATTTAGGGTTAGCAATAGCAGAAAGCGATGTTGGTGGCAGAAGGAATAATACTAAACTCTGTTTCCAGCCGGCTAAGTGAATCCACGGGTCACAATTTGATGGCCAGGTGCCTCAAATCTTCACAGATCAACCTGGAATAAAATATAAGTTGAAACTGATTTGTACATTGACTTGTAAATTATAGTGAAACCGATGTTGGAGGGAGAAGGAATAATGGGTAATAATGCGCAGGCTATCTTAATAAGACATGATTACTTTTCTATGTGGAAGAAGCGCGGAAAGCGAAGTGATACAAAATACTGTTTTCAAGCGGCCACAATCAGTGCCCAGGCGCCTTTGTTTGAACTCTGGAGTAGAATGAAATTTTGTATTATGTTTTGAAAAGGCCAAAATCAGTGCCGAGGTGCCTTTGTTTGAAGTCTGAAGTAGAATGATACCCAAAAGCCTTTGAAGATCAATGGGGGGATGGAGACGTAGGGCAGACTAGATATTCAATCAGGGCCCACCAAGCCCAAGGTGAAACGGCTACAAAGTGACATTCGCCCCTGACGATCTATAAATTGAGCCTCTCATCTGCTGGGTTTCAGAGCAAAGAAGGCAAGGCAGAGTGCAATGGCGACTACATGCAGCGCACCCATTCTGCCCCTTGCCCTCCCCCACTTCCGTTGTCATAACCGGCACTCTCCTGTAATCAGCCTCGACTTAGCCAGATCAATCACCACCGTGTCGCCCAAGACGAATCTGCAGGATCGTTCACCGGTTCAACAGTCACCCATGGCCGGGCAGAGAGCAGGCGTTCCATCTCCATCTCCGTCTCCTGTGCTCGCCCAGCAATCACCCAGCAATCACCCCGGTTCAGCGAAGAAGGCGTGCCTGTGCTCGCCCAGCAATCACCCCGGCGCCTTCCGTTGCAGTCTCCACAAGAATCGCCCTACTTCCTCCGCTTCTCAGCTGCATGTGCGCAGATCGGCCATGAAGAATTCACTGGTGAGAGTGGGCAGCGTGGAAGGAGGAGAATGCATGAAGAGAGCGCTCTCTGCGCTCAATCGACCCTCCTCCCACCAATTTCCAAGGAGGAGGTCCTTCCACCCGCAGCCCAGCAGGCTCCGCCATATGACCAAGGCAATCTCCTGAACACCCCTGCTCAGTACATGAAAATGCTACACAAAGCACCGCGCTGCTCTGCTATCATATGACCACCGCATATTACCACACCCGGTTTGGATGAAGGAAGCGCTCGTCCGTCCCTCCACTCGCAGCCCAGCAGGCTCCCCCACATGACCTCGGCGCCATTTCCTCAAGGCCTGCCCGTTGCCCGCTATATTCACAAGATAAGCTTATTTTTGCCTTTGCCCGCTTTGTTGACTTGTTTTACTCAAGCGAGCAAAAGCTCGCTTCAGTAAAAGGCCACAACAACGCCCCAGCGGTCTTCACACATTCTTTTATTCAAAATGTAAAGTGTATATAACATCAACTCCTTCCCTGCTGCCATCAGGATTCTCAGCTATGAAGGAATGAGTAAATGTATAATCTGTCAATACCAAACAGGAGACCATTACAACACAGACGAGAATATGTTGAATACATATCCACATTTTGACGCCTGTTCAGAATGTCGTTTTGTTTATTTAATGCTCCGAGCACTGACTTTTTCCAGCTACTGAATATTTAAGCACTTTTGCTATTATTAAAGTCTAATTACTAACGTTTCCCAGCTGGCGGGTACATGGTAGATGGTTTTTCTTCCGGTCCTATATCTAAATTCTATGATCTAAATCACTTTTACAATGCTGGTAATGTAAATAGCCGGGCTATATTAATAAGAGTTTAACAATTAACTTGTCTTGGAGTCAACACACATCATTTATGAATGGGAGTGGGCTTCATATTAGACGACCATACATTGAATATTGTAGTTTAAATTATTTTTATAATGTTGATAATGTAAGTTGTTAGACTATATTCAAAAGAGTTCAATAATTAGCATGTGTTGAAATCAACACATAGTTTGTGAGTGGGGTGGGCTTCATACTATACAATGATATAATCTAAATCATTCTTACAATGTTGATAATGTAAGTTGTTAGACTATATTCAAAAGACCTTAACAATTAGCATTTCTTGGAGTCAACACACATAGTTTATGAGTGGGAGTGGGCTTCATATTAGACAATTTGATACATTGAATATTGTAGTTAGTGAGTTTAACAATTAACATGTGTTGGAGTCATAGTTGTTTAGTGGGTGTGAGGTTCATAGCATATAATGATACATTGGGCATTTGTAGTTAATGTATTGATACATTAAGTAATGTAGTTGATGTATTGATATTTTAATTAATTCACTTGATAAGTATAGTATTTAGATTGTTGATTCTCAATTCAAATAATTAAATATAGTTTCAAAGTAATATACTTTTGCTTGAAAAGTATAAAATATATATTACCACGATAATATACATTTTTAGCTTCAATATTCTTATTAGTTCTTGCTAGACATGACATGGAACTATTGTAGAGGCTTAGGCTTTAAATAGTGATTAAACCAAATACCATTAGCTAATCAATTTCCAACAATTTCTAATATTTATAGTCATACATGCTTCTTCTTTTAGTGAGTTGCATATTTTTAAAAGTAAATATTAATTAAAAAATCCCCACCACTAGACCAACTTAGGCTATACAAATTTCAATACAAAAGAACATACATAAATACAAAGGGTTTCGAATGTGAGCAGAGATTTGAATTTTCACAAGGAAAAAGAAGTGTGTAAATTTTCCATATCTATAGTTATTTTATTTCAATCCTGTATTCATGCTAGTCCAAGAGGGCACACTTCTTTGAGGCATTTGGATGAATAGTCCATGTGCCTTGTCATGTGCTTCTACATTTTGCATACATTTTGATTTAGTTTTTCAAGGGCACATAGGCAAGGACTTCTTTTTCCTATTTTTAATCTCTGCAAAAAATTGTATAGGGATGGGCAAAAAATGATGGTACTAGAATGCACATAGAAATAAATGCCTCTAAATTCCTTAGCCACTAACTAAGAAGTCGATGCCCATATTCCTCAACAAAGCTTGTGAATGATTATATTTTCATAAAAATATATATTTTGAAGTTTTTGCTTTACAAAGACACTGGCAATACTATGGCCGCCAAAGTATCTCGTATGCAACCTCATGTATCTACTATTACAATGCACTCTCATAATCACTTTCAATTATTAAGGCACATAAAGAAGGAGGTCTATCCATGGCATCATCCTTTGAGAACAAATGAAAATGGCTTCAAAATAAAAAGTTGAGATCATATTCTAATTTCCATTGTATATTGGAGGAGTCTTATGCCCTTTTTATGTCAAAAATAGGGTAAGCTTTGATTTATTTTTCACTTTTTCAAAATGCAAAAAGCTTGGCAAAGATCCCTATGTTTCTCGTTATATTATTTTTAATACCATACCTGAGAAATTCGCTTCCTTTAAATTCTCATCATCAACGTAATATTTTTAAAACAAGTTTTCTTGTTTTGGGTTAGAATAATTATTGCAATCGTTACAAGTGGAATACATTGCTAATCAGATCACGTTTTTGAGTCCTTTCATGGTGCTTTACCATCTTCTTCAATTACATCCACTTTTACAAACTAATTTTTATCAACAACCTTATTTGGAAGTCCCCGTTGAGTTCCATAGTCAATAATTGGGTTATCTAATATGCTACCAAATTTGATGATGTTGGGCCATTGCTAACATGAAAAAGATAAGGCCATGAATATAGAATGAATGAATGGGGGATTTTATGAAATAAAATGTAAATTTACTTGGAAGTCCTTTCAGCCTTAAATAAGATGTGTGTCAGTGTGTCATCAAATATTATTATCTTTGTATATTTTACAGATTATGGGTATTTTGTTTTGGTTAAATACGAAGGATTTCTTTGTGGGTATTCATGCTTAGAGAATAATATTAGATTTGTTTATATGGGTGTCTTGTTTTAGACTATTTCAAAGATTATTCACATTGGTGTTTGGTTTTAGAATAGAATCTCCATGATTTGAATTGATTTGATTTTAGAATTCTAATATTAGATTTTCACTCTAGATAAGTGCAAAATTATGCCCAATACCATTTTGTAATATTGTAAACTTAAATCCATACCAAAAAATCTACTACAATCTTTTTGGAGAGGCCCTTGAAATTTTGGGGCTTTTGTGGCCATGTCTTAGAAAGTCTTAAGATTGTGTGAGATTTGAGTTAGAATCATTTTCAATTTGCAAGTGGAAATCCATGCGAAATGACTTAGTTGGGTCTAGATTACGCCCTTAAAACATTTTTATTCGTTGGGTGTCATTTTCTATTTCATTTATAGCTAGATATAGATTTGTAGAGTTGTATTGTAGTCAGATCATGATTGGGGTTGGTAAGAGACTTCATTCTTTATAAAATTATCCACAAGGTCTTCAAAAATTGCTCTACAAGTCAATATCATTAGTCCTTTCTAGTTTATCACTTTTATAAAAAATAAATTGTGTTCCCTTAAAGGTCATGAAAAAATATCATTGGAACCATCATCAAAGCATGTTTAAATAATGAAATTAGAGAATCAAAACTTACCAATACTTTTATGAAGATTGCTAACTACTTTCCAACTAATTTTCCTTAGATTTTTTTCCAAGAAAACAAATAGACACATGGCTTCATAAAATAAAATAAGATATTTGCATCTTGTGTTTCTTCATAACAAAAATTTTAGAAATTAAATATAGAAAAGTAATATTGTAAAAATGAATTTGGTCTTTGAACCATTGATTCAAAAAACTTAAATATTACACTATTCCCCCATACATGCAACCACCCATTTTTTCATTCAATAAGCCATTTTGATAACTTTACTTCTATATTCATAGGTTATAGATTATCATCTCCTATGTAATTAGCTACCATAACATAGAGCTTCTTTGCACACACTAATATATCCATATATCATGTTCTTGTTCAAGTAAGTAGCCAACGCTTAGAAAGGTTCAAAATTCCTATGCAAGACTTAATTTGGTCATCATTAATCTTCATTCATTATAATAAAAAGTTTTTTTTATCAAGCTTTAAATCTAGTCTGCTTGACCTCACCACTAAATTCAAAGAAATTCAAAGAAATTAAATTCTAGTACAAATATTTCTTCCTTTCCTCAAAAGATAACTCTAAATTTATCAAAGATTGTGATATCTATCTTTTGTGCAATTTTTTTTCCTTCTAGTTAAAATTATAAAATCTTAATTTTCATTACTATTACTAATCAATATGTCAACAATAGTAAAAAACTAAAATTTATTCAATAATTTATTTTCTTACAATAACCATATTAGTCAAATTTATATGACTGCGATAATTTCTTGAACACCCCCGCTCAATACATGATAATTCTACACAAAGCAACATGTTTTTATGTTATCATATGACCATGCCCAATTTGGATGAAGGAAGCACTCATCCATCCCTCCAGTCATAGCCCAACAGGCTCCTCCATATGATCTTGACATCATTTTCTCAAGGCCTAGTCATTTCTCTCTCTATATTCAAAAGATAAGGTTATTTTTGTCATTTCCCTTTGTTTTGACTCATTTTACTCAACTGAGAAAAACAACTCACATTTTTCTTTGTTCAGAAAAAGGCCACAATAATGTCACTACAGTTTTCACACATTCTTTTATTCAAAATGTAGAGTGTATATAATATTAACTCCTTCCCTGCTACCATTATGATTCTCAACTATGAAGGAATTAGTAAATGTATAATTTGTGAATACCAAGAAAGAGACCATTACAACACACAGGATATGTTGAATACAAATACACATTTTGAATATGTTTATTTATTTCTTTGCTGACTGACTTTTTCCAACTACTAAATATTTATGCACATTTTCTATTATTAAAGTCTAATTACTAACCTTTTCCAGTTGGTGGGTATATGGTAGGTAGTTTTTTTTCTAGTGGTATATCTAAATTTTAAAATCTAAATTATTTCTACAATTTTGGCAATGTAAATTGGCTATTTCTCTACTATTGTATTTATATTTATAATCTAAATCATTTTTACAATGTTGGTAAAGTAAAATGTCACACTATATTCTATATTTTTAAAGAGTTTAACACATACTAAATTTTATAATCTTAACCATTTTTACAATGTTGGGAATGTAAACTGTTAAGCTATATTCATTAGAGTGTAACATGTGAGTTTAAAAGCTAACATGTCTTGGATTTAACACACATAATTTGTATTGGATTCAACACACACATAATTTGTATTCAACACTCTGAGGTGAAGAAGGGAGTGGATGAAATTTGTAAAGAGTTTGCTTAGTGCCCTGAGTTCTTGGTGTTGGCCTTTTTTTGGTTCTCCCTAGTAGTTTTTCTTCTACTGGTGTTTGGTTTTGGGGTTTTTTCTGTTGGTTTTGGTTCTGGCGGACTAGGTCCCAGTCCTGTTTCTCTTTAGTATGCTTACCATTAAAACTTTTATTCTCTAACTTGTACCCTTTAAAACCTATTTTTTATTACAATAAAAAACATACATAATTTGTGAGTGGGAGTGGGCTTTTAACTAGACAGTGATACATTGAATATTTTAGTTTAAGCCATTCTTAAAATTTTGATAATGTAAGTTGTTAGTGTTGAACAGGCCGAATAACTGAGAGGGGAGGGGAATCGGTTATTCTCACACACTTTACAAAACTTTTTCTTGTCCTTAAACTATTAAACACCAAAAATAAAAACTTCTAATTTATTATTAAAGCACATAAAACATCCATAGAAAATGTAAACATATAAAAATAGGAACATCGACACGGAGAACACTAAGATTTGCGTGGAAAATCCAAATTAGGAAAAAACATGGAGAAGCTAATTTTCATGAAATGAAAAACACCTGTTAAGGTGACACCGATTCAAGTGATTTGTACAAAAGCTCACATTTGGTTGTGCTCACTATAGGTAAGGACTTCTAGTCAATCTAACTACCCTTAGATATGAAAAAGGCTCACTACCAACACAAATAGGCTCACTTCCAAAGTATTTGAAATAAAATTGAATCCACCACTGAGATCACTACCACCAACACTCAGCCATGCACACGATCAACAACATATAGATTTCTAGAAACATATTCTCAATCACTTCGCATACAAGAAAAATACAAGCCACACCAACAATAGAAATTCTTGTTCTTTTTATACTAGTTGATTCAATCAACCATGTCGACCAAAAATAGTTTGAAATAGATTGCACCAAGACATTTCCGCGGTGGTAAGGGATGAAATGTGGACAACCTTGACTAATACAACTTGCCTCACACATTGCAATGTGTACCATCATATCCAAAGATATTGGTTCCAATAAGCATGATGAATACATTACATAACAATAGTTGGGACTGAAATGCAAAGGAACACACTCCAAATAGGACTAACCCCAAACAATAGATCCACCAAATTTTTCATGCAATATAGAACCATAACCAGGAAAGAATAAGGATAGATAATTGAAGAACATCTTTTGGTGAACAATTCTATCGAGGAAATAAACTATCAGTACAACTACCGATACCACCAAGACTATCAGTACACATCAATTGATACAACTAGAAAATGAAAATGCATTTAAGTTATGTTGACATTAATGATAAATATTAATGGTGTCAATATGAATGGCATAAACTTCACACTATCACAATTTCCCCATTTTTCATTTATGCCAACGTTCATTAATAACAAAGAAAATAGCTACAAATGATATTGGCATCAAAGTTCACAACTCTCCAACTTTCTGAATTTCTCCCCCTTTGACAAAACTGCCAAAAGGTAAAACTCCCCTTTAAAAACTCACTTTAGTCCCCTTGAGAGGAAGCCAGCATGCACTGATGCATAAAAGAACTGGTATGCAACATTCTGGACCAATGCCCAGATTAGTGCATTTAGGAAACATTAGGAAGAGGTAGAATTCACATCTTCCCCCTCAGATACTCAAAAGTATCTTTGCTAAAAGGTTTTGTGAATATTTCTACTATCTCCTCCTTTGTAGGCACATATTCAAGCTTTACTTCACCATCCAACACCTTATCTTTGATAAAATGATATATGATAGATATATGTTTTGTTCTACAATGTTGTACCAGTCATTGATCTTTATTTACTTGCACCTTCCTTTGATGACTCATCTTCCATAGTTAGTTTGCAATTGGTAATGATTCAAGTACATACCCGCTGGGAATTATCCAACCCAAACTTCTTTAACAATTGCTTGGCATACTTGGAATGAGAAATGAAAATGCCTTTTCTGCTCTAATTTATGTGAAATCCAAGAAAGAAATTCAACTCTCTTATCATAGACATCTCAAACTATTTTAGTATTTCTTCAACAAGTCTTTTGCACAAATCATCCTTGCCTTTCAAAATAATATCATCAACATACACAACAATTAGGATCTAATCTAAATATTTCTTGTAATGCAAATTATTTTTGGTACAACATTTCTAAAACTTATGTCCAATAAAATGTCTATCTAAACTTCTATACAAGGCTCATGGTGCTTGCTTCAAACCATACAATTCCTTCTTGAATCTACATAATGCTTCTAGTTCTTCTTTTGATTTGAAACCTTTGGTTGCTCAATGTAAACATATTCCTTCAACTCTCCATTCAAAAATGTTGACTTCACATCCATCTGATAAACATTCAAATCCTTATGTGTTGTTGTATATACCCTAAATTGGTCAAAGAAAAGTCAACCAAAGTCAAGCAAGGCAAATCAAGAAATTATTGATCAAAGCATGAATTAATTTAAAATAAAGCCAAATTGGATTAATTAAATCAAGGATAAAAAAAACTATGTGATTGATTAAATTAATTAATTATATAGTTGAATCAAATTTAATCCAATCTATTTAAAGAAAAGACGTGGCTATATAAATTAATTGTTTAGTTAATAAATCCTAAATTACCTCACCAGCCACATAAGGACAAAAATCAATCAACTAGTGAGGTGAGAGTATTTTGATTACATGGATCACTAATACCCTTTGCTATCTCAACCCTTCAAATTTCCTTTTCAATCTTGACCACTCAATTTGTCTCTTTGTCCCAATATTTGAAACATCTTGCTCTCCCACTTGGCTAATCATGAGTTAATTCAACCCTCATCTAACTCACTCTCCTATTTTTGGAAATCTTGTAAATAGGATTCATTCCTAGAGAAAATCATCCGTTGTTAATATTATTTTTCATTTGCATGAATGCTATAGTTAAATTTGCATCTTATTTAGATCAATTTGAATTAAATTTAGTCTTGCAATAGCCTAATTAGCTTTCAATTAATCATGTTTTTAACTTTAATTTTCATCATGTATCTTAATTTTCATTCTTATCTTAGAGGTTGTCATTGTTATACACTAAGTTTGCGCCTTTGTTTCAAGCTCTCTTGGTCTTGATAACTTAGTATAAAATGGGAATCATCTCCAGGTTGTGGGACCTATGCTAACTAAGATGACACCTCCAGGTTCTAGGCTGGTTCCTCTTGGATAATCACCTTAATTTGCTTCTAGACATGAAAGTAAAACTTTGGAGGGAAAGGGATAGAAGGAGTGCATGAAAGGGAAATGATTGAAAGCAAACTACCTATTAGGTGATACACTAAAATTAGGGTATGAATTGCAACATAGAGGGATAGAATCAATGAAAGGCTTAGGTCTAGTAGGTCACAACTTACTGAATAGGCTTGCATAAGTGTTTCATAGGAGGGCTTGAACATAAGACACAACCTATGACCTGCAAGCAGACATTCACTTCTGCAACTCGGTGTAGGATTGAGACAAGACTGTTAGGGGGCTGAAGTATACCCACAAAAACATCTAAATTAGATCAAACACAATAACACAGACAACTACAGAAAGTAAGAGGGATTAGGAACCCTAAGTTGTCATTGAAAAGATGCATAGACTTCAATTCATTAAGAGATGATCCAAACAAGGAAGCATAGGGACATGAAGAATTGTCACAAAATACCTCTGCAATGTTTGAATAATCAATGGGAGATTTACAACTGTATAAGCTAGAGAGTAGAAATGATACCATAGATGACCCTTAAGAAAAGATGAATTTCTTTTACAATTGTCTAACTCTGAGCTCAAAAGCTCCAAAAAATACAATATATACATCTCCTCTAAACAAGCGAGAGCAAAACCTAACTAGGGCTACAGATTTACAATAGAATAACAAACCCTAAATCAATCAAATCTGATCATAAATGTTACTTCTACAAATATCTAAACTGATCAGATATTCATCTTTGCATGCCCATCCCTGTACTTCATCAATCCGAAGACAAGCAACCTTGATCTATCATCTTTCCTGCAACTTGGCCTTGCCATGAATGCACAAATTGGTACTTCAAAGGGACAAGAAATGACTCATGACGGCCACCCAGGCCTCCTCATCATCTTCTTGAACTACAAATGTCCTGTAGACATAAATTTTCTAGCTACCTCACCATTCGTAGCATGTTGAATCAATCATTGGCAGAAAACGCTCTGCAGAGATATTTGAATTTGAATCATAATGGCTAGCCGGTCATTTTAAAATGTGTCCATCAATGTCCAATGTTTCCCGGTAGATGGACAACTACAATGCACTTGAAAACAACTTGAGAACCCATCTTGAAAAGTCAAAGACCACGTTGTCAGCAGCACCCAATAGAAAATGAGTATGTCAGAAAAGACCGACACCTCAGAAGTCAAAAGAACTTGGACCTTGTATCAGACGGTGGTCGCATGATCACATGGGCTCAAAAGATTCCATGTGATCATGTGACCACCATAGATCTTTCTTCCCTGCCACCTCACTCAAGATACTCGGCCCCACTGACACACGCTACCTCTTTAATTCAGCAGCCAATGAGGAGCGAGGACGTCTCAAAAGAGGACCCACTGTTAGAGCCGTGGCGATAAAGTAGCATCAATGACTATCACATGATTGCAAGGGCAAGGAATATTCTTTGCAAACACGTGACAACCATCAGATCCTTGAGGAAAGACAGCCACCGGGCCCCGCTGACACCTCTTCATGTCACCAAACTCATGACCAACCAGAAATGGACACCTCGAACTACGTGGCAAGGAATATTTCTATCGCATGATCGCATGGGCTCAAAAGATTCCATGTGATCATGCGATAACCACAAGTTTCAAAGGGAAGGTCGGGAGGAAATATTTTCTGAAAACTTAGGCTTTGGTAGGAAAAATTAAAAGGGACCCCACCCGACAACCTAGAGACTTAACACATGAAGGTGGTCAAATTTTTTTAGCACATGCGTTTTAAAGATTTAAGTGGCCCGAAAAGGTAATGTAGAATTAGAATCGGCCAAAGGGGTGTTTTAGGGTTTTGCAACAACAGCTAGATTTTCAAATGTACTTGTAGGCCAGAGGGTTTGCAATGAAGCCATGAAATTTTTAGGGATGCTAGGCAAGATAAAATTGCAAACCTTAGAATAGGATATAGCCAAATTTGTATAAGATAGGAAAATTTGGGTAGCATTTTCACGATTTCTGCTAGATGTCAGCCTGCTAGACATGGAAAACCAGTGGCCTTGAGCAATCCATTGGGCATGGGGTCACTACAAGAACACAAAACTTCAACAGAGACAAACTGGGACTAGAGAGACAAACTTGTGCACAAGCACTTCATGGAAAATGGGAAACTAAGCTAGAAAATAGGGACTGAAAGTAGGAAAACCTAACCTATCCTAAACTAACCAATTACAGAAACCTAGTAAAAAAAAACCATTCACTGGTTGTGAAAAATAGCGACCTTTCCTTATTAGGATATTTTGCATTGGACATATGAGGATAGCTACAAAGATATGAGGCACACAAAAATTTGTCAAATAAATATTAACTGCCTCTGCAAAAATAGGATCAAGTTTACCTTCCTCTGATTGATCATATGGAGGGAACTCGGTAAACTCCTTCTATGCCAAGTATCTGATCGGGAAACCTCTTGAAAGTTTGAAGGCAGGACTTTCCTTGATGGCTTCTTCTTTATCTTCACGGTTGCCCTCCACAATGGATAGCCATGTCAACTCCTCATCCATGGACAGGGGACTGTCATCCTCCTCTTTTAAACAAGCCAAGAGCTCATTTAAGTTTTCAATATCTTGAAGATCTGGAGCTGGCCCCATCCTTTGCTCATGCAGCAATTTCTCAGAAAGAGAGCAATCCAAAACTAGGCCTCCTTCTATAGGCACATAACTTTGAACCTCCAATCCAAGGAATAGGGATTCATCATTTAATTTGTTACAAAAAACCTCTATGATGTTGGAAAAATCATATTCTTCAAGGTTTTTGTCTATGTTCTTTTCTTGGAAAAGCTCTTCCATGACTTTATCATCCTGCTCAACAAAACTAGGCAGCTTATCAAATAAAAGCCTAGCATCCTCCTCTATATCAACCTCCTATTGATGATGAACCTTTTGTTCTAATTGACCCTCAGCCATAAGTAATGGCATGGTCTCTTCTTCATCATCAACAAAGAGGGGTAGCTCATCAAACAAACCAACCAAGAGCTCAGGTTGGGCATCAAACTCCACCTCTACACCTTATTGTCCCACTTCACCACAGTCATCACTCTACACTGATACCTCAGATTTTCTCTCCTTCTCTTCAAATGAAAGCTTACTTACCATAGGTCCTTGCTTAGACACCAGACTAGTATCTTTGAAAAGATCTAGCATCTGACACCCAGGAGGCAGAGTCCATTGGGGAATCCACAATACTTCATCATCTTGAGAGACCAGAGGGGCCTCTTGGGATAAATTTTTTTCTTGAATAGGCTACTCTTGTAGAGTGGTAGGCTGCATCTCAAGTATAGGCTCTTGGAAGGAATTTTTTTCCTTAAAACTTGGGATGTGAAATTGAGGGGGCTCAGAGGGAGACATAGAAGGCATAGACAAATGGGCCTTCCAGCTTGGGATTTTAGGTCTAAGAGCCTCTTGTTGAGCAATTTGTGATCTCAACCTTGCTGTCTCAATGTCAGCTCAGTGTCTGATCTCTTCTTGGAACTGCCTCATTTGTTGCTCATCAATAAGAGCCTCTGTCATTTGGTTGGAAATGAACCCCTGTTGATAACTTTGAGCCTCCATTTCCTACTACTCCTTGATCTCAGACAGTTTCTTAATCAAATCAAGCAACACATTCTTTGTCTTCTCTTGCTCTTTCATGAAGTCTGAGCTAAGCGTCTGCTGCCAATTAGGTTGAGAAGGGGTGGGCAGGTGGTAAGCATGATGAGGTAGCTGTCTTTGCATTTTTTGTTGTGCCCTTTGTGCCCATGATCCATCTCGTCGGAGGGCTCTTTCATAATCTTGCACAAGGGCAAAATCATTTGGGGCATGCTGGATATAATGACAGCCTTGTATTGTATGGAAGCTTGGGATAAAAGAAGGCTTTAGGTGGCTTTGATAAGGCTGATGACTAGCCCATTGAGCATTATTCTCATAATAGGATGGTGAGTAACCTGACTGTCCATAATAACTTGACATGTCTACTCATACAATTAGCTGGAATTAGAACATGACAAATTTGAAACATACCAGCACTTGATCCTCAAAACCAGTAGACTTTCCAGAATCACCAAATATGCAACAAAATGACCTCTTATAGGTCTATAGCATGCTATCAGCATATCAGAGATAGCATACCTTGAACATGAATCTAAACTTTTGGTCCCATCGGGCGTGCTAGAATTGTTATACACTAAGTTTGCGCCTTTGTTTCAAGCTCTCTTGGTCTTGATAACTTAGTATAACATGGGAATCATCTCTAGGTTGTGGGACCTATGATAATTGAGATGAGACCTCTAGGTTCTAGGCTGGTTCCTCTTGGATAATCACCTTAATTTGCTTCTAGACATGAAAGTAAAACTTTGGATGGAAAGGGATAGGAGTGCATGAAAGGGAAATGACTGAAAGCAAACTACCTACTAGGTGATACACCAAAATTAGGGTATGAATTGCAGCATAGAGGGATAGAATCAATGAAAGGCTTAGGTCTAGTAGGTCACAACTTACTAAATAGGCTTGCATAAGTGTTTCAAAGGAGGGCCTGAACATAAGACACAACCTATGACCTGCAAGCAGACATTCACTTCTGCAACTCGGTGTAGGATTGAGACAAGACTGTTAGGGGGCTAAAGTATAACCACAAAAACATCTAAATAAGATCAAACACAATAACACACACAATTACAAAAATTAAGAGGGATCAGGAACCCTAAGTTGTCATTGAAAAGATGCATAGACTTCAATTCATTAAGAGATGATCCAAACAAGGAAGCATAGGGACATGAAGAATTGTCACAAAATACCTTTGCAATGTTTGAATAATCAATGAGAGATTTACAACTGTATAAGCCAGAGAGTAGAAATGATACCATAAATGACCCTTAAGAAAAGATGAATTTCTTTTACAGTTGTCTAACTCTAAGCTCAAAAGCTCCAAAAAATACAATATATACATCTCCTCTAAACAAGCAGGAGCAAAACCTAACTAGGGCTGCAGATTTACAATAGAATAACAAACCCTAAATCAATCAAGTCTGATCATAAATGTTACTTCTGCAAATATCTAAACCGATCAGATATTCATCTTTGCGTGCCCATCCCTGTACTACATCAATCTGCGGACAAGCAACCTAGATCTATCAACTTTCCTGCAACTCGACCTTGCCATGAATGCACAAATTGGTACTTCAAAGGGACAAGAAATGACTCATGACGGCCACCCAAGCCTCCTCATCATCTTCTTCAATTGCAAACATCCTGTAGACATAAATTTCCTAGCTACCTCACCATTCGCAGCATGTTGAATCAATCACTGGCAAAAAACCCTCTGCAGAGATATTTGAATTTGAATCATAATGGCTAGCTGGTCATTTTAAAATGTGTCTGTCGATATCTAATGTTTCCCCGCAGATGGATGGCTATGATGCAATTGAAAATAGCTTGAGAAACCATCTCAAAAAGTCAAAGACCATGTCGTGAGTAGCACCTAATAGAAAATGAGCATGTTAGAAAAGACCGACACCTCAGAAGTCAAAAGAACTTGGACCTCGCATCGGACGGTGGTCGCATGATCACATGGGCTCAAAAGATTCCATGTGATCATGCGACCACCGTAGATCTTTCTTCCCTGCCACCTCACTCAAGATACTCGGCCCCACTGACACATGCCACCTGTTCAATTCAGCAGCCAATGAGGAGCGAGCACATCACAAAAGAGGACCCACCGTCAGAGTCGTGGTGATAAAGCAACATCAATGACTGTCACATGATCAAAAGGGCAAGGAATATTCCTTGCAAACATGTGAAAACCATCAGATCCTTGAGGAAAGATAGCCACCGGGCCCCGCTGACACCTCTCCATGTCACCAAACTTGCAGCCAACTAGAAACGGACACCTCAGACTATGTGGCATGGAATATTCCTGTCGCATGATCGCATGGGCTCAAAAGATTCCATGCGATCATGTGACAACCATAAGTTTCAAAGGGAAGGTCGGGAGGAAACATTTGCCAAAAACTTAGGCTTTGGTAGGAAAAATTAAAAGGCACCCCGCCCAACAACCTAGAGACTTAACACATGAAGGTGGTCAAATTTTTTTAGCACATGCTTTTTAAAGATTTAAGTGGCCCAAAAAGGTAATGTAGAATTAGAATCGGCCAAAGGGGTGTTTTAGGGTTTTGCAGCAACGGCTAGATTTTCAAATGTACTTGCAGGCCAGAGGGTTTGCAATGAAGCCATGAAATTTTTAGGGATGCTCGGCAAGATAAAATTGCAGACCTTGGAATAGGATATAGCCAAATTTGTATAAGACAGGAAAATTTGGGTAACATTTTGGCAATTTCTACTGGATGTCAGCCTGCTAGACATGGAAAACTAGTGGCCTTGAGCAATCCATTGCACATGGGGTCACTACAGGAACATGAAACTTTGATAGAGACAAACTGGGACCAGAGAGACAAACTTGTGCACAGGCACTTCATGGAAAATGAGAAACTAAGCTAGAAAACAAGGACAGAAAGTAGGAAAACCTAACCTATCCTAAACTAACCAGTTACAGAAACCTGGTCAAACAAAGCCATTCACTGGTTGTGAAAAATAGCCACCTTTCCTTATTAGGATATTTTGCATTAGACATATGAGGATAGCTACAAAGATATGAGGCACACAAAAATTTGTCAAATAAATATTAACTACCTCTGCAAAAATAGGATCAAGTTTACCTTCCTCTGATTGATCATATGGAGGGAACTCGGTAAACTCCTTTTGTGCCAAGTATCTGATGGGGCAACCTCTTGAAAGTCTGAAGGCAGGACTTTCCTTGATGGCTTCTTCTTTATCTTCATGGTTTCCCTCCACAATCGATAGCCATGTCAACTCCTCATCCATGGACAGGGGACTGTCATCCTCCTCTTTTAAACAAGCCAAGAGCTCACCAAATTTGTCAATATCTTGAAGATCTGTAGCTGGCCCCATCCTTTTCTCATACAATAGCTTCTCAGAAAGAGAGCAATCCAAAACTAGGCCTCCTTCTATAGGCACATAACTTTGAACCTCCACTCCAAGGAATAGGGATTCATCATTCAATTTGTTACAAAAAACCTCTATGATGTTGGAAAAATCATATTCTTCAAGGTTTTTGTCTATGTTCTTTTCTTGGAAAAGCTCTTCCATGACTTTATCATCCTGCTCAACAAAACTAGGTAGCTTATCAAATAAAAGCCTAGCATCCTCCTCTATATCAACCTCCTGTTGATGATGAACCTTTTGTTCTGATTGACCCTCAGCCATAAGTAATGGCATGGTCTCTTCTTCATCATCAACAAAGAGGGGCAGCTCATCAAAAAAACCAACCAAGAGCTCAGGCTGGGCATCAAACTCCACCTCTATACCTTGCTGTCCCACTTCACCATAGTCATCACTCTGCACTGATACCTCAAATTTTCTGTCCTCTTCAAATGAAAGCTTACTTACCATAGGTCCTTGCTTAGACACCAGACTAGTATCTTTGAAAAGATCTAGCATCTGACACCCAGGAGGCAGAGTCCATTGGGGAATCCACAATACTTAATCATCTTGAGAGACCAGAGGGGCCTCTTGGGATAAATTTTTTTCTTGAATAGGCTGCTCTTGTAGAATGGTAGGCTGCATCTCAAGTATAGGCTCTTGGAAGGAATTTTTTTCCTTAAAACTTGGGATGTGAAATTGAGGGGGCTCAGAGGGAGACATAGAAGGCATAGACAAATGGGCCTTCCAGCTTGGGATTTTAGGTCTAAGAGCCTCTTGTTGAGCAATTTGTGATCTCAACCTTGCTATCTGAATGTCAGCTCAGTGTCTAATCTCTTGTTGGAACTACCTCATTTTTTGCTCATCAACAAGAGCCTCTATCATTTGGTTGGAAATGAACCCCCATTCATAACTTTGAGCCTCCATTACCTGCTGCTCCTTGATCTTAGACACTTGCTGAATCAAATCAAGCAACACATTCTTTGTCTTCTCTTGCTCTTTCATGAAGTCTGAGTTTAGAGTCTCCCACCAATTAGGCTAAGAAGGGGTGGGTGGGTGGTAAGCATGATGAGGCAACTGTCTTTGCATTTTTTGTTGTACCCTTTGTGCCCATGATCCATCTTGTGGGAGGGCTCTTTCATAATCTTGCACAAGGGAAAAATCATTTGGGGCATGCTAGATATAATGACAGCCTTGTATTGTATGGAAGCTTGGGATAAAAGAAAGCTTTAGGTGGCTTTGATAAGGCTGATGACTAGCCCATTGAGCATTATTCTCATAATAGGATGGTTAGTAACCTGACTATCCATAATAACTTGACATGTCTACTCATACAATTAGCTGGAATTCGAACACGACAAATTTTAAACATACCAGCACTTGATCCTCGAAACCAGTAGACTTTCGAGAGTCACCAGATATGAAACAAAATGACCTCTTCTAGGTCTATAGCATGCTATCAGCATATCAGAGATAGCATACCTTGAACATGAATGTAAACTTTTGGTCCCACCGTGCATGCCATAATTGTTATACACTAAGTTTGTGCCTTTGTTTCAAGCTCTCTTGGTCTTGATAACTTAGTATAACATGGGAATCATCTCCAGGTTGTGGGACCTATGCTAACTGAGATGAGACCTCCAGGTTCTAGGCTGGTTCCTCTTGGATAATCACCTTAATTTTCTTCTAGACATGAAAGTAAAACTTTGGAGGGAAAGGGATAGAAGGAGTGCATGAAAGGGAAATGACTGAAAGCAAACTACCTACTAGGTGATACACTGAAATTAGGGTATGAATTGTAGCATAGAGGGATAGAATCAATAAAAGGCTTAGGTCTAGTAGGTCACAACTTACTAAATAGGCTTGCATAAGTGTTTCATAGGAGGGTCTGAACATAAGACACAACCTATGACCTGCAAGCAGACATTCACTTCTACAACTCGGTGTAGGATTGAGACAAGACTGTTAGGGGGCTAAAGTATACCCACAAAAACATCTAAATCAGATCAAACACAATAACACACACAATTACAAAAATTAAGAGGGATCAGGAACCCTAAGTTGTCATTGAAAAGATGCATAGACTTCAATTCATTAAGAGATGATCCAAACAAGGAAGCATAGGGACATGAAGAATTGTCACAAAATACCTCTACAATGTTTGAATAATTGATGGGAGATTTACAACTATATAAGCTAGAGAGTAGAAATGATACCACATACGACCCTTAAAAAAAGATGAATTTCTTTTACAATTGTCTAACTCTGAGCTCAAAAGCTCCAAAAAAATACAATATATACATCTCCTCTAAACAAGCGGGAGCAAAACCTCACTAGGGCTATAGATTTACAACAGAATAACTAACCCTAAATCAATGAAGTCTGATCATAAATGTTACTTCTGCAAATATCTCAACCGATAAGATATTCATCTTTGCGTGCCCATCCCTATACTGCATCAATCCGCAGACAAGCAACCTGGATCTATCAACTTTCCCGCAACTTGGCCTTGCCATGAATGCATAAATTGGTACTTCAAAGGGACAAGAAATGACTCATGATGGCCACCCAGGCCTCCTCATCATCTTCTTCAACTACAAACATCCTACAGACATAAATTTCCTAGCTACCTCGCCGTTCGTAGCATGTTGAATCAATCACTGGCAAAAAACCCTTTGTAGAGATATTTGAATTTGAATCATAACGGCTAGCCGATCATTTTAAAATGTGTCTTTCGATATCCAATGTTTCCTGATAGATGGATGGCTATGATGCACTTGAAAATAGCTTGAGAACCCATCTCCAAAAGTCAAAGACCATGTCGTCAGTAACACCTAATAGAAAATGAGCACATCAGAAAAGACCGACACCTCAAAAGTCAAAAGAACTTGGACCTTGCATTAGATGGTGGTTGCATGATCACGTGGAATCAAAAGATTCATTGCGATCATGCGACCACCATAGATCTTTCTTCCCTATCACCTCACTCAAGATACTCGGCCCCACTGACACATGCCACCTGTTCAATTCAGCAGCCAATGAGGAACGAGCACGTCACAAAAGAGGACCCACCGTCAGAGCCATGGTGATAGAGAAACATCAACGGTTGTCGCATGATCGCAAGGGCAAGGAATGTTCCTTGCGAACATGAGACAACCATCAGATCCTTGAGGAAAGACAGTCACCGATCCCCGTTGACACCTCTCCATGTCACCAAACTCACGACCAACCAAAAACGGACACCTCAGACTACGTGGCATGGAATATTATTGTCGCATGATCACATGAGCTCAAAAGATTCCATGTGATCATGCGACAATCACAAGTTTCAAAGGGAAGGTCGGGAGGAAATATTTGCTGAAAACTTAGGCTTTGGTAGGAAAAATTAAAAGGGACCCCGCCCGACAACCTAGAGACTTAACACATGAAGGTGGTCAAATTTTTTTAGCACATGCATTTTAAAGATTTAAGTGGCCAAAAAAGGTAATGAAGAATTAGAATCAGCCAAAGGGGTGTTTTAGGGTTTTGCAGCAACGACTAGATTTTCAAATGTACTTGCAGGCTAGAGGGTTTGCAATGAAGCCATGAAATTTTCAGGGATGCTCAGCAAGATAAAATTGTAGACCTTGGAATAGGATATAGCCAAATTTGTATAAGACAGGAAAATTTGGGTAACAGTCACTTTAGGAATGCTTTGCAAATCTGATAGAATTCATATTGTCCTTCTAATTAGAGAACCATAGGATGTTTATCAATTTCTTCAATTCAAAGTTCTAATTAGCTTAAATATTTCATGTTTTTAGTTGAATTGATTTAACTAATCCTATGAAAGTATTTATTATACACAAAATGGAACTCATTATGGGGCTACTTGCCTTTACTAGTCTTTTTTGTCAACTTTCAGTGATTTATGATGTAAAATTTACATTTGCAAATCCAGATGAGCAGAATAGCACCTATGCACTAAAGTTTGGCACATATGACTTGTGAAATAACACCTATTTTATGCCTTATAGTGCATACACATTACCTTTTGATTCCTATGCCTTTCTTTTTAGCACCTATTCTTTTCTTTATAGTGCCTATGCTCAGGGAGTAGATTTTGAATCTATCTTTTAGCTCTTTTGTTTTATATTGTAGCTCTTATTTATTGTCATTCATTTCTTAGAAAATAATTTTTAGAACCTATGCATTAAATTGTAGCTCCTATACATAATATTTTAGCTCTTCTACAAATTTTTGTTGGACTTCTAGAACTTTTTTGTAGATGGATAAACATAGAAAAGTTAAGAGTCCTAATACTTGAATTCCTAGTTATTGGAAGAGTAAAGAGGGAAAGAAAGCAAACAAGAGGTGGAATAAGGTAAAATATTCCATTCAATCTAAAACTTTTCTTTAAGAAAGGTTACTTATCCATTGTTAAATTGGGTAATCACTGATCTATATCAATATTTTTACAACATGACATATAGTAGGTTTGGATGACACTTTATTTGATGATCGTATTTGAGTTTTGATCAATACTTTTTGGTGAATTTGTGCATTTCTCTTTGGATTTGGATTTCATTCACTTTTTGTTGGAAATGTGTTGGACTAATGTGTATGAAGGGGATGCAGAGGAGCTTGAGCTATTACCTTTGTAAGTATAAAATGAAAAATAAAGAATTCAAAATTCCCCTAGCCTTTGCTAGCTTCAAATAAGGTAAAGCCTAATCCCTTTACATTTTGCTTAAATTGTGGCATTCAAGGTTCAAATTCTGGCTTCATTAGGAAGGCTTACTTTTTTAATAGATTTGGTATTTGGCCTATTGTCTTCATTTTCATAGTGAATCAAAACCAAAAATTCCAAAATTTTCAAGAAAAAAGAGTAAAGGAATGAACAAACACTAAATTGAAACTTATTGTTTTTGAATGAAAGAATTTGGCATATGCTATTTACTTTTATAGTGAATTGGAATTTCAAACATGCTATAATTCCATTAGATTAAAAGGATTGGAAAGAATGTTGTTAATTCTATTTGGAGGTGAAAAGTGATAGGGATATGTTCTTACCCTTCTTAGGATAATTAAATTCCTAGACTTACTTGTTCATTTTAATTTTATCGATTTTCATGAACATGATAGAACTTTATAGGGCTCACCTCTCAAGAACATGCCTTAATGAGGCCCATGAAAGGGACAACCCAAAGTGGGAACAAGTCAAAGCCAACCTCTTCCAACCCACTATAAACAAAGTACCTTCTTGAGCTTAATGCTTCTAAGGTAAAAAGTATCATGTTCCTAATCTTCTTTAGGATCTATAGGACCTAAATAGCATTTACACTACCACTAGATCTTGTATGATTTATAAGATACTTTTGTATGGAATCTCAGACTAGATGCTGGTTAAAATAGCAAGCCAAACTCTTTAAGCCATGTTGTACCATTTGACCTTAGGTAGCTTTCTTGGAATTATTTTCTTGTGAAAGACTCGTGGGAATGATCTAAAACATACACTCTTTTCTATCTTAAGGGTTGGAAAATAAGTTTATTAGGGATTTCTATATTTGATGATAAAGTATAGTAGAGGAGAACATTTATTAGAAACTTTCATTCAACATAAATTGTTTAAATATTTTTAATGCCTCTTTGGACAAGATCTCATTTCATCAAATTGTCCTTACAAGAAGACGAAACCATAATCAAGGAAGAGATACCTTATGAAGGAAAAAATCCTTATTCATCATATCAACCTTTCCAAGAGGAAGAGAAATAAGAACAAGAAACAATGGTGAACAATTCTTGGCATGATCACTTCAATGATGCTAACAACACTAATGAGGATAGATTTGTTATGAAAAATATGTTGCGAGATGAAAACTATCAATTTCAGTCTTTAAAAATTAAAAAAACATATCAATTCTTATTCAAAAAAATTATTAAAAATATTAATCATAAAATTCATCCATTTTATCACATTTAATTAGTTTACATCATCTTCAAGTTCAAAACATAAATGTCATTTTTATACTATTGAAGTTGAACAACTTTGATTTTGTTAGCCTTTTCCTTTGTAAAAGGGTGACAACTTATTGTTCTTTTACCCATGGAAATATTCTTAAACAAATTAAACATGGAATTGAATTACAGGTTACAAATTCAATGTCATTCAACTTTTGACAAGGTTATTGAAAATGGAATCAAAATAGAGGAAGTTTTAGTAAGAAAAGGATAACTAAAACTTTACAAGGATAACAAAGGTTTCTCTAACAAAAACACTTCCTCAAACAATAATAACAATGAAAAATCTAGATTTTTATTAAATAACATTAATAAAAAAACTATTAATGATGGAGTAGTGGAGGTCATTAATCTCAAAAAAAAATCTTTCAATGTGGAAACTGGTTCCTCTAGTCAATCCAATAACCTTAATCAATCATCAAATTCCCCTTTCAATAACAACAACCATTACAACAATCAAGGGAGCATTAAACCAAAACCTAGCTTTATGTCTCAATTCACATCATCAAACCCAAGGAGAAATTTTACCACTTTGGGAGAAAAACTTGATGATTCTTTAAAGACTCTAATTACAAACAAAATCATCACTTTACTAGATTCTAGACCATGCAAGTCTCAAATTAAACCAAGTTGGTTGATTGATTAATATCATTGTGCATATCATCCAAACAAGGGTCGTAATAGCAATAATTACATGAGATTAAAACATGTAATTTAGGATATAATTGATGATGAGACTATTGAAGTTGGTGGGCCTAGAAACAATGAAGATCACATGGCCTTCAAAACTCCTTTCTTAAATCACGAGAAAGGTGATTCATCTAATGCAAATCAAAATAACAAGAAAGGAAATAATAAGGTTAAATTTTTTCATACTTATGACAACACAATCAATTATTTATCGCGTTTTGAAAATATCATCAATGTGGTGGTGGTAAAAGAGAAACAAGAAAATGAATCTTCTAATGTCATCACAAGGGGGCATACTTTAAAATTAACTTTAGCAAGAACATCTACCAAGACTAACATGCAAAATTTTCCATCAAACTCATCAAGGCAATACAATTTGGTAGATCAACTTCACAAAACTCCAGCTCAAATCTCTATTTTGGAGTTGTTAACAATTTCACCTTTGCATAAAGAAACCTTGGAAAAATCTCTTGTTGATACAATGGCTCCCACAAACTTGGATGTAGATTGGTTCCAAACCATGGTTGGTCATCTTATAGCTCCTCATTATTTTTTCCTTTTTCGAACAAGATGACATGTATATAAATCACCCTCAATATATTTCATTGTATATTGAAGTATTGATACATAAACATCATGTCAAAAGAGTCCTAATCGATGGAGGTGCTGGTTTGAACATATGCACCTTGAGTCTAGCCAAAGCCTTAGGATATTCTAAAAATGTTGTTGATCCTAAAAGAAAGATAAAAATCAAGGCTTATGATGATGAAGAAAGATCTTCAAAAGGAATGGTTATTTTACCTATTAGAGTGGGTCCCATTCAAAAAGAAATAATTTGCAAAGTTAGACCTAAAACTAACTTATAATATTTTTTTGGGGAGGCCATGAATCTATGAAATGTAGGCGGTGCCTTCTACTTATCACCAATGTTTAAAATTTCAAAACATGGGCCAAGAAATAAGTATCAGTGGAGACTTAAATCCCTTTTAATATTGTAAACATATCAAACTAGGGACAGATTCTTTTGTGCCACACAATAGTGAAAGTCCTACTTCAAACACATCTCAAGAACAATACAAGGAAGATATCCCAAGTTCAACTTCAAGTTCAAATACCAAAGAAATGGACAATGAAAAAGAATATCAAATGATCAAATGACCACATCAAATAAACAAAGATACAGTTCCTTCTTAATCTAACAAAGGCAAACAAAAAATGAGATTTTTGGAATCAATTGAAGAAAGTTCAAATTCTTCAAGTTTAAATTCTTCTATTCATGAAGAAAAAGAATCCAAATCATATAGATGTAAAAAAGGAAAAGAAAAGATAACACATTATGAAAATATGGACAATATAATGAATAATTTTGACAAACAATATAAATTACATCAAAAAGGGGTAGAAGAATATTCCTTATTAATAATAGACATGCCTACTTCTCCTAGATCTCATGGAAAACTACAAAGATACAATGAAACTTCGTAAGACCCAGTAATTTCTTAAAAGAAGAAGAAGACAATGAGATCTTAAATTGGCTTTATAAAGATGATGAAGAAGAAAGTTCAGATAAAAGGGTCCAACACATTATAATTTCCTTACATCAATATGGGAAAGGTTATCAAAACATTAAAAATATGGGATATCAAGGAACATGGCCTATTGTGAAGAGAAGGGAAGGATTTTTGGAACCAATAGAAACCACATGGAGATCAATCAAAGAAAAATCAAGATTAGGGTATCTTGAACAAGGTTCTAGTCAAAGGAAATCTTGAATTTCCCATACAAGACATCCTTTATTACAAGTGTAAATTAATATTGTAAATCATAATATAACAACAAGAATATTGTAAATCATAATAACAAAAAATCATATTTTAATGACAATGAAAACGATAATGATAATGATAATTTAATATTTAATATTTAATATATAATAGTTAATAATTTTTAAGTAAAATCATAAACAAATATGACATCTTTCACAAACTTTACACTTCTCCAAAAGATAATATTCTTCTCAAGATAAATATGTTATTATATTATGTATTAAATTAATATAAAGCTTAAAAAGAATTATGTAAACCTCAGACAACTAAGTACAGCTATTGTAATAATGAAGATTACATGTGCATGCTCTTTTTCCTTATGTTTTTGTGTCCACTTTAACTAAGTATTCTTAGTGCAATAAATAGCCTATCAACCTAGCAACTGTTACAAATAATTGTTCCTAAAGAAATAAACTACAATGTAACTTAGCTATACACAACTTATTCTTAAACAACTGTTAAGAAAAATTAAGCACATTAATCTTGAATCAAGATATATAACTCAAAATAATAATCTAATAATAATAATAATTTAAGCTACTTGAAGTATTGCAATTACCTTAAGTGCCCTTTATTAAGTAGTTGCAATCCCAAGTTATCTATATTGAAATTTTAACTTTCCTCTCTATTGACTAAATCCATTCTTTATTGTAATTTAAGAAAAGTACATAAACTAATAAAAAACTTATTGAATCAACAAGGTTACTAATAACTAAATCTATTGACTAACTCTCCACTCAGAGAGGATCTAACATATATATAAGATCTTGAGAGTCTAATTATTTATTAACTGAATAAAGCTTGTAAACAAATATCAATTTCCTCGAAAGAATAGAAAGAAGGATAATTCTATCCTAAATAAGAATCAAAACATAATAATGAAAGGTGTGAGTATCCCATTACCTTTTTTCTCTTTGGAATCTACATAATTTTGGCTTTTAATTTTTTCTTGACATGAGATAGTAGCCTCATGGATTTGTTTGGATTTTTATTTGTTTAAATTGCATGTAAATTTATTGTGACATTGTGATCCTTAAATTTGTGTTAATTCTTTTATTTTGCATCCAAATTTATTCTAATAGAAATAGTATGGATGTTGATAATGTCTGTTATTAGACTATATTCAAAAGAGTTTAACAATTATCATGTGTTCGAGTCAAAACTCATAGTTTATGAGTGGGAGTGGGTTTCACACTGTACAATGATACATTGAATATTGTAGTTAACACATAGTTTATGAGTGGGAGTGGGCTTCACATTGTAAAATGATACATTGAATATTGTAGTTAACACACATAGTTTATGAGTGGGAGTGGCCTCCACACTATACAATTATACATTTAATTTCGTAGTTAATGATTTAATAATTAACACGCGTTGGAGTCATAAATGATTAGTGAGAGTGGGTTTCATAGCATATAATGATACTTTGAGTATTTGTAGTTTATGTATTCATATTTTTATATTAGAGGAGATCTCATACTAAATCATTGCTTAGTTGGAGAATAACATTTTTTTAACACATCTAATAACTCCTAAATGTGAAGTTATTCTATTATTTCTTCATCTTTGAAATACAAGTTAGCATATACTACACAAACTTTAAGCAATGATCTCTTATTTTTTCTTATGTTTGTCAAAATAGTCATCTAATTATTTTTAAGATTAAATTTTCATCTCTCGATTATTTATAAGATTATATGAATGACTCAAATGTGTATAGGCATAATTAACAAACTTATTTTTTAAAATTAATTCACTTGATAAGTATAGTATTTAGATTTTCAATTCTCAATTCAATTGATTAAAAATAGTTTCAAAGTAATATGTTTTTCTTGAAAAGTGTAAATTATATATTAAAAAAATCTTATCAAATATAAACTCTTTATATTATGTCATTTTTGTGTACTTTCAATGTATCTTTCATATGAATCATATATTGAATGGTATTTTAATTAATTACCATAAATAAATGTGATAAAAAATAACATTAAAATCAAGAATATAAAGTAATGAGAAAATTATTCAATATACTTTTAACAATTATTAAACCTTAACCTCTCTCCTCTATTTTTGCATTTTTCATGCTATTTTTTCTATTCACATGCTTGTGAACATACTTAATTAATAATATGTTGACATGGATGTAGATGGGAATCATGCCACCTAGAAAATATTAGTTACTATAAAATGAAGGAAACAAGTAACTAAAGCTATTATGATAGTCATAGTAACATGTAACACAACTGTAGATCAAATTATATGTTCATCTACGTAAATGGTTCATTATGATGAAGAGGGAACTAACCATGATAGTATTAATTTTGATGGGGATCAAGTTTATCATATCTATAAGAAAAAGAGGAAGGCATGGGTCCATGTGCCTTCCATACCCTCTTCTTTTCACAAGAATATGATGGTCTCTTCAAATGATGATGATTCTAACTATGTTCCATCTCAGGGTTTTGTGCCTGACTCTTTGGACTAGAATATTGGTAAAAGAAAAGGTACGGGTCCCAGTAGTAGGGGTATAGCTAAAATCAATGCTAAAACTTATGGGTCCCCTTCTTTCACTATTAAATCGCCACCTAAAAATAAAATTTATCCTCCCTTGGTCAAGGATGTCATGCATGATCCTTTTCATGTTGACATTCCCCTTGAGATTGGAAAGGATGCCCCTATTGAAAAGGGCTCCTCTTTTAACGATGAGGCCTTTATTGACAAACTTCTCAATAATTTCTTTGTTTATCAAGAAGGTCTTTTTAATTGAATTTTCCTAGAGTTAATAGATACCTGGAATGGTTCTCCTACCTTTAGGAAACTTGATGATATTCTTGAAAGTACTCTCAAGATTGAAAAAGGAACTAGTGATCTCAAACAAGACCACGAAGGAAAAATTAAAAAATGTGGAGGATAAGTTTGATGGATTATAGATGACTCTAAACAAAGTGGTAAATGTTAGGAAAAAGGTTCTATAGGATACCAGTGAGGGATTATGGAAGCCCAAAGAACAAGCCAAAGTTGTAGATAATCTATCAATAGATAATTATCCTTCTTATAGTTCTAGAGGTATTAGACATGATACTGACAATTTGTAGGTTAGGAAGAAAAACAAAGTAGTGGATACAAGCTTGGAGAAGATGAACCCTATAGCTCTGGGTAATAAATCAGGTCTAGCTATGCATTTGAGGAGTAAGATAAAAGTTTCTACTCCATTGGATAGTGTTGTTAAAAGGGTCAAAGATATTAACATTGATATCATTAGGAAAAACCAATCTTTGGAAAAGTCTTTAGATAAGTGTTTTTAGGTTGTCTTGGTGTTTATATTCCCCAGTTTTGGCTTTTGGTTGGTGTCTAGGTCCAATTTGGTTAGTGTCTATTCTATTTTATGACACAATGATCCTTTTATTTTTGTAAACATTGGGTTTCAAGTTCTTGTAAAACTAGTTTTCCTCTAATCAAAAATATAATTTCACCTTCTATTTAATTTTCTTATATCTCCAAAAATTTGAGTCTATATGTGGTAATGTGTTGATTATAAGTGTATGTGCTTATTGAAATATGCATTTATTTCCTTCTAATAGTGCATAAATCTTCGCGTGAGATATGTTATTCATGGTAGTACTTTGTAGACATAAAAAATATAAGATATATAGTTAATAATGCATCCGAGTGATCTTATTGGTAGATGAATATTTTTCTTTTTAAAAAATGAAAAAAGATAACTTGAACAAAATAACTAATAGCCAGTCATAGTTTTTTCTAACTTTATTTAAAAATTATGAAAAATTCATTAAATTTAAAAAGTATTAGATTTCTCTTTGATATTTACTCACACTAAAAATTAATAGAAAATCTAAGAGATATAATCTTGACTCTAGATATTCCCATAAAAGTATCCTTTATCAAAAGTGATCACATCATTATATCTTACATATATGTATCTAAAATTGTTAGTGTATTCATTTCATTTTCTTACACTTAGGATTATTAGCCTACTTAGTCGTCCATATTCATTTGGAACTTGTTCATGCAAGTTGTCACCATTTAGGAGATGATTCAAAAAGTATCAATTATATTTTGACACCTCATCCTAGTTTAGTTGGAGGCAAATCACCACCACCATTAAGTTTTGGGTTTGACTTCTAATTCGACCCAATCACTCTTTATATATGTATCTTTCTTTTATAGCTTATACTATGGTTGATTTTGGTCTACATTTGTGTTGTTGTGGTTCATTTTTATCTCTAACAGATCTTAGATTTTACATGGTATCAAAGTAAATTATGGTTCTCCTACCTTTAGGAAACCTAATGATATTCTTGAAAGTACTCTCAAGATGGAGAAAGGAACCAGTGATCTCAAACAAGACCACGAAGGAAAAATTAAAAATGTGGAGGATAAGTTTGATGGAGTATAGAAGACTCTAAAAAAAGTGGTAAATGTTAGCAAAAAGGTTCTGCAGGATACCAGTGAGGGATTATGGAAGCTCAAAGAACAAGCCAAAGTTGTAGATAATCTATAAATAGATAATTATCCTTCTTATAGTTCTAGAGGTATTAGACATGATACTGACAATCTGTAGGTTAGGAAGAAAAACAAAGTAGTGGATACAAGCTTGGAGAAGATGAACCCTACAGCTCTGGGTAATAGATCGAGTCTAGCTATGCATTTGAGGAGTAAGATAAAAGTTTCTACTCCATTGGATAGTGTTGTTAAAAGGGTCAAAGATATTAACATTGATATCATTAGGAAAAACCAATCTTTGGAAAAGTCTTTAGATAAGTGTTTTTAGGTTGTCTTGGTGTTTATAGTCCCCAGTTTTGGCTTTTGGTTGGTGTCTAGGTCCAATTTGGTTAGTGTCTATTCTATTTTATGACACGATGATCCTTTTATTTTTGTAAACATTGGGTTTCAAGTTCCTGTAAAACTAGTTTTCCTCTAATCAAAAATATTATTTCACCTTCTATTTAATTTTCTTATATCTCCAAAAATTTGAGTCTATATGTGATAATGTGTTGATTATAAGTGTATGTGCTTATTGAAATATGCATTTATTTCCTTCTAACAGTGCACAAATCTTGGCATGAGATATGTTATTCAAGGTAGTACTTTGTAGACATAAAAAATATAAGATATATAGTTAATAATGCATCTGAGTGATCTTATTGGTAGATGAATAATTTTCTTTTTAAAAAATGAAAAAAGACAACCTGAACAAAATAACTAATAGCCAATCATAGTTTTTTCTAACTTTATTTAAAAATTATGAAAAATTCATTAAATTTAAAAAGTATTAGATTTCTCTTTGATATTTACTCACACTAAAAATTAATAGAAAATCTAAGAGATATAATCTTGACTCTTGAGATTCCCATAAAAGTATCCTTTATCAAAAGTGTTCACATCATTATATCCTACATATATGTATCTAAAATTTTTAGTGTATTCATTTCATTTTCTTACACTTAGGATTATTAGCCTACTTAGTCATCCATATTCATTTGGAACTTGTTCACGTAAGTTGTCACCATTTAGGAGATGATTCAAAAAGTATCAATTCTATTTTGACACCTCATCCTAGTTTATTGGGAGGCAAATCATCACCACCCATTAAGTTTTGGGTTCAACTTCTAATTCGACCAAATCACTCTTCATATATGTATCTTTCTTTTATAGCTTATTATATGGTTGATTTTGGTCTACATTTGTATTGTTATGGTTCATTTTTATCTCTAACAGATCTTAGATTTTACATGGTATCAAAGTAAATTATGAAAGTTGAAAGCCAACAAACTATAGTAGTCAACATCTCTTGAAAGGTTCTATTTTGGGCATGGCCCTCGCGAGCTCTTGGCATGACTCTTTTGTGTGATGGATACTTTAGTGTGCACCTCATTTGTAGAATACCCCCTATGAGTTTTATGTATAGATCTTTTTGTGACAAGGGAGCCTCAACTCGATCCTATAACATCGGGGAAGGGCGTCCTAGTTGACCATGTGCATTTGCAACGAGGTTTTCCTCTTGTGCACATGGGTTTTTCTCACTGTCTACGATTTTAGCAGCCCACAAAAATAATAGTGCACCCTAGTTATATGGGTTTTGAGCTCTTGGTCATATGGGTTTATAGCCCTTATTTTTTTCCAACCCTAGATGGCTTAACTTTGGCCCATCTTTTTTTATTTGGCAAAAATTTTTTTGGTGAAGTTGAAAATTGTCACAATAATTATTTTTTTAATGTAGGAGGTTTTTTTTTTCTAAAGAGGGAAAAATTCATTTTCTCATAACTTTTTCTCAACAACTCAAATTTGAGTTCTTATTTTTGCAAAAGTGCATATTTTTTCATCACAATCTAAAGCGCACAATCATGCACTATCATTATAAAGTATCATTTTCAGTGTATTTTTTTGGGTTTGGTTACAAAGTCATCCTTATGTGAAGTGTCAATCACAAGGGGGGAAGAAAAAGATAATCAAAGGAGTTTTGTGTGTCTTCTATTTTGTGCACTTCTAGAATTTCTCTTCATTTTTGTATTCTAAAACTGAATTATCTAAGCCTAGCAGCTTGGATCCTAATGTTTAAATTGATCTCTTTAATTAATGTCTAAAAATCAATTATCTAAGTCTAGCAGCTTGGATCCTAATGTTTACTTTCTATGTTTAAATTGATCTCTTTAATTATTTTTTCATGTTGAGAACTTGAATAACCAACCAAGTTTGGGAATATCTCAAAATACAATTTGGGACACTTGATGAACTTAGAAGTCATGAGTTGGAAAATCAACTCCTAGCTATCAGTCCTTCAAGTTTTTCAACTTTAGAGGACTTATTCACTAAATATAAATCTTTGAAGTTGCAATTAAAATATTTTGGAATTAACAAGAAAGAGGATCAATTAATCCTTTCTATAATTTCCAAACTAGGTTCTAAATTTTTTGTTTTTTTCTCTACTTTCTATTCTACTAAAAGATCCCTTAGTACCTCATGGACTATGCCCTCACTTGATAACTTTATTTATGATTTTACAAGGGAGGAAGAAAATTTGATTCAAATGGGTACTTTGAAATCTGCAACGACACAAGCTCTAATTGCAGGAAATGAAAAGAAATAAAATATTAAAGGAGAGATAAAGAACACTAAAAAGGAAAGGGAAGAATGAAGACAAAATTCAAAAATTCAAAAAGGATAGCTCATCTCAACAAAGTAAATCAACTATTGAGAGAGTTAAATTTTCCTTAAATGTAACGAAATTGGACATGAAGAATAGGGAAAACCTTAGTGGCGAATATTCAACAATTGGCGAATATTTAGTATTCCTTGATTTCAAAATTGGCAAATAAGTGGGACTAAATGGGGTGGTTGGATCACCCCGACTTTATAAATTTTTGGCCAAATGCAAATTGATTCGCCATCATTTTGATTAATATGTTTAAAATCTATTTTAAGAATTTTTGCAATAGAATCTATGCTTTTCAAATGATTTATTTAATATTTTCGCCTACAATTTTGGATTTGTCTTAATTGTCAACCATATTCACCAATATTTGATCAACATTTAAGGTTGGGGTATGGGTTAAGTATATATATTTTACATTTGTCTCTATTCATTATAATTTCTATGGAAATTGCTTTTCTTTAAAAGTTTGGCCCGAAATAAATTTGGCAATGGACATGTGTCTCTATTTCACTGACTTTCTATGGAACTTCATGTCCTTTAAAATTCTAGCTTGAAATAGAATTTAGTCCATTGATCTAGGATCATCCAAAAGTTACAAATAAAAGGGTTAGTATATCTCAGATGATAGAAAATTAACTTAGGACACATTAATAAAATAATAAAATTTAACCTCATCTTGTGGGCAGTGCCACCAAATCCCTATCAAATAATTTGTTGGAAAATTGCACCGATAAAAGTTGGGAAAATTTAACCTTCGATAATGAAATATTTGCCAGGATTTTATAGAATTTTTCGTAGGATTGAAAAAATAGTCACCAATGCAAACTAATATTTTTTCCTTTCAAATCAAAAAAATTCACCAACTACATTAATTTTTTTCCCAAAAATAATATAGGATTCGCTAGTATTTTACACCTCTTACTGGGAAGGGGTTTATTAAAGTTATCTCTTCTTATCACGGTATTAACCGAGTGAAGGAAATAAAATGGAACATGTGATTGGCAACTAAAGATGATGAGCTATATGAATATGGATGATTCTAAGGTTAAAGATAAAGTTTTTTATGAAGCTCTACGACTAAAAATATTCATGTATGATTGAATGATGAAGAATGAAATGTGTTTGAGGCACAAGTTTTGAGGAAGGTTGAAATGGAAAAATCAATGAAGGAGATTAAGAGGCAAGATATATGGATGCGAATAAAATGGTTTATCATGTCTATAAAAGGATAAAAGAGATTAATAATGATATATGCATGTGAGAAGATTGCATTCATGTGAAGATGGTCAGACATGTTCAAGTGAGAATCGAGAAATTCTGCAGACTACATCGAGCGTCAGAGAAAGGAATTAACTAAGCAGAACAGAGGTGGAGGATAGAAATAAATTAAAGAGATTATGATGGAAAGAGGTATTTTGAGCTTAGAATAGATATGAAAATATGAAAAGGAATTTGTATTTGAATCATATTATTTACTGTTGCATTCTAACCATTGCTACACATAAATCTCTTAACCAATTGGGACTTAACAGTCTTTATTTATTTTATTATGACATTCAATGAATATTGATTATTTTCTTGTTGACCCCAAGTGAATGTTTGGTCACAAAGAACTATTAGTGATAAATCCTCTAACAAGGTCACACCTTACAGTGTGTTTTGGATCTTAAGCGAGCTCACTTCAGAAGAGTGAAATTATTTTGAGTACTAGTCCTAGGTGGTTTTTTCCCTAATAGGGTTTCCACGTTAAAACTAAAGTTTTATATGTGTATGGATGTGATGATTTGTTATTTTACATTACACATTAAATTTATTGGTTTGATCAGTATATACACTAGTTAATTTTACTGGTATTCAGTTAATGAACAGAAAGGCAGAGGCAAAGTTTTACTGAGTTGTTTAGATTAATTGAAGGATTTTTTTAATAAATTTGGGAGTGTTTGGGACTGTAGGATAACTAGACTTAACATATTCACCCCCCCTCTAAGATATCTAACAATTGGTATCAGAGATATAGTACTTGAAGGAAGAAGTTTTAAGTACTTGAGTTCAAGATCACAAGATGTATAAGAGAGAGGTGTCAAAGTTGAACAAAGATAATTTCTCAACATAGAAAAGAAGGATGAAGTTGTATCTTTTAGGGATTAGAAATTCTACAATATACTATTTGAAAAATGAGTTTATATCCTCTATTGGTCCTTTGACTATCACACAGATGAAAGAAAGGAAAGAACATAATACTATGATAATTGAGATTGCTTCTTCACTATTAGATACTGAATTTGAAGACATTAAGACTTGTACAACTACAAAAAATAAGTGGGACGAGCTTACATTAGTTCATGGAGGAGATGTGAATGTGCTCAGGGAAAAAGTTGAAAGTATATGAGGTAAATTTGATGATATGAAGATGAAAGAAGGTGAAAACATCACTTAGTATAACAACCAAATCAAGGAAGTTTGATTGGAAGATTGCCTTCATTTGAGCTTAATAACTATGAAAATAGTATGTTTTTGATAGATAAAGTAGCAAGAGGGTGCTGGCCCATGGAACAAAGGGACTAAAAGCACATTAATAGAAAATTAATGGCACTAGTCAAAGCAGATAACATAGTTTAACAACGGAATCACCAAGTCTAATTCTACCCCCATCAAAAACATAAATCACAGAACTGATCAACAAGATTAAACCAGAGTACTTAAAATGAAGAGTAGAAAATAAAATAAGAGTCATAAGCCAAGTAGGGCTGAACCAAAAGTTATAAAAACTAACATTAACCCCAAATGCAAAACAGGGGATCCGAGGGCCATGCCCAGTCAAAATTAACCAACTCATGGACACCAGTAGTTAGTTCTTCCCACCTAGATGCTTAGATAATAGGGTCCTAGCCCACTCTTCCTATAGGAATAGGAAAAGATCCTTGTTATCCTCGTCTGCTTCTAGACTACCGCCCACTAGCTTTTCCTGCACATTACAAAGTGTCATAGCCAAAGCATGCATGACCTTCAAGGAAAATTTGTTGGTCATTATGCATTGGTACTTCAGTTCCTGCATATTATTTTTGATGTCCATAATTTCCTTGTCCATATCAGAGAACCTCCTCTTGAGAGAGTGCCTTTAAATTTATTTTTGTCAGCCAGAACCTCGATATTGTAATTAGAGGTGGGGTTCTTATCATGGGGATCATGATAAGGACTCAGGGGTAGGGTAGGGTTACTAGGGATTTCCATGGTTTGCTGGAGGTTGGGAAGGGGAGTGTTACCAGTCCTAAGGGGACTCATATGATCATTCGAGGAACCTTTCATGGACTCAGTGGTGTGAGAGTCTTTTTTAGATAGGGATTTCTCTCTAGAGGCCACTTCCATCATCCTGGTTTTACACTATTTCTTGGCAATTCTATTGGACCTCTGGTGACCCAAGCCACTTAAGTCCACCTCTAGATTAACTTGGCTCTCCATCATTATCCATTTTTTGGGCCTTTGTTTGGTCTCAGGAGTACTATTAGATTCCTTCCTATCTTTTTTCTCTACAGACTCAGAGACATGAGACTCCTCCTGACCCTACTTCCTATTGAACAGGTTTTTAACACATTTTTTGTGGGTTCTACCCTCTTTAGCACCCAGATCAGAATCCTAGATAACCTAGATGGACTGGGAGGTGGAATGGGTGGGATTTTCAGTTTTGGCCGAGGTCTCCTCCAAGGTCATCTCTTGGGGGGGGGGGGGGTTGGGGCGTTGGGAAGATAGCTTTGTGAAAGTGGTAAATGTAGAGAAGGAGGCCCTGGTGGAGGATAGGGATTGATTTATCAGGGTTGTCCTTAATATCCAAGATATTACTCTCTATGGAATGCAAAAGATAGAAGGGTATGGAAATTAAATCCTTATTTCTAATATGATTCAGAAATAGTAAGTTGTAGTAGTAAAACATAGTGAACTTACCTTCCAATATAAAGTATTTCATCACAATGAGGCAGATTTTTGGCCAAAAGTCTGACAGCTCTTCCCTGTTATAACCCCCTTGCTTCTTCATCGGTTGCTCACCTTCCTTGAAAAACTAGTTGAGGCTGGTAGGGTTGGGAGTCTGACTGGTCTTTTTTAATTTCCTCCCTTCCATAGAGAGCCCCATCACCTTTGCAATGACCTCTTCATTAATTTGGAAATGGATGCTCCCAATTGAGACACTCCTGTTGTTCCAGGATGAGACAAATTGTTTGGAAATTCTCTCATCATGCCCACCTTTCATTCACTCCATAAAGACCCATATGCCACTTTCTTTGTAGTAATGAGTCACGAATGTATCAGAGGTGAAAGCCTCGTTGATCTTGTCAGGTTCAATGCTAAGAGTGTTGCCTCCCATTTCAAAGCTCTGCCCCTCCTGCACCAGAATATCTTGAAAACCTAAGAGCTGAGCTTTTTGTAGATCATAAAAAACCACTTGTTTTTGTGTGGCCTTTTCGAGGAAAGATTATACTTAAAATGCTGGCCTTGGGTAAAATTTTGGAAGATGGGCTCTGTACAGCTAGATCTAATGGATCTCCAAGCACCATTAATAGCAATAATCCTAGGGACGCACTTGCTGTCCTTATTAGCCAAGTAAGCCCTCTGATTCAGACAACTCTCACTCTACACATTTGAAAGGTAATGATGATTTTTTATGGGGTTTTGGGTTCTCCTTTTCATAGTCACAAAAATCACCAAAGCATTGCTAGCACATGATCTAGGAAGGATTCGTAATGAATATGATAGCTTGGCTCATTTAAATTGTAATATTCATTTCTCCTCTGATGAGTTGTTGAGTCACCATAGGTAAAATGCTAACCACCCTCGAGTCAGCAACTAAATTCCCCTCTCTATACGTGTGACCAATAGTCATGCATTAGAAGCTGTTGAGTAGCTCACAGATCTCTAGCATAATAGATCTAACCCGCCACCCACACTAGCTCCACTTTTGATAGCCTCAACAACCACTTTGGAATCCACCTCGATTTCCAGCTACCTAATGTTCATTTGGTTTGTGAATTTAATCCCCCAAAGAAGGGCCATTCCCTCCGCTTGGGCGACAGTGCAGTTATTGAGCGGCCCAGCATAAGCCAATAGGCAAGTGCCTTTGTGATCTCTCAGAACACCACCCCCTCCTTGGCCAAGATTATTTGCAGCCCCATCAAAGTTTAATTTGATCCATCCTTTGAGAGGGGCGGTTCATCTGGTAGCTTTTATAGCTATCCTTTTAGCATTGTCAAATTTGGAGAAGCCAGCTAGAAGATTCTAGCTGTTAGCAATTCTAACCTCCTAGGCAACAGGAGGAAAAGAGGGAAGCTTCCACTTAGCTGTCTTGGCATTCTCACATAGGAGCTTAGTTCCAATATGAAGACAAGTCTCAGACTAAATACTAACCTCCCTAAAAATTCTATTGTTCCTTTCCTTCCAAATGGTTTAGTAGATGTGAGGGGGTAGCATATGCCAAAGGAGTTGGAGCAGGGGGTGATTGGAGGGAGATCTCCAGTTATTAAATTGATGCACTTCTCTACCCAGGGCCCACGAGATACCCAATTTGCTGATAACCTCTTGCCAGATGTTGGTGGCATAATCACAGTGGATGAATAGGTGGTTCACCGTTTCCTCCTCCTTACATAGGACACATCTGTTTGCCATGGAGAAGCCCCTCTTTATAAGATTATCCTAGGTTAGGACCTTACCATGCATAAGTGTCGACCAGAAAAAATTGATTTTCGGCGTGAGCTAAGGGATCCACACCTTCTAGTCCCCCGAGTTACTCTCCTCCTTTAGAAGTAGATTGTAAGCAGATTTAACAGAGAAAGTACCAGCCTGGGTGGGGGCCCAGATAATGGAGTCATCAAACCCTGATATTCTAATATTAGTCAAGTTTTCCATGAGTTCATTGGCCAAATGATGAAGGTCTACTCTGTCCCTTAATTGATTAGGTATATCCTTCCAGTCCCTGCCAGTGATGTAGTTGGAGGCTCTATTACCTAGGACAGGTTTGAGGTAGTCCATAAGAGGTTTGAATCTACAACCCACATTAGGTTGGTTCAAGATCCAGTGGTCATTCCAAAATCTAATGGATCTCCCATTTCTAATTTTCCAAAAAGATCCTTTAGACAGAAGGGTTTTGCATTTATAGATGTTCATCCAGAGTTTGGATCCACTTGGGAGGTCACTATTGTGGTACATCCTCCCGTAGGGATGTCCTTGGAGGTACTTGGCTTCCATTATTCTGCACTAGTCTGCCTTTCCTTCTATGAGTTTCCATGCCACTTTCATGGTAAGGGCTTTATTCATCAAACCAATTCTTCTTAGTCCCAAACCACCCATTCTTTTCGGGAGGTAGATAGTGTCCTAATTGACAAGAGACATCCTCTTCTTTTCTTCAGACCCCACCCATAGAAAGGTTCTTTGAATTTTTTCAAGTTTGTCTACCATGTTGCTTCTAATCTTAAAGAGGGATAGGAAGTAAATAGGGATCCCTTGGAGAGTGGAGGCCACGAGCTGAAGTTTACCAACATTGCTTAAAATCTTCCCCTTCCAACCAGTGAGTTTCCTCTGGGTTCTCTCAAGGATGGAATTCTAGAAATCTTGGGACACCTCTTTAATCGTAAGGGGGAGGCCAAGGTAGTTAGTGTAATACCCCAAAATTGGCCTCAGTATATCAATCCTTCTAAACTATCAAAGTCCTATTATACTAGGCAATTATGTCTTCTAATGGACTCTACTCAACTTAGTGTCAAATACAGAAAATTTTAAATTTGTATTAATCACATGCTACATTTAATATAATGGCTAAATAAACCCTATGATTGATTAATTTAAAGTCTTAGTACTTTAATTAATTAAATCTCCTTCTTCTATTAATTTAAATAAATATATTTAAATTAATTCACATTTCCCTTTTTAACCTACTTGGAATTAAATATTACATTTAATTCTATTTGGGCACATTAAATCATTTTCTTCTAGTAATTTAAATAAATATATTTATCTATTTAAATTAATTCATATTTTCCTTTAACCTACTTGGAATTAAATATTACATTTAATTCTATTTTCTTCTATTAATTTAAATAAATATATTTATCTATTTAAATTAATTCATATTTTCCTTTGACCCACTTGGAATTAAATATTATGTTTAATTCTATAAGAGCACATGGCTCCTAATTCTCACCAAACTCATCTTTCCTACCCACCCACTAAAATTAATATAATGGTTTCTTTAACCTCTAAAGTCTTCACTTCTCCTTCTAAGTCAAAAATAACCACACGGGAAGAAATATACTTTGTCGAAATAAGCCAAACTCCACAAACTCGGATTTGGACTTTGGGGTCATTTTTGGAGGCTCTTTTATGAGTCTTGGGCCACCTAGTGACCAAAATTCAACCCCCTACCCTAAGTATATCAAGTGGGGAAGCTAAATTTGACTCTAACTACCCTCTAGAAGCCTCCTAAACCCTCCAAAATCTCACTTAAGCATTCCATACGAATTTGGGTAGTAGGTTTCAATTTTCAAAGTGGATCCACCCACTCACCCACTTTGAATTAAATAATTAAAATAAGAGAATCTCATCCCTTGATCTTCATTCAATCTCGACCATTGATTCTCCTAAAAATCCTATAAATAAGATTTCATTTCCCTTTACAAATGGAGCCTTCATTAGCATTGTTATTATAGATCTAAGGGATCCACATTCTTCTATTCTATCTTCTATCTATTTCTAAATCACTCCTAGTATTCTCATAGCATTGCTTTCAAACATATAGTGCATTTCAAGACATTTGGAAAGCTACATCAACCCATCTTTGGGAGAAGAAAGGAGGACATGGGAACTAAATCTTGGAGGGAGTTTAGATAGATTTCTATTCTTCATTTTCTAAGTTGTTTCTCACATGTAGATTAGAGTTGCTTTGCATGTTTGTTTGTATTAATCTTGTAGTTATTTCATATGCATGCAATCTATTCTAATTTTTAATCATACATTTTGGTGAACCTGACGTGAATACTAACCTTTTTAATGTTTTTTTTTTTTTTGTGATGTTTTTGCGCTTGTAGGGCTCTTGGGAAGCTTCCTCAACAATTTTTGCAAGATTGGACTATTTCTTCCACTTCTTGTCTTCCATTCTTCCACTTTCTTGTCTCATTCTTGGCTATTCCCATTCCATTCTAAGGGTCTAAAATGAACTTCTAATGCATCTCATTTCAAGTTCTAAAGCTAATGAACTCTCACATTTAGATTTGGTGCACATAAAATGAACTCAAATGCTTCCATTTCCAATTTCTAAAGGCAAAATCAACCTTCACACTTAGCTTCAGAATGCTTAAAAAGAACCTCACATTTGGATTTGGTGCTCTTAAAATTGATGCAACTAGTTTTCAATCCAATCACTAAAGGCTAAATGAACTCTCATATTTGGATTTGGCGTACCTAAAATGAATTCAACTTATTTCAAATTCAATTTCTAAACGCTCATGAATCCTCACATTTCCTTTTGGAGTACCTAAAAAGAACTTCACATCTTTGATTTTCCTAAAGGCAAATGAATCTCATCTAAGTAGGATTCAAAGTAAATCAACATTCATTTCTTCAAGCTATGCTCTAATGTTCTTCAATCTTTTCAAATCTAGCTAAGTAGGGGTGAAAATTGATCAAATGTCTCTCAAATTTGCATATTCTAAGGTCAATTAACTCTAATCTTTTGCAAATATACATGTTTCTAAATTGCTCACGGACAACAACACAAAGGTGAATCGAGTTGCTAGGATTTGAGGTATTCTATTACATCTCTACAACATTTCAATTTTGAGAATAAAATGAACCTCTCATGTGTATGGCTTGTGTGATTCAATACTTTTATAAACCACATTTTGATTTTAAGCTCTAAAAAGAATATAGATTCAATTCCACACATAAGTGTTTCACATAATAATTAGGCCCTATGAGCACTATTTGTGGTTCTTGAGAGAGTGAGCTTCCAGCGAAGCTCTTCTTAATGAGAGAATCCTTGTAGGTAGGGAGGATACTGAAAATGTCTTGTGTTCCATGAGGTTTGTAGTCATTGACTTATTGATCGATGCATTCTCTCTCCGGAGAGATTGATAGACCATGAGTTGTCAACATCATAAACCTTGGTGAGCCATTTTAGTCTTAGCGTATCGGATGAACCTTGTTTGCTATGTTTTGGTGAGGTGAAGAGGCTAGAGGACTATGCTCTGCTCCCTTTTTGGGTAGTATCAGAAACTCAAATCCTTGGATCCAAACCAAGTCCCAATGTGGTCCCTTTTGTGAGTCACCTTTTAGAGAGGGTTAACCGTAGTGGACATTCCCTTTATTAGGTCAACCACGTGGATGGAACCTCAAGCAGTAATAGCCATTTTCACCATGGTAGTGACAACCGCTATATAAATGTCCTTGTGGAAGAAATCTCCATGGGTGTAGTTTCTTGTCGGGCTATCAAAACTCCTCAGCATCTCTGATTGATTAAATTCTTGGAATGTGTCAAAACCCTGGTGCACTGGTATTGGAGTTCGCCCACTTGAAATTACAAAAGTTGCAGAGTCAAACCATTACTACAAACCATAGAGCAACCAAATTTTTCTTGCTAGGACTATGTGCATAATTGAAAAATATTTTGAGAACATACACAAATAGTTCTTTAGGGAGTAGAAATACTAAGTCACTATCTTTCTTCATGTGCAAGGTTGCTTTGTCCCTTGCTCTTTGTTTGAAAACAATGGTTTGCTTGAACTCCCTGATTGCTATCTTGCGTGCTTGTTTAACAAATAAAAATTGAGTTCTTGCATTTACAACTACTTGATAGTTCAAACCCATGTGCTTGTTAACAAATGGTTTCAAAACATTCAAACATCCAAAATAGTTGAATCCTTTTCTAGTAAACACGGTCATCCCAAGCTTTCACGTAGTTCTGTTAGGAAACTCTATGTCAGGAATGAAATAAAGAACAATAGCTTCCAATCCATTTTTCCAAGGAGATCCTTTTAGCTTGATTTTGCCTTCTAATTCATCTATTTGAATTTGGTCTCATCTTGTGTCAAAACCTTGTCAAGACAACCTCAAATCAATTCTCAAATAATGGCTAGGTGTTGTGAACTCATGTTCACCATCTTTTGGGCATCTACCCATACAACTAGGGCATAGTAGCCTACACTTATGTCCAAATCATTTATCACCCAATCAACCAAACCAATCTTGATGGGGTTGTGTCATTTGATTTGTCCTAAATCAGGTCATCTATCAGTTGTCTTATCTTGCTCTTTTGGATTCACCAAAGATTGATGGTGGAAACTCGAGCATCCTCATACAAGAAACCTGGAGAAGAGTCTAACACTGTACCCCCTCTACCATCAGTTCATGAAAATAACCCACCAACCCCTCCAGTATCAATACCAGAACAGAATCAAAATACCACCATGTCTCAAGGTGGAACCAGTCATGGCTCTCAAGGTCATCAATCTGAACATGGTGAGGACCGAGAACCCACACCATCTGAAATAGCCAATCACCAAAACAATGATGAATTTTGAAGAATGATGAGACATTTCTTACGAGAAGAGAAAGAGGCTTATTTCTTACAACTAGCTCAACAAGGAGCCAAACTTCCTCCTAATTTCAATGTTGAAGATATCATCAAACATGAGGAAGAAACTCCCATCACTGCTATGATGAAACAAATGCATGCCATGCAAGTCAAACTTAACCAGATAGAAAAAGAGAAAACACCCATGGAATTCTCTATGGAAGCTTTATGCCCCTTTCCATTCGATAAAGACTTGTACATGCCACCATTCTCAAAAAGAATGGAAATACCCAAATATGAAAAATATGATGGAAACTCTGACCCCCAAGATCATGTTAGAGAATTTTGTACACAATCTATGGAGTTTATGCATGAACCAACTTACTTAATGCACCTTTTCCCTCGATCTTTGGGAGGAGCAGCTATCAAATGGTTCTCTAAAATACCTCCAACTATCAAGACTTTTGAGGAGTTAATCAAACTATTTTATCAGCAATACTCCTACAACATCTAATGCCCGATCACTATGATCAACATTTTCAATTTGAAACAAAAGTCAGGAGAATCCCTTCTCACTTTCCTCAAACGTTGGAGGAAGAAATTTTCACTCTATGCTCGGCTGATTCTAGAAAATGAAAAACTTGAAATATTCATCAACAACCTCATTCCGGAACTCAGTTATCACCTCCAAATACAAAATCATACTTCTTTTGATAAGATGGTAGAAAATGCCATAAAAATTGAAGACGTACTTGTTCGTAAGGGAGGCATATCCCTTTACAAGGAAAATAAGTTTGAAATAGGTTCTAATTCCAAACCAAAGGACAAAAACCAAAATGTCAAATTTTGGAATAAGAACAAAGGCATTGTCACAGATGGTGTTGTTGATACTCTCCATGCCCCATCTGAGGCACCAGCATTTAATCTCACTCTTGGCACCAAGGCCATCAAGACTTCAGAACTGAAGACACCTGAACCTGCTAACAAAAAGTCATCTGAATATAAACCTTGGGCTTCAGATCCTAAACACAAGTTTACTCCTCTTGGAGAATCTTTGGAATCAACTATGAAAACTCTATTAGCTAATGACATCATATCTCTGCCTGAGATCCGACAATATGACCCTGAACCTAAACCAAAGTGGTGGAGAGAGAATGCATTTTGTGACTTCCATCGTAGCAAGGGTCATAAAACTAATAACTGCTTACGCTTGAAGCATCTCATACAAGACAAAATTGATGCTAAAGAGATTTTAATCAACAACCATAAGAGCAATAACGATCATACAACATTCAAAGAACCATTTCTGAAACATGGTCAGGAAGTTTCATCTTCTCAGCCTAATATGGGGGCAAAGGTCAATTATGCCTACCCTAGAAATAATGCTGTCATCAATATGGTTGAACCATGTCTCTCTAAGTGTTGCAATGTCATCAAAATTGTATGAAGAGATAGAGATCACTCCTCAGCTAACGCAGTTACTCGATCACAAGCTCAGGCACATCTGAAAGGACAAATCCTAGATTCATCTAATGTCCCTAAGATACCTTTCAATCTTTCATCTGCTTCCAAACAGAAGGTTGTTTCAAAATCTTCCAATCCAAAAGATACAAGGCCTAAATCTTATAGCATTGTTCAACAACTCTAGCACACTAATGCAAAAATCTCTATGTTTGAGTTGCTTCGAATATCTCCAGCTCATAGAGCCATTCTAGACAAAGTTTTGCTTGGATCCAATGTTCCTGACGACCTTGATTTAGATAGGTTCCAGACTATGGTTGGACATCTTACATCTCTTCAATACATCTCCTTTTCAAAAGAAGATGACAATTCATTAAGTCACCCCCATAACCAACCGTTGCATATAGAAGTCTTAATCCAAAACTGTCATGTCAAACGTGTGTTGATAGATGGAGGCGCTGGCCTCAATATTTTCTCCTACAAATTGGTGACACAATTGGGATGGTTAGAAAATGCTATTGATCCTAAAAAGAGGATAACCATAAAAGCATATGATGAACAAGAAAGATCCTCAAAAGGAACCATTGTCTTGCCTATCAGAACATGACCTGTAATCAGAGATGTCACCTGCCAAGTATTGGATCTCCCACTGGCCTACAAAATTCTTCTAGGAAGACCCTGGATCCATGACATGCAAGCTATTCCATCAACCTATCACCAATGTGTAAAATTTCCCTATGATGGAGTCAAGGTCACTATACCAACAGATATTACAACTTCTTGCAATGCTTTGCAAGAAAGTGCAGGCAAACTTGTTCCACACAACAGGGAATCCACCACTAAACAAAGTAACACAACCTCTAACTCTAAAGTAGAGGATGTAATGACGCAGGTCAAAATCAAAGACACCAGCATGGGAGAATATAGAATGGAACTTGTATTGTCTCTCACTTCTCTCCCAATTTCACCTAAGTCTTATGGACAACCCTCAGAAAAGACAAAACTAGCAATCAGAGCACCAAAAGTCATCTATAATGGGAGCTTTGTCATAGAGAAAGTGTCCAAGCAAGAATTGGAGGAATAAATAGGTGTACTTGCCTGGTTATATAAAGAAAAGACCCAATCCCACATAGTTCAAAATTGTGGCTCTCAATCACACAAGATTCCTGCAGAATCATATGGACTGGGTAGTAAGTTAATGACTCAAATGGGATACATGGGAAAAGGACCTCTAGGAATAAGAGGCAAAGGTCTTATATCACCCATTGAACATTGTGGCTGGGAAAATAAGGATACTATAGGTCTGGGATACAAGAAGATGCCTTTCTATCTTAGCAAGAATTCCTCTCATGTCATAGAGAAAATCAAGCCAGGAGAAACTCTTCTTGAGAAAGAAGAAATAGAACAATCTAATAGTGATGATTCTGACACTACTGAGGAGCTCATTCCTTATGAGCATTTGCCTAAAGAAATAACAAACCTCCTTGATGCTGAAGATGATCCCATAAAGAGAATTAGTATAGTGGACACCCAAAAGATAGTCACCACACAAAAACTGACTGATCTTGAAAGAATGTTGACTGAACAACTTGAACACAATAATGTATCTGAAATAGACTCCCATGAATATGAGTTCCACTCATAATTTGAAGGAAATCCTGCTTGGGCAATTCATCCTGATTTCACCCATGTTCTTGATTTGGAGGAATAATCAGAAAAAGATGAGCTTGTCACAGATGCCACTCATCAAAACTCACCTACACCTAACATAAGTTTAGAGTGAAGTAATGAACCTCGTGAATCGGATTCACTTAATACTAACAACAGAATCACTAATGCTGTTGAAATGATTAATGAACTGGACATTCTTAGTAGTGATACTATCTTCAAATTTGAGAGTCAAGTTAAAACCAATGATGACAACACCATAAGCATAAACACCATCAGTCAATCTTTCCATACATTGACTATCCATCATCTTGACCTCATAGACCAAAACTTGGCTGACCCAAACCAAGATGTCCATATCTTTTCGACTAACTACACCCTTGCGTGCTACCTTAATGCAGTGGAACCCATGACAACTTCCATCAGTAAATCTAGCAGTAGCATGACAGAGTCAGACATCAAATATCTCAGTCAAAAAGTAAAAACAAAAGGAAAAATAGTTTTGAGGGTGAAAACCACTATGTGGCAGTCTCAGAACATAAAACAGTAAAAACAAAAGATGCATCCAAAGGTGAAAACCTCTCAGAGGCACCTAAGGATGAGATATTTGATGTCCTTCCAAGTCACTCACAAGACTGATCTCCAGTATTGATTGAACCAACTCAGTCTATCAACTTGGGCACAGCAGAAGAACCTTAGTTAATCCATGTAGCTCAATCTCTGTTAGAAGAAGAAAAACAAGCATTCACTATGTTCTTATCAGAAAAGAAAATCAACTTTGCATGGAAATATTTTGATATGCCTGGATTAGATCCTAAGCTAATCATGCATCATCTTTCCATAGCTCCGGGAGTCAAACCTGTCAAAAAAAAACTATGAAAACTGCATCCTCATATTGCACTTCTAGTCAAAGTTGAGTTGGAAAAGTTGCTAAAAGCCGGATTTATCCGAGTCATAGATTATGCTGAGTGGATATCAAACATAGTCCCAGTTTCAAAACCAGATATATCTATCAAGATATACATAGACTTCAGAGATTTAAACAAAGCATGCCCTTGTATGCACCCTAAAATGGTCGCCTAGACTTTGGGCCCCATTTATTCAATTTATCAATCTTGAATCATTTTGATCAATAATCAATATTTTCAACATTATCAATTTCTTGATTAAATCTTAATTTTGATCATATATTGGATTTTTATCCTATGGGCTAACCATTTATTCTAAGTCTTTATTTATTTAAAAGGAATATTTCCTCCCCTTTTAATAAATAAAAAGCCCCACCTTTTCCTCTTATCCTAAGTTGCACAAATAAAGCATTATTCATATTTTATAAAAAGGAGAAAATCACTTTTTGTCCCATATGGACATAAAGTCAACTCTTATTTTCCTATTGGAGGATATGTGTGCACATGGATTGCTCCTCTTTCAAGCTCCACCGCTGATTAAGACTTTTTGCCTCTTAATCTCCATGGTCCATTTCACCTCATTTCTTATAAAAGGAGAGCTCTCTCCTTCATTTGCATATCCATGTTTTATGCTAATGTTATGCTGCAGGTTTTAGGTGCATTTGGAGTTTGAAAAAATTGAAGATTTGTTGCATTTCATTGTAGTTGCATATTTGTTTTCATAGTTGCATGATAATGGCATTCTTAGCTTAGTTTCCTTTTATGCAATAAATTTAGCTCACATAGTCTAAATAGGAGGTATTGTAATCTATTGCTATTTCCTTTCATAGATTAGTTGCATTGTACCTTCCTTTCATAGTTTAGATTGCATCATCATATAGCTTGCATTGCATTGCATATTTAGATTCTTGGAGATATTGGCATTTTTGCCCTTGTCTTCACTTGAATCTCTCATTGTGTGGTTGACTAGCAAGGTCACAAGCTTGTAGCTCTAGCTGAGAGAAAATACTTCATAGTCCCTTGCAACTCCATGCATAGAGAGCTATGAGCCGCTTTGTGAGGCCTCATTCTTGAGCAACCTTGCATGTAATGGTTCATAGAAGTGCACCATTTTAGTGTGTACATTTCTGGCGCCCACCGTGGGGCAGAGTAGATAGGCTTTGTCCTTTATTTCATTTGCATTTTTGTCATTTTTTGGATTATTTTTCAGAAATTTTTCAGTCTCTGGTTTTCAGTTTCAGAGTATCGCACGATACTTCTCAAAAATATCACGTGATATACCTTTGTATAGTAGTGCGACACTTCGCGCGAAGGAAGAATCGCCCGCCAGTACTGAGGTTTATCGCCTGTTATCAGGTGAAGTATCGCCCGCCCATAATGAGAAGTATCGCACGACTGAGAAATATCGCACGACTGAGAAACATCACCTGACTATAGGAAACTGTATCGCGCGATACTGTTGAAGTCTGAGAAATATCGCCTGGTCTGGTAGAGACTTGCGTTCTCAGTTTTCTTATCCGAATTCGATTATTTTAGCTTGCTGTTTTGTTTTGCTGTGTTTAGATAGGTCTAACCCGCATCTTTTAGCTTAAATCTAGCAGTTTATTGCATATTTACATTTTGATTTTGATTTTGCTAACCTTGTGAGTCTAACAAGTTGTGTTTGTAGGTGCTCTCATTGCTTGAAAATTGCTAAAAACGCATGTCAAAGAGGGCTACTAAAAATTTTTGCAGGGCTGCCCAAGCATAAAAACAAAAAAAAAAAAGTTTTCTTGCTTGTTTATTTGCTTTCCTTTCAAGTGTGGCATTCACTAATTGTATTAGGAATCTTAATACTTTGTGAAAGGGATCTTGAGGTGGTAGGAGAAGTATGCTCTTCACCTTTAGGTGAATCAAAAATTTTTGACCCATCTTAAGGTTTTGGAAGCAAGGGAGTAATTGAATCTCTTTGCTTGGTGTGTTTGGGAGAGATTTTTGAGATAGGGGAGTATGCTCTTCACCCTTGTGGTGAATCAAAAACCTTGAACCTCAAGAGTTGATCCATTTTTATTTAGTTTAAAAATCCTTTAGCGGGCTTGCTCTTGAGCAATCAAGAGGAACGACTCAAGTGGGGACAACCTTGTCATCATTTTCCTTGGTGGCAAGTGATTCCAACTCACTATAATCTCAAGGCTATCAAAGACACCAAAAACCTTGATAGACATAACACTTGTCTTCTTTTGATGTGAGTAGCTCATGGGATTGCGACCATGGGGAAAACATTGAACAAAAATGCTTAAGGTACTCTTGAGGCCGCGAGGTCCTAGTCCTTTATGAGGAGCAAGAGGGGTGTTGTGAACAGAAATCCTTATTAAGAACCATTAGATAGAAGCCACCTTCTTTTAGCCGCTTATCTTCTTAGTGCAAGGATTGATCCAAGTGGTTTACCCGGATCACCTTAAGATACTCACCATATGTGTCCCTTTGGTTGTGTCATTTGACATTTCCATGACAAAGCCAACATCTCTTGTGGGTAACCACTTGGTGTGAGGCGAGGGGGCATCAAGTTGTGGGCTAAGTTGGTAAGTATTGAGCCTTGACTTTTTAGGATAGATTTTCTTGAAGTGTCTTCGATTGTGTGATACCAGTGCAAACGTTCTTACATACAAACAATCGGTAGCATTCATAGGGTGTTGTTTCAATTTTGATATCACAAGCATTTATCTTGGCAAGGTTGCTTTTGCCCTTGTTTCAAGTGTTTGAGACCATGTTTTGATCCCTTACTATTTGTAAACCTACCGAAATTCTGCTGATATTGTGACTGAAATTGAAAACATTGACCCTCAGACTGGAAATTTTGACCAAACAGACCCAAAAATGAAAATTTCACACAATTCTAGTCACGAGTTAAATAAATCTGCAACAGTATCGCACCCTGTAAAGTGAAGTATCACGTGATACTTCATGCTTGCTAGAAATATCGCCCGCTTTGAAGAGAAATATCACGCGATAGTTCACCCCTGACGGACTATCGCCCGACCTGCCTGGAGTATATCGCCCGCCAGTATTAAGAAGTATCGCCTGGCTTCAGGCGAAATATCACACGGTTATAGAATTATCGCCCCAGTAGCCTGAAGTATATCGCCTGGTTTATTTTTGCCGTGCTTAAATTTTGGTCAGTTTTAGTTGCTGTCAATCAGGCTAGGTCTTAGAGCAGGTTTCTCACCCTGACGTCTGAGATTTGTCGACTCCAAATTTTTGGTTTTTAGTCCTCTGGGATAGCATCATTTGATTAACAAAATCACTTTGGAATAATTTTCAAGTTAGAAAGCCATTCTTGGTGCCAAGGTTCATCTTTAAAATTGTTAGCTACATTCCAGAAAAATTTTAGTACTCTTATTGTCCAAATCGCTTTCATTTTCATCTCAATTTCAATTATCTTTTGGCCTAGTCCAACCTCCTGATTAAAAAGTGCAAGGGTAGTCACCCTTTGATTTGAAGCACCTCTTTGACAGTGTTGGTAAAGCCCCTTTTTTTTTCTTTTCATTTCTCTTTGGACAATAGAGGACTTTGATTATCCTAGTTTGGTGTTGACACTTTGAAAGGTCACCTTATCATTGAGAGTATCTTTCTTTCATGTCAGTTACAACAAGGTACCAAGTTAATCAAGGGAAGCGACCCCTTGTTGCCTTTAGCCAGTTACCACCCATCAAGACTCATCGACAACCTAAGGGAAAAGGACCCCTTTTTGACCAATCTCCTAGGAGTGAATCCGAGGTTTGTTTTAATCCGGGAGCTAATCCTAGTGAAGTGAGCGCCTCTTTTGTACCACTTTCATCAAGTATGGACATGAGTTACACTTTCACCCGATAACAAAGAGAAGCCATGAATCAAACTCTTGAGGATATCTTCCAACGACACAGAAGAGAGTATGGTGGTTCTTCTCATGCTAGTCCACCCGGGTCACCTCCCAATAATGTGAGGTATTTTGATGCTCATCAACAAGCTGAAAGACATCATAAGAAAGCTCACTCAGATTCAGGGTCACAACATGAAGACCAGAACAACGAATCTAGTGATCACCACATCAACGCAACTAATGCAATGAGGCATTCGAGACAAACCTCCCCACTTAAAGACACCTCTCGATATGCAAATACAAGATTGAGAAGCATTGAGAGAGAGAAGCAAGCCTACTTAGATGAATAGGCTGCTAAAAAGGAAAAATTCAGACAACTAGAGGAAGAGGAACGTGCATTGTTGGATATACAGAAAAGAGTCACCCAAGAAGAAGAAGATAGACTCTATGCACAACAACTCCAAAGCTGATTTAATGGGAGGGGAGCCAATAGTGGGACCAACTCGCCCCCATTTACCCCTTCCCCTAGCCCTCGAAGAAGATCAAAGACACCCTCACGATCCCCAAGTCCTAGAGGAAGAAGGACTTCAAGATATGACCATCATAGGAGACAGTCGTCTCATAGACATTCAAAGCAACCCTCCCAACGAGCACATCATGGCTCACAACATGGATGCAGTTATGCTAAATTTGATCATATGGACTTCATGACTATGCAACAAGAACCGTCCTTTCAAGCATATGTGGAGCAATATGTGGAACAAAACAAAGACCAATTCTTGGAAAGTCTTATCAACAAAGGCGCTAAAGTCCCATATAATTTTGATGTTCACCAAAAGATCAAAAAATAGAATCCTTCAACTGATGAGGTGATCTTACAAATGCAAAAGGATATAGATAGGATGAAGGCTCCCAAGAGCACATTTCATTTGGAGTCCATATGTCCTAACCCCATTGACAAAAGTGTGGTGATGGTAGAATTCCCTAAGAAAGTTGAATTCCTAACATACGACAAATATGATGGCACTGGTGACCCTCACAACCATGTTCGATAGTTCTACATAATGAGCTTTTCCTTTCACCATGAAGACTCCTACTTGATGAGATTATTCCCAAGGAGTTTAAAAGGTCAAGCCATGGAATGGTTCACCAACCTTTCCCCCCCAGTAAAGACATTTAAAGAGCTTGTCCAAAGATTTGTTCAACATTTTGCTTACAACTTATCCAGGTCAGTCACAATGCTTGATTTGTGTAAACTTAAACAAAATCAAGGGGAATCTTTTGTCACATTTTTACAATGATGAAGGCGATTGTGTTCGAAATACCCAAGGACAATCCCTGAAGAGGAGAGAATTGATATCATTGTGAACAATCTAATACTAGAACTCAGATATGAAGTCAAGAAAATCCCATTTAATTCCTTTGATACTATGGTAGAGGTGGCATGTCACATTGAGGATGTCCTAAAAGAACAAAGAATTTTGGCTAAACCAACAAATAATAACAATAGCCAAAATAACAATACTAATGGTAACAAGGACAAAAAGAACTCCTATTGGAACAAAAACAAGCAAGTGGTCAACGACGGAGTTGTTGACTCATCTTAGGTAAAAAATGAAGGAGTTCTTAACCTCTCTCATGCAGTTCAAGCTATGAAATTGCAAACGTCTTCAACACAACAAGACAAACCTAAGTATCAAAAGAGATCTAAAACGGAGAAAAGGCAATTTACCAAATTGGGAGAATCTTACGCAGATGTTTTTAAGACATTAGTTGCTCATAATTTGGCGCACCCACAAGATCCTACAAAACATCGCATACTGGATCCTTTACCTCATTGGTGGGATGCTAAGGCTTTTTGCATTTTCCATAATGGGATTGGACACGACATAGAAAATTGTTTTAAACTCAAGCATCTTGTCCAAGACCTTATTGAGAAAGGACAATTACAAGTGGATGGGTTAACCACTAATGCAAACCATAAAGCCTTTAAAGAGCCCTTGCCTAAATATGAAAAAGGAGAGAATTCTAGCAATAATAATGGCAAGGCGGCTATTAACTATACATACACACATGCTGACAATGTGATTAACATGCTTGAAGTGGCTGACGATAACATCAACATGGTGAGAAAGAAAGATCCTTATGGACATAATGTGGACTCAACTCCTATGACTAATGAAAGACCCACTGTGGTGATAAGAGGTCCTCACTCACAAGGAATGCCCTAGTCCCTCAATGCTGTCACTAGGGGTCAGGCCCAAGCGCCCATTATCATCAAAGGTCCTAGCACTAGCAAGTCTAAACAGCCTGTGTCCAAAGGTGCTCCTCCCAAATCTGCCGTTAGTCCTGATTCCAATTATAATCTTATTGACCAGCTACAACGTACACCCACTCAGATATCCATTTTTGAGCTTTTAGAATTATCTTCTAAGCACAAGCGCGTCCTCGAGGATGCTTTGCGAGCAGCCAATGTCCCTAATAACTTAGATATTGACCAATTCCAAAACATGGTCAACCATTTGGCTAGCCCTCATTACCTCACCTTCTCAGAAGAAGATGACAAATCCATTAGTCACCCACATAATTTGGCCTTACACATCGAAGTCATGATTCATAAAACCCATGTTAGGCGTGTATTGATAGATGGGGGTGCGGGGCTCAATATTTGTACCCTGAGTTTGTTGCTAGCTCTAGGATATTTCGAGAATGTCATTGACACAAAGAAAATGATCACAATCAAAGCATATGACGAAGTAGAAAGAAGTTCCAAGGGATTGGCTATTTTGCCTATTCGCATTGGTCCCGTAGAAAAAGATATATTATTCCAAATTGTTGATGTTGGACCTCTATCCTACAACATTTTGCTAGGTAGGCCATGGATTCATGAAATGCAGGCAGTCCCATCAACATATCACCAGTGTGTTAAGTTTCCCCATAACGGTGTAGAAATTTGCATCCCTGGAGATAGTGCTCTATCAGTTAATAACATTTTTGCGGGATCACATGTACCTTTGAATAGGGAAGCTGACAATCCTAGTAGTTCACTCAAAAAATGCAAGCAGCAATTCAAGACCATGGATCTTGGGATGGGAGATTATAAGATTGATTCTTTTACAAAAATGCCAATCTCTCCTAGGTCTTATGGGAGACCATCACCAAGTACAAAACCTTCATCATCGGCAATGACATTATTTGGGAAATTCGTTGAATCTTCGGTCCCCATTCAAGAAGAGAAAGAGGAAGTTGCTGTAAGGGACTGGATATATCACGAGGAGAAATACAAACATAACGAGAATTTTGCTCCTTCACCTGAAACTTATGGGAAAGGGTATACACTGGTTAAAAATATGGGATATCCGGGATATGGTCCCCTTAGTCATAGGTTGGACGCTAAAGCTGAGCCTCTTGATCATGCTCTCTTCGGATGAAAGAACAAGTCCACGATTGGCTTAGGTTTTGAGAATAAGAAGAAGAAAGGTGTCCTTGTCCCAGCTGCGACAGACAGTGACAGTGATGCAGATTATACGCCTAATCTTTCCAACCAACAAGATGTGTCTGATGATTGGGTGCCCTTAATGAATCTCCTTTGGGGAGATTCCACAGATTTGATGCTTGATAGTCCTACTATCCCAGCTGTGACGGATAGTGACTGTGGGACTGCTAGATCGACAAAGGAAAGTGTTACTGTCCTAGCTGCGATGGATAGTACCAATACTACCACTAGAGAGGGGGAAACCCTTCCTAACCTTGAGGCTTCTACATCATGAGGCCTAAATGATGACTCAGAGACAGACTCCCATGAATATGAATGGGATTTGCTTTCAGATGCAACAATTGATCTGGATGTGGATATTATCCATGCCTATAGTACCCAACCCGATGCAACTAACAATCCTAGTGTCAGACTAGAGGATTTCCCTCCTCAAATCGCCTTAGTGGATGACGCTTCGTTTGATAGGATAAGTCCTAATTTAGGTATCTTAGGAGAAGACTTGATGAACTCCGACTATATGGTCCCCAGAGATGACACCTTTCGCATAAACAACATTGAACCCACCATTGACTTACCACTTGTTCACTTTGACCTAATTGACTGGTCTCAACGCCATCAAGAGCCCACATTCCTCACATTTCACAATGATTACAAAATTGCCTGCTATCTGAACGCTCTTGAACCCGTGGCTTCTTCCACCAGTGAATCAACAACCAGCATGATAGAGCCTGATATTAAGTACCTCAGTCTCAAAATAAAAGAGAAAAAGAAAAATAGGTCTGATGGTGAAAACCACTTTGTGGCGGTGTCAGAGCCAAAAATAGTAAAAAGAAATGACGCATCCGAAGGTGAAAACCTCTTTGAGGCACCTAAGGATGGGGTACTTAATAACTTGCCGAGTTATTTCCAGGATAGATCATCAATATTGATTGAACCAACAAAGCCGGTCAATTTAAACACAGAAGAAAATCCTCAAATAGTCCATCTTGCTCAGTCTTTATCAAAGGAAGAGACCAAGGCATATGTACAGTTTTTATAGAAAAAGAAAATTAATTTCGCATGGACCTACTCAGACATGCCAGGGCTTGACATGAATCTCATAATGCATCACTTATCCATAGCTCCAGGAGTCAAGCCAGTAAAACAAAGATTAAGAAAAATGCATCCACATGTAGCTCTACTTGTCAAAGGGGAATTAGAAAAACTTTTGAGAGCTAGATTTATTAGAGCCATCGACTATGCAGAATGGATCTCAAACATAGTACCTGTCTCCAAACATGATGGGTCCATTCGTGTCTGCACAAATTTTAGAGATTTAAAAAAAGCCTGCCCTAAGGATGATTTTCCACTTCCAAACATTGACATGATAGTGGACATGACGGCGGGCTATGACATATATTCTCTAATGGATGGTTTCTCAGGGTATAATCAAATCAAAATAGCTCCTGAAGACCAAGAGAAAATAGCATTCACATGTGCATGGGGAACCTACTGCTGGAACATCATGCCATTCGGGTTAAAGAATGCAGGAGCAACCTACCAAAGAGCTATGACGACTATCTTTCATGATATGATGCACAAAAATATGGAAGATTATGTGGATGATACCCTGGCAAAATCAAGAAAAAGGGACACACACCTCAATGATCTGGAAGTAATTCTAGATCGTATGGAACAATTTCAACTTAGATTGAATCCAAAGAAGTGTGCATTTGGCGTCACCTTAGGCAAACTTTTAAGATTCATAATATCAGCAAAAGGTATCGAGGTTGACCCCGAAAAGGTCCAAGCAATCCTAGATATGCCACCTCCTCAGAATATCAGCCAAATGAGAAGTCTTCAAGGACATCTTCAATCAATTAGGAGGTTTATTTCTCAACTTGCAGATAGAGCGCAACCCTTCAACAAGACATTGCATAAGGGTGCTTCTTGTGTTTGGAATGAGGATTGTCAAAAGAGCCTAGATCAGATCAAACAGTACTTGGCTAATCCTCCGATTCTAATGCCTCCTATTCTAGGAAAACCATTGATCCTATATATTTCAGCTACAGACACCTCCCTAGCGGCATTATTGGCTCAATCACATGATACTGGGAAAGAACGGGCCATCTACTATATCAGCTGTACTCTGGTCTCCTATGAGATCAATTACAATAATATTGAGAAGTCTTGTCTCGCGGTGGTGTTTGCTTCTCAAAAGTTGCGCCACTACATGCTTGCTCATACCATACATTTGGTTGCCAAAATTGATCGCCTTAAATACTTGCTTAGTAAAGCTTCCCTGACGGGTAGACTTGCTAAATGGATGATGGTCCTCACTGAATTCGACATAGAGTACATTGAAAGGAAGGCAATAAAAGGACAAGCTATTGCCGACCAATTAGCTGATTTTCCAATCCAAGATAGTATGCCAGTCCAAGTGGAATTCCCAGATGAACACATCTTGTATACAACTACTCGCACTTGGACAATGTTCTTTGATGGTTCCTGCATGCAAAATGGATCAGGTGCTGGAGTGTTATTTGTTTCTCCACATGGGTACAACATTCTGAAGTCTTACAAATTATTATTCTCATGTACCAATAATATTGCAGAATATGAAGCTTTAACAAATGGCTTGAGAATGGCTATAGAATGGAACATCACAGAATTACATGTCTTTGGGGATTCCCAGTTAATCATCAACCAAGTCAATGAAGAGTATCAAACCAAAGATGACAAATTGATACCCTATAAAAAGATGGTTGATTCTTTGAGACGCTATTTCACCTTTGTGATGTTTCAACAAATCCCTAGGACAGAGAACAAAGCTGTAGATGCCATGGCCACATTAGCTTCAGTTCTTTAGTTGGAGACACATGAATCCAGATTTGAATTCCTGGTGGAAGAGCTACACCATCCCATCTTTGACTCGTCTGAAAGCCATGTAATTTGTACCATTATCACACACGAGTCTTCCCGATATGGTGCTATCTATTCATATCTTCGTGATGGCATCATCCCTGACACATTCACCCACTCTGAACGTCGAAACCTCATCCGTAACGCCTCTCGCCACACCCTCATCTCTGGTGATTTATATAGGAGGGGTTTAGATGGGACACTCCTTAGGTGCTTGGAAAAGGAGGAATCCAACCAAGTGTTAGCTGACATCCACGAGGGCATTTGTGGTGGACATTCTAATGGTCTTGCCATGGCCCGAAGGTTGCTTAGGGCAGGATATTATTGGCCCACAATGCAGATAGACACAGTCACCTTTGCTAAGTCATGTGAAAAATGTCAGAAACACGACAACCTGATTCATGATCCAGGTAGGGAGCTGATTCCTTCTATTTCTCATTGGCCATTTCAGCGCTAGGCCTTTGATCTGGTTGGGCAGATTCATCCCAACTCATCAGGTGGACACAAGTTCATTATTACTGCCACTGACTACTTCACAAAATGGGTGGAAGCTGTGCCACTTTTTGTTGCTTCAGGAAGGACCATTTCTTTATTCATCTTGAATCATATCATTTGCTGATTTGGAGTGCCTTCTAAGATCATTACTAACAATGGAGGTCAATTTAAGAATAAGGACCTAAAGCACCTATGCAAAAAGTTTAAAATCAAGCAACATTGGTCCTCCATATATTTTTTACAGGGAAACGGATAGGCAGAAGCTTCTAACAAAACCATTCTTAAGATTCTTCATAGAACAGTTCACAAGAATGGTAGGGATTAGCACTTACAAATCAATCCAGCACTATGGGCTTACAGAACAAGCATTCGCACACCTACAAGAGCCACTCCTTTCTCTCTCACCTATGGCGCTGAAGCAATATTGCCTCTAGAAGTCGAGATACCATCACTTAGAGTCTCACTCAAAGGTTTGATTACAGATGAGGATTACCGCGCCATGAGGTTATAGGAACTAGAACTTCTAGATGAGAAGCGTAAGGCTTCCTTTGATCATATGAGAGTGTATCAGAAGTGTATGTCCAAGGCATTCAACAAGAAGGTTCGCCCTAGAGAATTTCAAATAGGTGATCTTGTTTTGCGAGAGAACCCTAAGAACCAACAAAACAGAGAGCAAAAGGGCAAGTTTGAACCTAACTGGCTTGGACCATATGTCATCACAGCTGCTTTTGGTATTGGTGCGTATTTACTGTCAGATCCTGATGGAGAATAGCTCCCTAATCCCATCAACATTGTGCACCTCAAGAAGTTCTATCCTTGATGCCCGTTCTGTCTGGGGGCATCCTTTGTACATATCTTATTGATCCTGAAAAAATTTCAAAAAAATTAATATATGATGCTGAAAAAATCCTAAAAAGCATAAAAAGTCCTGAAAAAAAAAAAAATACAAAAAAATCAAAATATTCAAAAAATAAAAAAAATAAAAAAAGTGCCTTGGTGAAAAACCTAGCAATAGGCGCCTTGGTAGCAAAAATACAAAAAAAGAAAAAAAAGAAAAAAGAAAAAAAGATTCCAAGTGGTGAAAACCTGGAAATAGGCGCTACTTGAGGCCTTTGCACCCCTATTTCTTAGCATGCGTCCTTGACACTGAGCCTTTCTCCATCATCCCTCGACCTTATTTGACTCGGTCTAGAATTGGTCTTTGTCTTTGTCTAGGGGGCATAACTGTTCGCATAGGTCCTTTTGGTGCGTTTGTCTCTTGGGGGCATTTCACAACAGGTGTTTTTCAACACCACCCCAAATAGTGTTTTTCAACACTACCCTTGCCTCAAGTGTTTCTTAACACTTATCAGATGTCTTGCCTATAGTCTAAGTATAATGCGATAGTGCTCATGTGCAGATGCGATACTCAGAGTCTGACTCTATGACCAACACACACGCACTTAAACAATCAACTTGATGATGATATGATGACTTTATTTTCTTTGTGTGCTGTCTATGAGGATTTCTTTGATGAGTGGTCTCTCCCTGAGAAGTTTTCAATGATGCATAGCTAGAAGACTGAGGGAATGAGAACATGTTTTCTTTCTTTATCTACTTGTGGGTATATTTTGTTTATCCTAACTATCATGAGCATTTATGCTGGTCCTACTTGACACTATGGATTGACAAGGTATTATCCTTGACTATTTTGCGAGTGCATGCTTTTAGCTATCCTGACTTTTATGCGTCTTGATACAAGCATAATCTCGCTATACCAAATTTAGGTGATCTCATTGCATTAGTCATCTTGACCTATATGTCTTTGATGCCTAGGTGAGATTCCCACATCTCTATCTGATAAAGATCATATTCATATCCACATAGTTACGCTAGTGTGCATTGTATGATCTTCCGACGCTAGCAATAACGCTCGATGATGATAATTAGATGTCTATAAGCGTTGTGACCTTGCAAGTCAACCACGTTCATAGTAGTTTGCATTTTTAAGTTCATGTTAGTCTAGTGTTGCATTTTGCATATGGAGAGAGCTCTCCTTTTCATCCTCCGTGGACCTGTCAGTCGACTGCGCTCACCTTTTCTTCTTCTCGATCATGTCTTTCGCTCCTTGTCTTTTTCATCTCGAACCTGTTCCTATTCATCACAAGGGGTTAATCACATCATCATATCTATATCAAAACTGTCATTTTTAAGAAACATGCGTCTATATCATACATATGAGAATTAAACATACATCTATGAGAGAGAACATACATAAACACATACATAAGCATTTTGAGCAAAATGACAAGACAATATACATAAACTGATACATCTATCACAAGTGAGACAAATACATATGATACATCGAACATCCAGTAATCTCATATACAATGTCATGATATACAATACAATATGAGATCCCAAAATCTGGATCAAAAGTCTCAAAATATGTCCAAAACATCTAAACCTAAGACTTGCTACCACCCTCGTGAGGAGCTCGTGGTGGTGGAGGAGGCATAGCTCTCCTATCGAGTACCACGTCTGATACCCCTGCCCGCTGAGAGTATGATGGTGCTCTCTCACCCTCTGGGATGGCCTGCAGATATAACCCGTGATAATAGGTAGCTCTCGCTGACTCTCATCGGAGCTCCAGTGCCTCAGCCTATGCCATCGCCTCACAACGTGCTATCTCTACCCTAAGATTAGATATCTGCTGATCTCGCTCTGCCCTCAGATCCAGTAGCTGCTGATCTCTCACGGCTATAGTGGTCTGGAGCTGCTGTATCTCTGCCTCCTGAGCCTATATCTGGGCTCTCAGATCCTCTCCCCCCATAGGATGCTCCTACTGTACCTCCACCTACCGGCGAGCTGGTCTCGCCTCCTCCTCAGGTGTCGTTGACCGCTGTCCCTATGACCATTTCTAGCCACCTGATCTCAACCCCTCTCCCCTCTCCATCCTCCTCCCTCTCCCCCTCCTGCCATCTCCTCCATCCCCTCCCTCCCCTCCTCCCTCTCCTCCGTCCCCTCCATCTCCTCCCTCTCCCCCATCATCCCCTCCGTCTCCTCCCTGCACTGGTGCCTGTGCATCTGGTACTGTAAATCAAGGGAATGGCACCCTCTGCCGCTCTGCTCTGTAGGCTCCATCAGCCCCTGCATCTGCCATATCTGGAAAATACTCCCAGGGCTCGCTCATGATACCTGCTGTCTCTGCAACAGCCTGCTGATAATCTAACATGGGTAGCCACCCATGTCCCTCCTCGTCTCTAGCTCTAGCATAAGTGGTAGTCTCTATCGAGACTCGCTGCTGCCTCCCAAACTGCCGCCACACCCGAGTGATGCAGAATCTCTCTACGATCTCCACATACCGACCTACCAGTGGCCGACTACACAGCATGTAGCTCAGCTCATCGGCTGCATCTCCCCAACCCTCAACCTCCTTGTAGGGCCTCCATGTGAATGAGGCTATCTCATCCAAAATCCGTCGATAATAGGTCACATCCCCAGAATGGGCATGTGATATAAACCCGAGGTACCTATAGATATAGGGGTACCTCCTCTCCCTCGGCTGAACCCTAGGGTGCACCATAGCGATGTGCTCCCACGCCCATACCTGTGCCAGGATGGCACCACACGCCCATGTCTGATCATCTTTGTAGATGATCTCATGCAGCTCATGGTACATCTCTGCCAATATGGCAGGACCCCATGCCATCCGCCGCGGCCTGCCGATCAGGTCCGCCAAAAGCTGAGCCCATCCGAGCGGGAAACCCTTCTGACTGCGGTCAGTCATCAGGATCTGTGAAATGATGGAAGCCACTATACATGGCACTGGGTAGTCTCTGCCAAAATTGTCTATCAGCCTCTCCCAACTGATATGTCTATCCAGAATCGTGACATCCTGGAACATCTCCTGAACCAGGCGGTGCCCCTCAGTGGCATCCTGATCATAGTACACCTGTGATAACACATAAATCATGTTAGTTTTCATCTTTTAGAAACATTACATTTTACATGACTCTCAAAAATATGATTATACTTACAAGCTCTCCGTGGCATGGAACTCGGAGGATCCTATAGACATCCTCTAGTGTGATGGATGCCTCGCCTGTAGGAAGGTGGAAGGTGTTGTGCTCACTGTGCCATCTCTCAGCCAGAGCAGTCAACAACCCATAGTCCACTCAGATATAGGGGTATCTCAGCAGATACCGAAATCTCATCGCTCTGAGATCGGCATTGCCCGGATTGTCTAGATCCCAGACACACCGCAATTTTGTCACCTTCGGCGCTCTGATGATAAGCGCCGGAAAAACCTCCTACAAGCCAAAAATCAAGCTCGTTGTTAGCACATATCATGATGGATGTCCAAAAACTCAGTATAAAACATCCCAAAAATGTAATATTGTCTAGACCCATGTCATTTTTGCTCAAAAATGCATTAAAAATTAATATTTTATATTGGGCGATATTCTTTTTTTGGAGAAGTATCGCGCGATACTTCTCCCTATAGCGGGGCGATAAACCTTATATCGCGTGATACTTCACCCAGTATCGTGTGATCTTTCACCCAGTATCACGCGATACTGGTGCCTAAGGTCATGCGATACTTTGGGGACATGCGAAGTATCGCGCGATACTTCTCCCCAAAGCACGCGATACTTCTAAAGTATCACGCGATATTTTGCTTAAGAAAATTTTTTGAAATTTAAAAATTTGAAAAAACGTGCTAAACTAAGCTATTAAATGCAAAAAATGACTAAAAAGCTCAAGTTTTTTGAAAACATACCGGGGCAGGATAGTGTGGTGGCCGGTTGTGCAACCGGGTGCGCTCGAATCGATGCCTGTGGACGGGAACTCCTGCTTGCTGGGCCATTTTCTCTCTCTACAGCTCTGAAATTTTCAAATCGCTAAAAGACAAATAAATTTTGAAAATGACATTTTGACTCTTTTTATAGTCTTTTGACTTTTTGACCTCATTTTCAAAACACCTTGGAATTGCGCAAAAATTGCACCCCTAGCTAATTTCGACGTCTTGGATCCATTTTCAGACTTGAAATCAAAATTCGAGGTCATCTTGATAGTCAAAATTGTGTTTCAAAATCTTCCCCCCTTCTGCGCAGTTGGCTGATCTTTTGAGGCCTAATCTTTCAGGGCATCGTCATTTTTTCATTTCCATGTCTTCCAAACTTCTAGTCTTCCATTCATATTCATTCTATTCCCTCATTTCTCACGTTTGACTACATCTTTTCAGTCAGGCTGGGGCATGTTTTATTGCTTAATAGTTACCCTATTTGACCCTTACATTCGATTGTGATTTCATTCTGATTTGATCAAATCTTTGTCAATTCGCTGTTCTCCTCTCTACCTGATTTTGATTTCGATTCCGAGGGGGCAGTACTTATGGGATTCTCATCCCCAACTACTTGATTTTCCTAATTCAGACATCTTTTGTGAGCTTTTGCTCAAATTTGAGATTCTTATCTCTTACTTTGAATGTGATCCCGAATCGACCTCATGTTCAAAGGCCTTTGTTTATGCTTTGTCCGGATATGATCCCGAATCGACCTCATATCTGAGTTTTTTTGTGATCCCAAATTGATCTCACATTGCAACTTTATTCTTTGACTACATGTGTTCCCAAATCGATCACACATTAGTCAAAGAGGGGCAAATGTATGCACCCTAAAATGGTCGCCTAGACTTTGGGCCCCATTTATTCAATTTATCAATCCTGAATCATTTTGATCAATAATCAATATTTTCAACATTATCAATTTCTTGATTAAATCTTAATTTCGATCATATATTGGATTTTTATCTTATGGGCTAACCATTTATTCTAAGTCTTTATTTATTTAAAAAGAATATTTCCTCCCCTTTTAATAAATAAAAAGCCCCACCTTTTCCTCTTATCCTAAGTTGCACAAATAAAGCATTATTCATATTTTATAAAAAGGAGAAAAGCACTTTTTGTCCCATATGGACATAAAGTCAACTCTTATTTTCCTATTGGAGGATATGTGTGCACATGGATTGCTCCTCTTTCAAGCTCCACCGCTGATTAAGACTTTTTGCCTCTTAATCTCCATGGTCCATTTCACCTCATTTCTTATAAAAGGGGAGCTCTCTCCTTCATTTGCATATCCATGTTTTATGCTAATGTTATGCTGTAGGTTTTAGGTGCATTTGGAGTTTGAAGACATTGAAGACTTGTTGCATTTCATTGTAGTTGCATATTTGTTTTCATAGTTGCATGATAATGGCATTCTTAGCTTAGTTTCCTTTTATGCAATAAATTTAGCTCACATAGTCTAAATAGGAGGCATTGTAATCCATTGCTATTTCCTTTCATAGATTAGTTGCATTGTACCTTCCTTTCATAGTTTATATTGCATCATCATATAGTTTGCATTGCATTGCATATTTAGATTCTTGGAGATATTGGCATTGTTGCCCTTGTCTTCACTTGAATCTCTCATTGTGTGGTTGACTAGCAAGGTCACAAGCTTGTAACTCTAGCTGAGAGCAAATACTTCATAGTCCCTTGCAACTCCATGCATAGAGAGCTATGAGCCACTTTGTGAGGCCTCATTCTTGAGCAACCTTGCATGTAATGGTTCATAGAAGTGCACCATTTTAGTGTGTACAGCCCTAAGAATGACTTTCCACTACCGAACATTGATATGATAGTGGACATGACTGCTGGCTTTGAAATGTACTCTCTAATGGATGGTTTTTCTAGCTACAACCAGATCAAAATTGCTCCAGAAGATCAGGAGAAAATAGCTTTTACTTGTGCTTGGGGTACTTTCTATTGGAATGTCATGCCATTTGGTCTCAAGAATGCTAGTGCTACATATCAAAGAGCTATGACAGCTATCTTCCATGATGTGATGCATAAAACCATGGAAGACTATGTTGATGACACCTTAGCAAAATCAATGATAAGATCAGAACATCTAAATGATTTGCACAAAATACTGGATAGAATGGAGAAGTTTAGTCTCAGACTAAATCCTAAGAAATGTGCTTTTGGTGTCACTTCCGAAAAGCTCCTAGGCTATATTGTCTCAAAGAAAGGCATTGAAGTAGATCCTGCTAAAGTCAAGGCTATCATAGAGATGACACCTCCTAAAAATATTAGTCAAATGAGAACCTTGCAAGGAAGGGTGCAATCTATCAGATGCTTCATATCTTAGTTAGTAGATATATCACAACCTTTCACAAACACATTACATAAGGGTGTGATTTTTACATGGAATGAAGAATGTGAAAGTAACTTCAACCACATCAAGCAATATCTTTCAAATCCTCCTATTTTGATGCCTCCCATTCAGGGGAAGCCATTGATTTTGTATGTCTCTGCCACAGATACCTCACTAGGGGAATTACTGGCACAACATGATGACAACAATAAAGAGAGAGCCATCTACTACATCAGCAGAACCTTGGTAGCATATGAAAAGAACCATTCAAAGATTGAAAAAGCCTGTCTAGCTATGATTTTTGCATCACAAAAATTGAGACACTAGATGTTAGCTCATACAACACAGTTGATAGCTAAGATTGACCCATTAAAATACTTATTGAGCAAGGCTACCCTCATAGGTAGATTAGCTAAATGGGTGATGCTATTGAGTGAATTCAACATAGAATATGTTGAATAGAAAGCTATCAAAGGTCAAGTCATTGCTGATCAATTGGCTAAAGCACCAATGTTTGATGACACACCATTACAGATGGAATTTCTAGACTCCTCTATCATGCACATATCTTCAAGGATTTGGCAACTTTTCTTTGACGGATCTTACACACAAAATGGATCTAGAGCTGGCATACTATTCATAACACCACAAGGATACTCCATACCTAAAGCATTCAGAATAAAATTTCCTTGTACAAATAATATTGCAGAATATGAAGCTCTACTTAATGGCATGAAGATAGCAATTGAGTGGCGAGTGACAGAGTTACACATTCAAGGAGACTCCCAGCTCATTATACACCAAGTCAATGATGTATACCAGACAAAGGATGAGAAACTAGTTCCATACAAATGCATGGTTGATGACCTTAAGAAGTATTTTATCACAGTCACTTTTGAGCAAATTTTTAGAATCGAGAACAAGGCTACTGATGCTATGGAAACATTATCATCTCTACTACAGTAGCCAGAACATGAGCTACATTATGAGTTCCTAGTGGAAGCACTGTCATTCCCTACATATGATTGTCCAGAAACCCACATGATCTGCACAGTTGTTGGTCATGATTCTTCCAAATACAAACTCCTTTTCTCATTCCTTCAAGATCAAATCATTCCTGATTCCTTTAACCACCATGAAAAATGTTCCCTTATCTAAAATGCATCACGGTATGTCATCATTGGTAATGATCTATACAAACGAAGTCTAGATGGTACACTTCTTAGGTGTTTAGAATATGAAGAGTCTCAACGCGCATTAGAGGAAGTCCATGACGGTATATGTGGATCACATTCTAATAGTTTAACACTAGCTTGAAAACTTATTAGGGCTGGGTATTATTGGCCAAACATGGAACAAGAGGCTATTACATATGCCAAAAAATGTCAAAAGTGTCAAGTCCATGGAAACTTGATACATGCACCAGGGAGAGATTTGATCCCCTTTACAACACAATAGCCTTTTCAACAATGGGCATTTGGTCTTATAGGGACTATTTATCCACATTCTTCAAATGGACATACCCATATAATTACAGCTACAGACTATTTCACAAAATGGGTAGAAGCAGTTCCCTTAACTCAAGCAATTGGTAAACAAATTTCTATGTTCATCTTGAACTACATCATTTGCAGATATGGTATTCCCCACTCTATAGTCACAGATAATGGTGGACAATTAAAAAATAAAGACTTGGATGATTTATGTGCCAAATTCAAAATCACACAACATTGGTCATCTATTTACTATCCTCAAGGGAATGGACAAGCAGAGGCTTCCAACAAGAATCTATTAAAAATCTTGCACTGTACAGTTAATAAAATAGGAAGAGACTGGCATCTTATGATCAATCCGGCTCTCTGGGCCTATAGAACAAGTATCAGAATGCCTACTGGGGCTACACCATTCGCTTTAGTTTATGGGTCTAAAGTTGTACTGCCTATTGAAGTTGAAATCCCATCACTAAGAATCAGAATGCATGGTCTAGTAATTGATGATGACTATAGAGTGTCTAGTTTGCAAGAACTTGAACTACTAGATGAGTGTAGACAAGCAACATATGATCATCTCAGAGTGTATTAGAAAATAATGTCTAGAGGCTACAACAAGAAAGTCAGACACAGAGAATTTCAGGTTGGCGATCTGGTCTTGAGAGAGAATCCTAAAAATCAATCACATCGAGAACACAAAAGGAAGTTTGAACCCAACTGGCTGGGTCCCTTTGTAATGACTGGTATTTTTGGCTCTGGTGCCTATCAACTCTCAATAACTAAAGGAGAACAGCTCTGAGAACCAATCAACATTCTCCATCTAAAGAAATTCTACACCTAAGGCATTTAGTGTGTGATAAAATGTCTTGAAAAAAATCTTAAAAATTGGAAAAAGTCCTGAAAAAAATAAAATAAAATAAAATTTTAAAAAATGAACATCTTGGTGAAAACCTAGCAATAGGCACCTTGATGATTCACAAAAAATAAAATAAAAAATAAAATATCAAAAGTACAAAAAAAAAAATTTGAAAAAATAAAAAATACAAAAAAATGAAAAAAAAAGAAGAAAAAGTGCCTTGGTGAAAACTTGGAAACAGGCACCTTGGTAGCAAAAATTGAATCTCTTCCAAGATGGTGAAAACCTGGTAAACGGGTGCCACTTGTTTCAAAATGCTCTATCTATCAGTGCAATCTTGGTCTTTCCCAACTTTCAGTCTTGCTTTAGTTTGTACATATCTCTTGATTTTATCTCTACATTTCTAATTTTTAATAAGTCGGTCTGTACACCAATCGGCTCAAGCATCTATATCCTATCAATGCTTAACACTTGGGGGAAATCAATGTCATATCCTATGGCCTCGAGTATATCTTTAGATGTGTCATATCGAGTCAGAGTCCTTTGAAGCTTCATCCGAGTTAGTCAGTCTATCTCCTTACCAGAAAAGGATTTTGCACATAACAACAAAACAATCTATGATTCACATGCTTTTATCTCTTTGTATGCTTACTATTTTGCATTGAGATTTTTTTTTGCATATTGTGTCCCTTCGAGCTCTTCGATGATGTTCTTTATAGGATTTAGAAAGTGATGACCGGGGGCACAATCTTTTCTTTCTTTCTGCTTGTTGGTTTAGTTCCAATGATCTAAAGACTTCATATAATAGGGGTGTCCATCTATAAGAGCCTTCATCTTGTATTGGATGGCCATGTGTACATCGACTCCTTTTATATGGACACTTTGGTGAGGTTGGTTCTTCTCCTTGTCTATTTGAGTGACTTCTTTCTGCTACAAGTGACATTGTAAACGCTTGTCTTACTAAGTGAACATAAGGGTCACTGGGAGCATTATTTAAACTTCTTATCAATCATTTAGCACAAGGAGGAACTCTTGCATGTCAAAAGATACCAAATGCTTTGTAATGATAATTATCCAATATGTCATTTATCAAATAATTAATTTGGTCTTCCTGTCCAATCTGATAAATGTGATACATTGGAAGAAGTTCAACCATATCTTTCCAAGAATTATTTTCCCTTCACGTGCATAGAGACAATAATATATTGGTGTTGAGCACTTTCAAATGACTACGATGTTCATCAAAATCATGAAGCTAAATGACATGTCTTAATTTTTTCCACATGTTTCACATTTATTAGATTTCACAAGAAGACAAATGCATAGGAACATGAGTCCAAACAAACATCATTATTTCATCATAATATGTACATATACATACATCTAAACACAAAAAAATTTGGGGCACATAAAAATCTTCCCTTCATATATATACATCTGTCGAATACATTTGGAACACATCATGTGCCCAGCTAAAAAAATTACAAAACCAAAAAAAAGAAAAAAGAAAAACAAGGAAACAACAAAATACAACAACTGTGTCATTGCTCAGCCTGAGGAGATTTTGATGAAGAACCACCTCTTCCCCCACTTCTATGTCTCGGCGGTCAAACACCCACACCACTAATTGGCCTATTCACCCACTTCACCCTTCCTCTGTCTGTGAATGTTGCTTGCCTCTGATCTACTGGAACTGCTTGATGGTACAATCCCATATAGTAGGCAGCTTCCCGACCAACTCTAGCTGATTCTCTCATGACTGATAGAGTCTCCATCAATAGTTGAGATGCTCCTAGGAGTGTGACTGCCCATCATGCAATATCTCACTCATCTTTGTAGGCTTCTTCCATAAACCTCCATCGATCTCTATTCACCGTCACATCCTCTAGCTATTGTCTAAGATTGTTCACCTGTTGAGTCACTGCATTCAGTCGCTCTTGTGTCTCCTCTGACATGGTGTCAATCTCTATCATGGTCTTCTGGGATGCTTCCACACTACTCTGTAATGCATCGTGTTGGTGTCCAAAATGACGCTTATGCTCTAACAGGCTGCCAGTATACCCTCAAATGGATTTTAGGAATGGTTAACTCCAAAATTGCTAAGAGGTCTTAGGATAACTAGACCAACTATAGGGACTTAATATGCCCTCTTCTACTTTTGGCTCTGCAAAACCAAAGTGGGTGCACCTAACCTAGTATAAAATACACTTCATACACCAAGAATTAGGCTTGTAAAATAGATAAATGGATAGCAAGAAAGTACTGAATGTTAACCACACACTCATTGACTCTCCATTGCTATGGGGTAGAACTATAGACAACCAAATGCTAAAAACTTAAAGAATGGTTCTTATTTTATATGTTTGAATCATAACAGTAGCAATCAGTATCTATTGATAAAGAGATAATCATTTAGGCCAGTGCCTCATCCATTGGGCAAGATCTCCTAGAACATGACTGCAACACACACCAGACAATAGCTGAGATTCCAAGCCATAAACACATCTATAATCTCCTTTACTACTTATATGAAATCCTCACATAGACAAGAGATAGATCTATGTCTCATCTAAAGCATAATTTAATCTAATCCTTGATTAGAACTGAAGAATGAAGACACATACACAAACAAGTATGAAGTGAACTAGAAAGTTTAAAATCTATCTGAAATGACACAAAGGAGAGACAAGGATCATATATTTGCATTAAGTGTGAAGAATCCCTAAGTGTAAAAAATCAAACCAGAGGAGTCAAGCTTGCAAATTATAGCTTAGACCTGCAACTTTCTCTCTGCTATCAAAAAATACCAATTGCCAAAATGTTACAATCCTGACCGGGTAGAAGACTCACAACATAAAAGTTTTTTAAAGTCTAACTCCCGATGCCCTCAAATGATCATGAAAATCCCTTTATACTAGGGTTATAATGCAAGCATGCGATCATTTGAAATTCAAAATCACCTAACCCCACTAAGAAATAAACACCAGACAAGACAAGGGTCGAGCCACGACAAGAAGCTCAAACAGTCAAATCCACCAGTTGCAAACACCTCTCGAGCTCAAAACCACATAGCACCAGGTACAAAAAGACAACCGCCAAGCACCCTGGACCACACTGCAAATGCCTCCCATCAAATAGGGTCTAATCTGCATTCAATTTCATAAATTTGGTACTCCCTGTCGCTCAGAAAAACAAACTTCAAACTGCAACGACTACAAGCACTTGGCGGGAAATAAGATTTTAACCATTTTGTTCCTAGCCGTGCAATTGCACAATCAAATCCTACCGCCATAGGAAACCGGCCAACAAATAAATGCTTGGTCGCATGATCACATAACTCAAAAATGGGTTATGCGAACATGCAACACCTACTAACCATCTGCCTCCACATAACCGGTGGACATTCAAACCGCTGCCACAACAGGGTTTGTCACATGTTCTCAAGTTGTGGAAATGGCCCATGCGAACATGCGGCAAAATGCTACCATGCACCTAGCTACCATCAAAACATCACAGAGAAATCCAAGCCCGGGCCCCCGTTCAAAACTTAACATCCCGCCAGCGCTAGCCAATCAATGACTGCCATAATCTCACCTGCCACCGAGCCCACCAAATAGCCAGATGGACCCCAGGGACATGTGGCACCTTGTTGCATGATCGTATAGCTTGGAAATGGGCTATGGGGACATGCAACAGCCTGCCAACCATTAAACTCACCGTTAACACCACCGCACAACTCTGCAACCACGAACAAGGACACATGTCAGCCGATCGCATGATGGCATAGCCAAAAGTAGGGCTATGCGATCATGAGATAGCCTGTTATAGGCTACCACATCACAACTTTTGTAACATGGAAATGCAACCAGACCAACCTACCGACAGGACCCCGAGGACACGTGGCAAGCGGTCCCATGATTGCATAGTTAAAAGCAGGGCTATGCGATCATGCGACAACCTATTACAGGCTGCCACATGTCCACCTTCGGACCACACCAAAGAAGCAAAACCCATCCAAAGGATCAGATGGTTGTTGCAAAAGTGCATAGCCCTGACAAAACTTTTGCACTTCAATGACAACCGTTGATCTTCTTACACGTCAGGACCCGCTGTGCCCTCAGAAAAATAGGTCCCACCGCCATCGCACCTGCGCACTTAGCAAAGAAGTCCACCAGGTAGCTGCACATGACACAAGACCCACATGGCCACGTGGCAAGTGGTCACATGATCAAATGTTAGAGAAGTCTGACATGCGGCCATGCAACAGCTAATAGGAAAAAAGCTAGACCCACCATCGACATTAGACATGCGTAGTTAAACATAGGTCAAAAACACACAAAGTTTTCAGCAAAAGACAAGTGCATAAAGCTTAGGAAAAGGTTGAAAACAATGAGGGTTTTCAGCAAAAGATCGAAAACACACAGGAATAATAACAGACTGAAAGGTGACAGGGAAGCCGAAAACAACATGGATTTTTGAAAACACTACATATTTTCGACACTGTGGCAGAATTTTTAAAAATTGCTCCCGCGGACCTTAGAAAATGAAAATCTTCCTGGGTTTCAAAGTAAGAGACGCGACATGGGCTGAAGCAAGGCAACAACACTGAAAAGCATGGGGCAAGACACTTAACAAAATCATGCAAAGGAGAGGCCAATTTTACAAGATTTTGCAATGACTAGAAAAATGGCCTAATAGTGGCTCTTTCTGGGCACATGTATCTCCTGCAGATACAATGAGAAAATAGAATCTACTGGAAGAGAAGACCACAAAATTTCAAACCAAAAACAACCTTAAGAGACCTAGGGAAGAAACCTAACTACTGCTCATGGAAGAAGACACTTCAAGAGAAGTAAAACTTTAGGAATTGTCCATGAACAGGCAATTCCAAAGTGCCACCAGTTAGATCTTTCAAAATATATGAATCAACTCCCCACTTGCTCTCAATAAGATAAGGGCCCAACCAAATAGGATCAAACTTACCATGCTGTCCCTTATCCTCCAACCTTGCATTCTACATCAGGACCAGATCACCAATTTCAAAACTCCTCTAAGTTGCTCTCCTATCAAACAAATTTTTACACTGTCGCTGCAAATTTTCATTTTTCTCATGTGCATCCCTTCTTACCTCCTCCAACTGGATTAAATCATCCATCCTTAGTCTCATCTCATCATCTAAGTCTTCATCATATGCTTGGATGAATTTATACATTTGCAATAGATTGACATTTCTTGGTGGTGAAAGCTTGTCTATTGCCATAACCCTTTCAGGATCGATTCTCACTCCATCCTTAGACATAATATGTCCTAAGAGCTTGCCTTCTATAACACCAAAAGAACACTTCTTTGGATTCAAAGAAATCCCATACTCCAGAGCTCTGATGAAAATCTTTTCTAGATGCTCACAATGCTGATCCTCCTTTTCTGAATATGCTATGAGGTCATCCTGGTACACTACTAGGAAATTGTTTATGAAATCAGCAAAACCCACATCCATAGCCCTCTGGAAAGTTTCTCCTACATTTGTCAAGCCAAAAGGCATCCTAACATAAACATATGTTCCCCAAGGAGTGGTGAATGCAATCTTGAATTGTTCTGACTCCTTGACCATGACCTGATTATAACCAGGGAAACCATCCATCATGGACATCAACTCTGATATAGTGACTCTTTGCAGCATGTTTTCCATATTAGGCAAACCATAATTGCCTTTAAAAGAATTGACATTCAGATTTCTAAAATCAACACACAACCTAATGTCACCATTCTTTTTTTTGACAGGAACCAAATTTGACACCCAAGTAGAATGTCTGACAGGCTTTATAATACTAGCATCCATCATCTTTTTGAGTTCATCTTGCATTTTTGGTGCCAAAGTAGGGTTCACAGGCCTTAATTTCTGCCTAAAGGGTTTAGTTCCTTCCTTCAATGGTATCTCATGTTGAAAGAGATCTTCTCAATAAGCTTTCAAATCTTCATAAGACCATGCAAAGACATGTCTAAATTTTTTGAGAAGATCAATCAGATTTCTTCTAGTTCTTTGAGATAAACATTTACCTATGTAAACATTCCTTTGTTCTTGGCTTGTCCCTAGACTCACCTCCTCCAAATCACTTACCCTATCAGTAAGTCTATCTACACAAGCCCTCTCTTTATCATCAAATGCTCTCTCAAGAGCAACCAATCCCCTTGGGATCCTATTTGACTTTAGTTGCACTACCTCCTTCCCCAGGATACTCTCTTTTCCATCTTTGTTGTCTACATAAGTGCTAAAGTCCATATCCTGACCATCAAAGTGAGACTCACACTGTAAGAACCTCAATATATCCTGATCATCAGAGAAAACCTGCCAATTCTCAATATTATCCAGGATAGAAGGCTTGGAGTTACACTCAATTCTGGATATCCCCGCAAAGGTAACATCCTTTGGCCTTAAGGCTATGTTTAGTAGTAAGTTTGCCATCCTGTTTTGGCTTCTATCCACCCAATCAATCCCAAAAGCATTGAAACATTCAATTTCATCCGATACAACATTCCTATATTGTTTCAACCTTTGATTCTTAGATGCATATTTTGATCTAAACTGAGAAACTATTAACTCAGAATCACCAATCACCCTAAGATGTTTGATCCCATGTTTTGATGCTTGTCTCAAACCAATCAATAGGGCCTCATACTCTGCAACATTGTTTGTGCAAGGAAACAAGAGAGTGAAAGAAAACTTAAAAGTCTTACCACTCGGGGATACCAATAATACTCGTACTCCAGCACCTTCTCTAGAACTTGCTCCATCAAAATATAATCTCCATAAGACATTACCCTCTGCCATGTTACTCTCATCATTAGTCAAAAGGATAGGCTTGACCTTCTCCTACATCTCATTCCTCTAAACTTGGAATGAACCAATGTTAGTGTCAACAAAACAATTCATGTTATCCTTTTCATTCTCCTCAATCATATTTGGAGTTCTAGCTTCCCTTGACACCTTCACATTCTCTCCTTCAATGTCAGAAGTGGCAAAAGATAGGTCACATTGAATACTTCCTCCCATGGAGGCACTCCACTTTCTAGATAACAACATTCCATATTGAGGAGGAATGTCAACTACAAGAACACTCATAGTCAATTGTTTGTTAGGAAATGTAGCTAATTTATAAGGCAGAGCCTTAATGGTACCAATAACCGACACTTCTCTTGAGTCCATAGCTTGGCATCTCCCATGAGGTGTATCAACCTTCAGTCCTAATGATTTCATGATCTCTGCAGGCATGACAGTGTTTGATGCTCCAGAATCAATCATGCAATTCTTTAATATTTTACCATCAATCACAAGGGACAAGAAGAAAGGATCAACTGTCCCTACTACATTGTTTACAACATTTGTATCCAAGAAGATTTGAGAGATCTTAGAAACAATTTCTTCACTCTTACTGTCAGGTGTGTCCTCCAAGGAAGCCACATGCTTGTCATTTCTATTCACCTCCTGGATTCCTGTAGAAGAAACACCATTCACCCAATTCAAGGCCCTGACCTTGTGTTTTTCTATTCTTATCATTTCCAAAAGTGGAACCTTGACAGTAATCTACGAAAGCAACTTAGACATATCTATTGGAACATACTTCTGGCTATTCATGTCTTATTCAAAAATAGTAACAACTTTATCTTTTGTGGACTCAGATTTTTCCTTGAGAGAGGATTCCTCTCCCTTTTGAAAGGCAAGAACAACAACATCTGATGTCTTTGCTTTGTTCCTAGGTGCTATAATAGGCATAATTTTTCTTTTTACCTTCACTTGGTTAGCAACACAAGCACCCTTCCCTTTTTGTTCATGTTGTTGAGCACTATTTTCTGTCCTCTTGATGAAAATACTGCCTGGTTTACCAGCTGCATTTCCAGCTGTCCTATTTCTCAAATTGTAATTGCTTCTAGCTTGAGTGACCATGTCTGCAGTGATTTGAGCAATCTCTTCATCTGATAGTCTTCTTAAAGAAACCCACTGCTCACCCCTCACTACACCACATCCAACATTATCAAAATCTTCTCCCTCTTCATCATTAGTAGAGTTAGCTTCATCCCACACATGTGAAGAAGTCATACCACATCCTTCCTTATCATACTGCTCCTCACCTTCTTGATTATCAGGTAAATTCAAAGCAATGACAAAATGCTCTGAACTGTGAGGAGACTGACAAGCAGCACACCATGGAATATCATTAGTCATGTTAACTGAACTTCTCTACAAAGAATTAGGGATCCTTCCATCAGGCCATGCTTGCTTGGTTGGGAAAATGGGTTTGCCATCTTTCCACTGAGTGTTATAAGGATAATTCTACATCCTTGGCTGTCTGCTAAAATTGTTTGGAGTTGACCTCTCCATAGTCACAGCCCTGTTGTTTCCCTTTTCTCCAGGATTTAAACCTTCCAAAGCCTTTAAAATCTATTTTAGATTGTTATCCTCTTTGGGTTTCGAGTCAGCAGACCTTCCCATTTCTTTCTTAATTTGCATTTGAGGCCTACAATCATCTCTTCTTCCTATCTTCCCTGATATTCTTCTATTGCTCTCTATGTTGATAACCAACTTGTAAGCCTCCCCAAGACTTCTAGGGTTCTTATCCCTCAAGAGATATCCCATCTTTGCATCAAAGGCATTCAAGTATGTCACAAGACATACCTTGTCATCTAATCTAATAACCTGCAAGAGCGTATGCATAGAATTTTGGAACCTTATGTTGAATTCAAGGACCTCTTCATTTTGATTTTTTTTTATATTATTGAATTCATTTAGGATAAAACCCTCGTTTGTCTTATCACCATAGTCTTCCTTGAAATAGTTTTTAAATTCATTCCATGACCTTATATTGGCATGGGGTAACCCTCTAAACCAATCCCTAGCATCCTCAATCAGGGATTGTACAAATAGATTCATGATAACATCATCAGGCTCTATATTGTAATCATCTATTACATCTATGAAATTTTTTAGATGTTCTTCACATGTGATGACATTATTTCCAGTAAATTTAGGAAGCTTTTTTCTAATCTCATCAGGGATTACATTAGGATAATGAGGAATACCAAAGAAGGTAAGTTGTTTGTATCTTTCATGAATAGGAGCTCCATGCAGTGGATCCATTCCTTAAGATGTAGATGTCTTTGTGTTTGAACCATCAGGAACCCTAGCAGCACCTGACACATCATTTGCTTAAGCTGCATTGTTACCCTGATTTCCACCTTGCCCTAAGAAGGAAGCAGCAACATGTGAAGGTCCTGAAGCATGCCTGAGAAAATCTATCTTCTTTCTGATTTCTACAGCAGCAGCCTCCAACTTAGCTTTCTCTAGTTCTTTGTCCAATATCTCTTTCTTCCTCCTAGTTATCTCAAGGTCCGAGTCTAATTTTAGTCCTGGATCTGATGTTCTATCAACAAGAACTTGTTTATTGATCTAAACTCCAATGGCCTTCTATTTTCCTTTATCTCTTGGTCTGGTTTCCTCATGTGTCCTTTGCACAATAGGCTATTCCTCCACTCTTTCATGCTCTGGGACAAAATTAATTGCCTCCAAATCCAGTAGCTGCCTTTTTAGCTGATCAACCCTTATCATGGCTTGTCTTACTTTATCTTCTTTGTTCTTTTCTCTTTGCTGCCTAATGGCAAGCTTCTCTTGAACTCTTCTTTCTAGTTCATAGACCTCCTCAAAGATCTCTTTTGATTCAGAGAGTGTAGTGTCTGACTCATCATCTCCCACTTGAATTTCACCTTCATACTGATTCAATCCCAAGTCAACAGTAGCCTCTTCATATTCTAAATTATCTTCTTGTTGACTAGGCCTAGCATGGGTTTCTTGTCTGGTATCTTTCTTGTTTCTCCAAGTCTGAGAAACACCTCTTGTTTTCTTTCCTCCCCTTGTCTGACTAGGCCTTGAAGTACTTGGAATGCCTTCTTCCATTCTATTTTCAAGAGGCTTCTTTCTCCAAGATTTGGAACCTCTATAACTCATTTTTGCAAAACAAATCACTGACCAATACTGCTACCAAGAATTTTGAGTCACCACCCAAGTGTATTGGGAATATTACAATGAAATTTCTTGACTTCAGAAAATGCTCCAATAAGTTAGAGAGACAAGGGACAAGGATAACCCGGTTTCTTCCAATGATGACCTACTCATTAAGATGAACATGCATAACACATCCCGAGCAGAGTCGCCATCTTGTTGGTGTCCAAAATGATGCTTATGCTCTAACAGGCTGCCAGTATACCCTTAGATGGATTTTAAGAATGGTTAACTCCAAAATTGCTAAGAGTTCTTAGGATAATTGGACCAACTATAGGGACTTAATATGCCCTCTTCTGCTTTTGGCTCTGCAAAACCAAGGTGGGTGCACCTAAGCTAGTATAAAATACACTTCATACACCAAGAACTAGGCTTGTAAAATAGATAAATGGATAGCAAGAAAGTACTAAATGTTAACCACACACTCATTGACTCTCCATTGCTATGGGGTAGAACTACAGACAACCAAATGCTGAAAACTTAAAGAATGGTTCTTATTTTATATGTTTGAATCATAACAGCAACAATTAGTATCTGGTGATAAAAAGATAATCATTCAGACCAGTGCCTCATCCATTGGGCAAGATCTCCTAGAACATGACTGCTACACACACCGGACAATAGCTAAGATTCCAATCCATAAAAACATCTATAATCTCCTTTACTACTTATATGAAATCCTCACATAGATAAGAGATAGATCTATGTCTCATCTAAAGCATAATTTAATATAATCCTTGATTATAACTAAAGAATGAAGACACATACACAAACAAGTATGCAGTGAACTAGAAAGTTCAAAATCTATTTGAAATGACACAAAGGAGAGAAAAGTATCATATATTTGCATTAAGGGTGAAGAATCCCTAAGTGTAAACAATCAAACCAGAGAAGTCAAGCTTGCAAATTACAGCTTAGACCTGCAACTTTCTCTCTGTTATCAAAAAATACCAATTGCCAAAATGTTACAATCCTGACCGGGCAGAAGACTCACAACAAAAAAGTTTTTTAAAGTCTAACTTCCAATGCCCTGAAATGATCATGAAAATCCCTTTATACTAGGGTTACAATGCAAGCATGCGATCATTTGAAATTCAAAATCACCTAACCCCACCAAGAAATAAACACCAGACAAGACAGGGGTCGATCCATGGCAAGAAGCTCAAACAGTCAAATCCACCAGCTCCAAACATCTATTGAGCTCAAAACCACATGGTACTAGGTACAAAAACACAACCGCCAAGCACCCTGGACCACACTGCAAATGCCTCCCACCAAACAGGATCTAATCTGCATTCAATTTCATAAATTTGGTACTCCCTGTCGCTCAAAAAAATAAACTTCAAACTACAATGGCTACAAGCACCTGGCAGGAAATAAGCCTTTAACCATTTTGTTCATAGTTGCGCAACTACACAGTCAAATCCTACCACCACAGGAAACCGGCCAATAAATAAATGCTTGGTCGCATGATCGTATAACCCAGAAATGGGTTATGCAAACATGTGACACCTACTAACCATCTGCCTCCACATAACTACCAGACATTCAAACCACTACCACAATAGGGTTTGTGGCATGTTCGCAAGCCGTGAAAATGGCCCATGCAAACATGCAACAAACCGCTACCATGCACCCACCTACCGTCAAAACACCACCGAGAAATCTAAGCCTAGGCCCGCGTTCAAAACTTAACATCCCGCCAGTGCTGACCAATTAGAGACTACCATGATCTCACCCACCACTGAGCCCACCAAATAGCTAGACGGGCCCCAGGGACACATGGTGCCCTTTCGCATGATTGTATAGCTTGAAAATAGGCTATGCAGACATGCGACAGCCCACCAACCATTAACCTTGCCGTTAACACCACCACAGGAAAACTGCCACCACACAACTCTACAATCGTGAACAAGGACATGTGTCGGCCGGTCACATGATCACATAGTCAAAAGTAGGGCTATGCAATCATGCGACAACCTATTATAGGCTGCCACATCAACACTTTTGTGACATGGAAATGAAACTAGACCAACCTACCGACAGGACCCCAAGGACACGTGGCAAGCGATCGCATGATCGCATAGCCAAAAGTAGGGTTATGCGATCATGTGACAGCCTATTACAGGCTGCCACATGTCCACCTTCGGACCACACCAAAGAAGTGAAACCCATCTGGAGGATTGGACGGTTGTCACAAAAGTGCATAGCCCTAACAAAACCTTTGTGCTTCAATGACAACTGTTGATCTTCTGACATGTCAGGACCTGCTATGCCCTTGAAAAAATAGGTCCCACCACCATCGCACCTACGCACTTAGCAAAGAAAAACACCAAGTAGCTGCACATGACACAAGACCCACATGGCTGTATGCACCCTAAAATGGTCACCTAGACTTTGGGCCCCATTTATTCAATTTATCAACCCTGAATCATTTTTATCAATAATCAATATTTTCAACATTATCAATTTCTTGATCAAGTCTTAATTTTGATCATATATTAGATTTTTATCCTATGGGCTAATCATTTATCCTAAGTCTTTATTTGATTAAAAGGAATATTTCCTCCCCTTTGGATTAAATAAAAAACCCCACCTTTCCTCTTGTCCTAAGTTGCACAAATAAAGCATTATTCCTATTTTACAAAAAGGAAAAAAGTACTTTTTGTCTCACATGAGGCTCAAAAGTCAACACTTCACTCTCATTGGAAGATACTTGTGCACATGGATTTCTCCTCTTTCAACCTCCACCGCTAATTAAGACTTTTGCCTCTTAATCTCAATGGTTCATTCTTTTGCATTTCTTATAAAAGGAAAGCTCTCTCCTCCATTTTCAGATCATGTTTTGAATACTAATCTTATGCTGTAGGAATTCTTGGAGACTTTTAGAGCTTTTGGAAACCTTATTGTTCTTAGTCTTTCATTCTTACATTTTAGCTTCATTTCATAGCTTAGTTTCCTTTGATGTAATAGATTTAACTCACATAGCTTAATTAGGGGAATTGTAATCCATTGCTATTTCCTTTCAATAGCTTAATTTGTACTTTCATTTCCATAGAATAGTTTGCATTCTCATTTAGATTTGCATTGCATTGCATACATTGATTCCATTTGGGGATATTGGCATTGTTTCCCTTGTCCTCATTCGAATGTCTCATTGTATGGTTGACTAGCAAGGTCACAAGCTCAATAGCTCTAGCTGAGAGCAAATTCATAATCTTGCAACTCCATGCATAGAGAGCTATGAGCCGCTTTGTGAGGCCTCATTGTTGAGCAACCTTGCATGTAATGGTTCATAGAAGTGCACCATTTTAGTGTGTATAATGGCCACATGGAAAGCTGTCGCATGATCGCATGTCAGAGAAGTCTGACATGCAGCCATGTGACAACCAACAGAGAAAAAGCTAGACCCACCACCGACGTTGGACATGCGCAGTTAAACATAGGTCGAAAAAACACAAAGTTTTCGGCAAAAGACAAGTGCATAAAGCTTAGGCAAAGGTCAAAAATAATGACAGTTTTTAGAAAAAGATTGAAAACACACAGGAATAACGACAGACTGAAAGGTGACAGGGAAGCCGAAAACAACATGGATTTTCAAAAACACTACATGTTTTCGACACTGTGGCAGAATTTTTAAAAATTGCTCCAACGGACCTTAAAAAATGAAAATCTTCCTGGGTTTTGCAAAGTAAGAGACGTGACATGGGCTGAAGTAAGGTGACAACACTGAAAATCATAGGGTAGGACACTTAACAAAATCATGCAAGGGAGAGGCCAATTTTACAAGATTTTGCAATGACTGGAAAAATGGCCTAATAGTGGCTCTTTCTAGGGACATGTATCTCCTACAGATACAACAAGAAAATAGAATCTACTGGAAGAGCAGACCACAAAATTTTAAACCAAAAACAACCCTAAGAGACCTAGGGAAGAAACCTAACTACTGCTCATGGAAGAAGACACTTCAAGAGAATTAAAAATTTAGGAATTGTCCATGAATAGGCAATTCCAAAGTGCCACCAGTTAGATCTTTTAGAATATATGAATCAACTCCCCACTTGCTCTCAATCAAATAAGGGCCCAACCAAATAGGATCAAACTTACCATGCCATCCCTTATCCTCCAGCCTTGCATTCCACATCAGGACCAGATCACCAATTTCAAAACTCCTCTGAGTTGCTCTCCTATCAAATAAATTTTTACACTGTCGCTGCAGATTTTCATTTTTCTCATGTGCATCCCTTCTTACCTCCTCCAACTGGATTAACTCATCCATCCTTAGTCTCATCTCATCATCTAAGTCTTCATCATATGCCTGGATGAATTTATACATTTGCAATAGATTGTTCTGAGGTAACCTAGCTCCAATCCCATAGACTAGATCAAATGGGGCACAACCTATGGCCTTCTTTATAGTCACTCTCTTAGCCCACAATGCCCACCATAACTTTGAGTCCCATGCTTTCTTATTTCTATCCAACACCCTTTTGAGGATCTTTATTAAGCTTTTATTACTGGACTCAGCCTGGCCATTCCCTTGTGGATGGTATGGAGAAGAAAATGAAATGTGTATCCCATATTGTTGACAAAAATCACCAAACTCCTGAGATCTAAAACACATCGCATTGTCTACCACTATTGTTTCTGGAAAACAAAATCTAGTGAGAATATTCTGCATTACAAAATCAATTACTACTTTACTAGTGGCCCTCCTAGTGGGAATAGCTTCAACCCATTTAGTGAAATAGTCTGTCGCCACTAGTATGTAGGAATGCCCACCACTAGACTTGTTTGGAATCTCACCTATGAAATCAATACCCCACATCTGAAAAGGAGACTGAGCTGAGATAGGCCTGAGTTGCAAATTCCCATTGAATTTTAACTTTCCTCCAAATCTCTGGCATGCATCACATTTCTTCACAAACTGATGTGTGTCCTTAAAAACTGTAGGCCACCAAAATCCAGACCTGAGAATCTTGTGGGCTGTGGTCTTTTCCATATAGTGTCCTCCACACACACCTTGATGCATTTCTTCCAATAAAGTCTTAGATCTTTCATGATCCACACATTTCAACAATACTCCTTCATTGCTTCTCCACCACAACTCACCATGGATAATGGCATACCTTGTTGACTATAACTTGACAGTCCTCCTCTTATTTTCATTCATGTCATGGGGAAGAAACAATTTTTGCAAGTAATTGATGACATCTTTGTACCAATCACAATAGTCCAAATCACAAACATATGGCCTTTCTTCCTCTTCTAGCATATTCACATGATTAGCAATCAGATTACTCTGTGCCATCAACTTTGCAAGGCCTAGGCCTCTCACTAGTTTTGTAATCTGAATGTCTATATTGAATTCTTGGATTCTATTGATCCATCTACATCTCTTACCTGAGACTTCCTGTTGCACCAATATGTCTTTAACAACAGCACTAGGGACATAAGCAACTACCTTAGCTCCCACAAGATAACACCTAAAAGCCTTGACTGCTTTGACTAAGGCATAAGCCTGCTTTTTAGTAATGTCATATTTTAGTTCTGCTGCATGTAAGGATTTGCTGAAAAAGGATATGGGTTGTTCATATCCATCTAAATTCTTTTGTAATAAGACTGCTGCAACCGTATGATAAGAAGCAAAAGAGAAAATCTGCATGGGCTTACTATAATCAGGGGTCCTCAAAATAGGGGCATCTTTAATGGCCCGTTTAATACTTCTGAAAGATTTATCTACTTCTTCATTCCATTTTACCTTTGCATCTTTTTTCAACATTCTAGAGATGCGAATACAAATTTCTGCAAAATTTGTAACAAATCTTCTTAGAAAATTTACCTACCCAAAGAAAGAATATATTCCTTTGACATTTCTTGGTGGTGAAAGCTTGTCTATTGCCATAAATCTTTCAGGATCGATTCTCACTCCATCCTTAGACACAATATGTCCTAAGAGCTTGCCTTCTATAACACCAAAAGAACACTTCTTTGGATTCAAAGAAATCCTATACTCCAGAGCTCTGATGAAAATCTTTTCTAGATGCTCACAATGCTGATCCTCCTTTTCTGAATATGCTATGAGGTCATCCTGGTACACTACTAGGAACTTGTTTATGAAATCAGCAAAACCCACATCCATAGCCCTCTGGAAAGTTGCTCCTGCATTTGTCAGGCCAAAAGGCATCCTAACATAAACATATGTTCCCCAAGGAGTGGTGAATGTAGTCTTGAATTGTTCTGACTCCTTGACCATGACCTGATTATAACCAGAGAAACCATCCATCATGGACATCAACTCTGATCCAGTGACTCTTTGCAGCATGTTTTCCATATTCTGCAAACCATAATTGTCTTTCAAAGAATTGACATTCAGATTTCTAAAATCAACACACAACCTAATGTCACCATTCTTTTTTCTAACAAGAACCAAATTTGACACCCAAGTAGAATGTCTGACAGGCTTTATAATACCAGCATCCATCATCTTTTTGAGTTCATCCTGCATTTTAGGTGCCAAAGTATTGTTCACAGGCCTTAATTTCTGCCTAAAGGGTTTAGTTCCTTCCTTCAATGGTATCTCATGTTGAAAGATATCTTCTCTATAAGCTTTCAAATCTTCATAAGACCATGCAAAGACATGTCTAAATTTTTTGAGAAGATCAATCAGATTTCTTCTAGTTCTTTGAGATAAACATTTACCTATGTAAACATTCCTTGGTTCTTGGCTTGTCCCTAGATTCACCTCCTCCAAATCACTTACCCTGTTAGCAAGTCTATCTACACAAGCCCTCTCTTTATCATCAAATGCTCTCTCAAGAGCAACCAATCCCCTTGGGATCCTATTTGACTTTAGTTGCACTACCTCCTTCACAAGGATACTCTCTTTTCCATCTTTGTTGTCTACATAAGTGCTGAAATCCATTTCTTGACCATCAAAGTGAGACTCACACTACAAGAACCTCAATATATCATGATCATCAGAGAAAACCTGCCAATTCTCAATATTATCTGGGATAGAAGGCTTGGACTTACACTCAATTCTAGATATCCCCACAAAAGGTAACATCCTCTGGCCTTAAGGCTATGTTTGCTAGTAAGTCTGCCATCCTATTTTGGCTTCTATCCACCCAATCAATCCCAAAAGCATTGAAACATTCAATTTCATCCCATACAACATTCCTATATTGTTTCAGCCTTTGATTCTTAGATGCATATTTTGATCTAATTTGAGAAACTATTAACTCAGAATCACCAATCACCCTAAGATGTTTGATCCCATGTTTTGATGCTTGTCTCAAACCAATCAATAGGGCCTCATACTCTAAAACATTGTTTGTGCAAGGAAACAAGAGAGTGAAAGAAAACTTAAAAGTCTTACCACTCGGGGATACCAACAATACTCCTGCTCCAGCACCTTCTCTAGAACTTGCTCCATCAAAATATAATGTCCATAAGACATTACCCTCTGCCATGTTACTCTCATCATTAGTCAAATGGATAGTCCCGACCTTCTCCTGCATCTCATTCCTCTGAACTTGGAATGAACCAATGTCAGTGTCAACAAAAAAATTCATGTTATCCTTTTCATTCTCCTCAATCATATGTGGAGTTATAGCTTCCCTTGACACCTTCACATTCTCTCCTTCAATGTCAAAAGTGGCAAAAGATAGGTCACATTGAATACTTCCTCCCATGGAGGCACTCCACTTTCTAGATAACAACATTCCATATTGAGGAGGAATGTCAACTACAAGAACACTCATAGTCAACTGTTTGTTAGGAAATGCAGCTAATTTATAAGGCAGAGTCTTAATGGTACCAATAACTGGCACTTCTCTTGAGTCCATAGCTTGGCATCTCCCATGAGGTGTATCAACCTTCAGTCCTAATGATTTCATGATCTCTGCAGGCATGACAGTGTTTGATGCTCCAGAATCAATCATGCAATTCTTCAATATTTTACCATCAATCACAAGGGACAAGAAGAAAGGATCAACTATCCCTACTGCATTGTTTACAACATTTGTATCCAAGAAGATTTGAGAGATCTTAGAAACAATTTCTTCACTCTTACTGTCAGGTGTGTCTTCCAAGGAAGCCACATGCTTGTCATTTCTATTCACCTCCTAGATTCCTGCAAAAAAAACACCATTCACCCAATTCAAGGCCCTCACATTGTGTTCTTCTATTCTCATCATTTCCAAAAGTGGAACCTTGGGTGTAATCTATGAAAGCAACTTAGACATATCTATTGGAACATAGTTCTTGCTATTCATGTCTTCTTCAAAAATAGTGACAACTTTATCTTTTGTGGACTCAGATTTGTCCTTGAGAGAGGATTCCTCTCCCTTCTGAAAGGTAGGAACAACAACATCTGATGTCTTTGCTTTGTTCCTAGGTGCTGTAACAGGCATAATTTTCTTTTTTACCTTCACTTGGTCAGCAACACAAGCACCCTTCCCCTTTTCTTCATGTTGTTGAGCACTATTTTCTATCCTCTTGATGAAAATACTGCTTGGTTTACTAGTTGCATTTCCAACTATCCTATTTCTCAAATTGTAATTGCTTCTAGCTTGAGTGACCATGTTTGTAGTGATTTGAGCAATCTCTTCATCTGATGGTTTTCTTAAAGAAACCTGCTCCTCACCCCTTACTGCACCACATCTAACATCATCAAACTCTTCTCTCTCTTCATCATCAGTAGAGTCAGCTTCATCCCATGCATGTGAAGAAGTCATACCACATCCTTCCTTATCATACTGCTCCTCACCTTCTTGATTATCAGGTAAATTCAAATCAATGACACAATGCTCTGAACTGTGAGGAGACTGACAAGCAGCACACCATGGAATATCATTAGTCATGTTCAATGAATTTCTCTGCAAAGGATAAGGGATCCTTCCATCAGGCCTTTCTTGCTTGGTTGGGAAAATGGGCTTGCCATCTTTCCACTGAGTGTTATAAGGATAATTCTGCATCCTTGGCTCTCTGCTAAAATTGTTTGGAGCTAACCTCTCCATAGTCAGAGCCCTATTATTTCCCTTTTCTCCAGGCTTTAAACCTTCCAAAGCCTTTAAAATCTATTTTAAATTGTTATCCTCTTTGGGTTTGGAGTCAGTAGACCTTCCCATTTCTTTCTTAATTTGCATTTGAGGCCTACAATCATCTCTTCTTCCTATCTTCCCTGATATTCTTCTATTGCTCTCTATGTTGATAACCAACTTGTAAGCCTCCCCAAGACTTCTAGGGTTCTTATCCCTCAAGAGATATCCCATCTTTGCATCAAAGCTATTCAAGTATGTCACAAGACATACCTTGTCATCTAATCTGATAACCTGCAAGAGCCTATGCATAGCCTTTTGGAACCTTATGTTGAATTCAATGACCTCTTCATTTTGATTTTTCTTTATATTATTGAATTCATTTAGGATAAAACCCTCATTTGTCTTATCACCATAGTGTTCCTTGGAATAGTTTTTAAATTCATTCCATGACCTTATACTGGCATGTGGTAACCCTCTAAACCAATCCCTAGCATCCTCAATCGGGGATTGTACAAATAGCTTCATGATAAAATCATCAGGCTCTATATTATAATCATCTATTACATCTATGAAATTTTTTAGATGTTCTTCACATGTGATGACATTATTTCCAGTAAATTTAGGAAGCTTTTTTCTATTCTCATCAGGGATTACATTACGATAACCAGGAATACAAAAGAAGGTAAGTTGTTTGTACCTTTCATGAATAGGAGCTCCATGCGTTGGATCCATTCCTTGAGCTGTAGATGTCCTTGTGTTTGAACCATCAGGAACCCTAGCAGCACTCGACACATCATTTGCTTGAGCTACATTGTTACCCTGATTTCCACGTTGCCCTAAGAAGGAAGTAGCAACATGTGAAGGTCCTGAAGCATGCTTGAGAAAATCTATCTTCTTTCTGATTTCTGCAGTAGAAGCCTCCAACTCAGCTTTGTCTAGTTCTTTGTCCAATATCTCTTTGTTCCTCCTAGCTATCTCAAGGTCTAAGTCTAATTTCAATCCTGGATCTGATGTTCTATCAACAACAGCTTGTTCATTGATCTAAACTCCAATGGCCTTCTATTTTCCTTTATCTCTTGGTCTGGTTTCCTCATGTGTCCTTTGCACAATAGGCTGTTCCTCCACTCTTTCATGTTGTGGGACAAAATTAATTGCCTCCAAATCTAGTAGTTTCCTTTTTAGCTGATCAACCCTTATCATGGCTTGTCTTACTTTATCTTCTTTGTTCTTTTCTCTTCACTGCCTAATGGGAAGCTACTCTTGAACTCTTCTTTCTAGTTCATAGACCTCCTCAAAGATCTCTTTTGATTTAGGGAGTGTAGTGTCTGACTCATCATCTCCCACTTGAATTTCATCTTCATACTGATTCAATCCCAAGTCAACAATAGCCTCTTCATATTCTGAATTGTCTTCCTCTTGACTAGGCCTGGCTTGGGTTTCTTGTCTGGTATCTTTCTTGTTTCTCCAAGTCTGAGAAAGACCTCTTCTTTTCTTTCCTCCCCTTGTCTGACTAGGCCTTGAAGTACTTGGAATGCCTTCTTCCATTATATCTTCAAGAGGCTTCTTTCTCCGAGATTTGGAACCTCTATAACTCATTTTTGTAAAACAAATCATTGACCAGTACTGCTACCAAGATTTTTGAGTCACCACCCAAGTGTATTGGGAATATTACAATGAAATTTCTTGACTTCAGAAAATGCTCCAATACGTTAGAGAGACAAGGTACAAGGATAACCCTATTTCTTCCAATGATGACCTACTCATTAAGATGAACATGCATAACACATCCCCAGCAGAGTCGCCATCTTGTTGGTGTCCAAAATGATGCTTATGCTCTAACAGGCTACCAATATACCCTTAGATGGATTTTAGGAATGGTTAACTCCAAAATTGCTAAGAGGTCTTAGGATAATTGGACCAACTATAGGGACTTAATATGCCCTCTTCTGCTTCTGGCTCTGCAAAACCAAGGTGGATGCACCTAACCTAGTATAAAATACACTTCATACACCGAGAACTAGGCTTGTAAAATAGATAAATGGATAGCAAGAAAGTACTAAATGTTAACCACACACTCATTGACTCTCCATTACTATGGGGTAGAACTACAGACAACCAAATGCTGAAAACTTAAAGAATGGTTCTTATTTTATATGTTTGAATCATAATAGCAGCAATTAGTATTTGCTGATAAAAAGATAATCATTCAGGCCAGTGCCTCATCCATTGGGCAAGATCTCCTAGAACATGATTGCTACACACACCAGACAATAGCTAAGATTCCAAGCCATAAACACATCTATAATCTCCTTTACTACTTATATGAAATCCTCACATAGATAAGAGATAGATCTATGTCTCATCTAAAGAATAATTTAATATAATCCTTGATTAGAACTAAAGAATGAAGACACATACACAAACAAGTATGCAGTGAACTAGAAAGTTCAAAATCTATTTGAAATGACACAAAGGAGAGACAAGTATCATATATTTGCATTAAGTGTGAAGAATCCCTAAGTGTAAACAATCAAACCAGAGGAGTCAAGCTTGCAAATTACAGTTTAGACCTGCAACTTTCTCTTTGTTATCAAAAAATACCAATTGCCAAAATGTTACAATCCTGACCGGGCAGAAGACTCACAACATAAAAGTTTTTTAAAGTCTAAAACCTGATGCCCTCAAATGATCATGAAAATCCCTTTATAATAGGGTTACAACACAAGCATGCGATCATTTGAAATTCAAAATCACCTAACCCCACCAAGAAATAAACACCAGACAAGACAGGGGTCGAGCCATGGCAAGAAGCTCAAATAGTCAAATCCACCAACTACAAACACCTCTCGAGCTCAAAACCACATGGCACCAGGTACAAAAACACAACTGCCAAGCACCCTGGACCACATTGCAAATGCCTCCCACCAAATAGGGTCTAATCTACATTCAATTTCATAAATTTGGTACTTCTTGTCGCTCAGAAAAACAAACTTCAAACTGCAATAGCTACAAGCACCTGGCGGGAAATAAGCCTTTAACCATTTTGTTCCTAGCCGTGCAACTGCATAGTCAAATCCTACCACCATAGGAAATCAGCCAACAAATAAATGCTTGGTCACATGATCACATAACCCAGAAACGGGTTATGCGAACATGTGACACCTACTAACCATCTGCCTCCACATAAGCGTCAGATGTTCAAACCACTGCCACAACAGGGTTTGTCGCATGTTTGCAAGCCATAGAAATGGCCCATGTGAACATGCAGAAAACTGCTGCCATGCACCCACCTACCATCAAAACACCGCTGAGAAATCTAAGCCCGAGCCCGCATTCAAAACTTAACATCCCGCCAGCACTAACCAATCGGAGACTGCCATGATCTCACCCACCACCGAGCCCACCAAATAGCCAGACAGGCCCCACGGACATGTGGTGCCCTGTCGCATGATTGCATAGCATGGAAATGAGCTATGCGGACATGCGACAGCCCGTCAACCAATAACCTCACAGTTAACACCACCGTAGGAAAATTGTCACCGCACAACTCTGCAACCGCGAACAAGGACACATGTCGGCCGGTCACATGATTGCATAGCCAAAAGCAGGGCTATGCAATCATGCGACAACCTATTACATGCTACCACATCACCGCTTCCATGACACAAAAATGCAACCAGACCAACCTACTGAGAGGACCCCGAGGACACGTGGCAAGTGATCACATGATCGCATAGCCAAATTAGGGCTATGCAATCATGCGATAGCCTATTACAGGCTACCACATGTTTGCCTTTGGACCACACCAAAGAAGTGAAACCCATTTGAAGGATCGGATGGTTGTCACAAAAGTGCATAGCCCTAACAAAACCTTTGCACTTCAATGACAACTGTTGATCTTTTGACACGTCAGGACCCGGTGTGCCTTTGGAAAAATAGGTCCCACCACCATCACACCTACGCACTTAGCAAAGAAGATCGCTAGGGAGCTGCACATGACACAGGACCCACATGGCCACATGGCAAGTGGTCGCATGATCACATGTCAGAGAATTTTGACATGCGGCCATGCGATAGCCAATAGGGAAAAACCTAGACCCACCACCGACGTCGGACATGTGCAGTTAAACATAGGTCAAAAACACACAAAGTTTTCAGCAAAAGACAAGTGCATAAAGCTTAGGCAAAGGTCAAAAATAATGAGGGTTTTCAACAAAAGATTGAAAACACATAGGAATAATGACAGACCGAAAGGTGATAGGGAAGTCGAAAATAACATGAATTTTTGAAAACACTGCATGTTTTTGACACAGTGGCAGAATTTTTAAAAATTGCTTCCGCGGACCTTAGAAAATGAAAATCTTCTTGGGTTTTGCAAAGTAAGAGATGCGACATGGGCTGAAGCAAGGTGACAACACTGAAAAGCACGGGGCAGGACACTTAACAAAATCATGCAAGGGAGAGGCCAATTTTACAAGATTTTACAATGACTGGAAAAATGGCCTAACACGTCGTAGGCTGCTTGGGCATGATCTTCTCGAGCCCGTTCTGCCTCTATCACCCCCTGCATATAGGATCCTTTAGTCCATGCACTATCTTCCCATACCCTATCCATCATACCTTGCAACCATGTCACCTCACTTTCCGCTTGATCCACCCTTTCTTATTCTACTTCCAGTTGTCACTGCAAGGCGTCTCTCTCTTCCACCACCGCATTGTAGTCTTCTGACAGCATAAATTGTCACCACATTACTGGCTATGGTACTACTGCTTGTGTTGCAACCATTGGCTCTGGTCCTGGACATTGTACAATAGGGTCTAATATCTTTTCATCACCTTGTCAACCTTGTTTGAAGAAGCTAGAGAATTTCAGATACCTCGGTACTGGTCGATGTACAACAGGATTCAATATTTGTTGATCACCTTGTGGACCTTATTCGAAGAAGTTGGAGAGTATCAGATAGCTCAATCTCCATGAGGTATATTTCTCCTAAGATCTGGCATCTTGCCTTCTCTCATCAGCTTCCTCTATCTGTCCCCTCCAAGTAGCCTGTGATAGCAAAGGACCTGAGTCTCTCTGTGAGCATCTTACGCTAAGCTCTGGCCTCCATGAAGCATATTTCTCCTGAGAGGTGGCCTCCTGCCTTTCCTCACCTGCTTCTTGTATTTGTTCCCTCCATGTAGCCTGTAACAGCAAAGGGCCTGGATCCCTTTGGGGCCGTCTTATCATGAGCTTTGGCCTCACCCGTCTACCATCCAAACTCTCATCACCATCATCTTCATTCCTTCTACTTTCTTCCATTATGCCTAATGCCTTTTCTTCTCCCCACTGATAATATTTCTTTCTTTGCCTTCCTCTCTAATACACTTGTGTTTTTTCTTGTAAATTCTCCATGGCCTCTTCCCTTGCTAAATACCAATCATTCATGCCTATGTAACCTACTTCTATTAGCTCATCTTGTCCTTATAACTGTTGTATATAGCGCGGCGGCACTTCTTCCTAAAAAATAAATCTTGTTAGAAAATCTTGAGATTTTCTTCATCTAATGTACACATCCTCATCAGTCTTGCAGTAACATTTGATCATGAATCTTGTCCCATCCAGCCTTATACTCGAACAACTCCTAGGGGAAACTCTTGCCTAACTATCACTGAGATCTCTCTCCTCGAGAATTTCCCTTGCAACAGTTACCAGTGGTCTTTCATACAAGGAGATACAAGGAGAATTTCCATCCTATTATTCATCCTATGAAGTGAACGTGTGGGTCACTGTGAACATGCTTATCAGATGCTGGGGCAAGTTCTTACTTGTGCATCTCTGTAATATCCTCAGAAAATATCCAAAAAAAAAGAGAGGGTAAAATATCTTGAAAAACGTGTAAAAACATCAAATCTTTTTTTTTCAAAAATTCTAAAAAAATAAAATAAATAAAATCAAATACTTTAAAAATTTGTAATAAATTTGTACATAATCATTTTCCTTGCTTTGTTATAACTTCTGTTTGTTGGACGATCTTCTGAGATCCTGAGGCATTTGTTCATATGTCTTAGGAAGGATGAGATCACTCTATGTCTGCTATGTGTTTGTTTACACAAATGGATCATCGTCCTAGCTTTCTATGCTAGGTATCACATATCCACTTTTGCAAAATCAAAATAAAGCTCTAATGACGTGAAGTGCACTTATGAAAGCAAGTATCATCACCAATCATCTTTGCTCTATCTAACATTCCTTCCATGAATCTTATCTAACCTCAATCTTTTCAAAAAATTGTCCTCGAATCAATAATTGCCCAATTTTTTGAGGGGGCATCATATCTCTCTTTTGTCAATCCACTGAGGCACATTACTCGGGGCAATCTAATCTCAACTCCTGAAAATCAATTCTGACTGGTATTTGGGAAACCTAACCTAGATTCCAGAAATCAAAACTTTGTTCTAGAGATAATCTTGAAATCTACACAACACTTGGGGCATATCAGATTCATCAAAATCCATATCAATCTGGTATTCTTTTAATCTTGTTAACTATATCAAATTTTCATAACTATCGGTTCATCAGTGCTATTTCCTTGATTCTTCATAACTGAAGGGTTCAGATGTGATACCAATGTGATTCTTATTGATAATCGGGTCTAGAATCGGTCACTCACTTCTTTGTAATCATAAGTTCAGAATCAGTCGTCTTATCACTTGTTTATAATCATCAGTTCATTGTTGGTACCATTAACAACATCTCAAATCTTTGGTCGATCAAGACCCAATCTAGACATCAATCATCATATCAGACTATTCTTTGAACCACTACGCTTTACGCAGTAATTCAAAGATGGGCAAAATGTAATACCCCAAAATTGGCCTCAGTATATCAATCCTTCTAAACCATCAAAGTCCTATTATACTAGGCAATTATGTCTTCTAATGGACTCTACTCGACTTAGTGTCAAATACAGAAAACTTTAAATCTATATTAATCACATGCTACATTTAATATAATGGCTAAATAAACCCTATGATTGATTAATTTAAAGTCCTAGTACTTTAATTAATTAAATCTCCTTCTTCTATTAATTTAAATAAGTACATTTAAATTAATTCACTTTTCCCTTTTTAACCTACTTGAAATTAAATATTACATTTAATTCTATTTGAGCACATTAAATCATTTTCTTCTATTAATTTAAATAAATATATTTATTTATTTAAATTAATTCATATTTTCCTTTAACCCACTTGGAATTAAATAGTACATTTAATTCTATTTTCTTCTATTAATTTAAATAAATATATTTATCTATTTAAATTAATTAGTCTTTTTCCTTTGACCCACTTGGAATTAAATATTATGTTTAATTCTATAAGAGCACATGGCTCCTAATTTTCACCAAACTCATCTTTCCTGCCCACCCACTAAAATTAAAATAATGGTTTCTTTAACCTCTAAAGTCTTCACTTCTCCTTCTAAGTCAAAAATAACCACATGGGAAGAAATATATTTTGTCCAAATAATCCAAACTCCACAAACTCGGATTTGGACTTTGGGGTCATTTTTGGAGGCTCTTTTATGAGTCTTGGGCCACCTAGTGACCAAAATTCAACCCCCTACCTTAAGTATATCAAGTGGGGAAGCTAAATTTGACTCTAACTACCCTCTAGAAGCCTCCTAAACCCTCCAAAATCTCACTTAAGCATTCCATACGAATTTGGATAGTAGGTTTCAATTTTCAAAGTGAATCCACCCACTCACCCACTTTGAATTAAATAATTAAAATAAGAGAATCTCAGCCCTTGATCTTCATTCAATCCTGACCGTTGATTCCTTAAAAATCCTATAAATAGGACTTTATTTTCTTTTACAAAAGGAGCCTTCATTAGCATTGTTATTATAGATCTAAGGGATCCAAATTCTTCTATTCTATCTTCTATCTATTTCTAAACCACACTCCTAGTATTTTCATAGCATTGCTTTCAAACATATAGTGCATTTCAAGGCATTTCGAGAGCTACATCAACCCATCTTTGGGAGAAGAAAGGAGGACATGGGAACTAAATCTTGGAGGGAGTTTAGATAGATTTCTATTCTTCATTTTCTAAGTTGTTTCTCATGCGTAGATTAGAGTTTCTTTGCATGTTTGTTTGTATGAATCTTGTGGTTATTTCATATGCATGCAATCTATTCCAATTTCTAATCTTATAGGTAGAAGGGAGTGAAGCCGCCAGACAACCAAGGATTTGAAGCACCTTATTTTGTAACTCCATGGGGGTATTGAAGAAGAACAACCAACTCTTTTGATAGTTAATACACTGTCCAAAAGCTTAGGCATAACTTTCAAAGATTTGTTTCCACTGTTTGGCCTCAATCACTGAAGAATACCCAAAAAGGAAGGTGTCATCCACAAACTATTCTAATACAATTTGAGGAAGGGTAGAAGTAGGTTTGATGCCTTTTATTCCTTCCATAGTGGATAGCATACTCAGATTCCTGCTAAGAACATCAGCCACCATAATAAAGAGGTAGGGGGAAAGAGGGTCTCCCTATCTAAGACCCTTCTCAAGTTTGAAGAAGCCACTGGGAGTGCCATTGACAAGCACAGATAAGCTAATAGTTTGGGTACATTCTTGTACAATTTGAATAACCTTCTCATTAAAGCCCATTTTAGCTAGAATTTTAAGTAGAAATGACCAATTAACTTTGCCATAAGCTTTAGTGATATCCCGTTTAAAGGCCATACCTAAGACCTTGCTTCTATCCATAGAGTGGATGATTTCATAAGTGGCTATGGCCACATCCAGGATTTGTCTTCCTGGAACAAAACCTTTTTGAGTAGTGCAGATAATCTTGTCTAGAAGAGGCTTGATTCTACCAACCAGGATCTTGGTAAGGATCTTGTAGAAGGTATTACAAAGGCTGATGGGCCTGAAATCAAATTATTGCCCTAATTTTCCTTCCATTCAAATTTAGCCTTAGTTTTTATGTCAAACCTTCATCTCCTCAGTCCTGTGAGAAGCTCCAAAAATTTGATGGCTTTATCTTTCCCCCTGGTCTCTGCAACTATTTCTAGGTCCCTGGCTAGGTGAAAAGTCCTTAAAAATATTCATAAAACTAGCCATTGTGTTGAAAAACCCTAGGCCTTGTTATATTTCTTTGTTACTTTATCGGCCACTTAAATCCCCCAAAAAGCATGTGTGTTTTAATTCCTTCAGTCACCAAATCTTTGATTCCCGGTGGTCAAAGCTCTAACATTTAGTGATCCCATGAATGGTTACCTTTTAAGTTGGCGGTCTCTGCTTAGTGGCTAAAGTCAAGATCCACATCTGAAAATTATCGCATGATCTCATAGGGTTAGATGATTCCATGAGATCTTGCAACGATCTTCAATCTTCCTGTCTGTAGAGTTCAATTGTCAGTGGGTCTGGCCACATTGTTTGAGCTGTACACCTTTGATTGGTCAAGATTTGTGATTCAGCACCATGTCAGCGCGGGCCTGGCGGTTGTCAGTCGATGATGATCTAATAGCTGGCGCATGATCTGAAGGAGCTTTTTTGACACATGAGATCATGCACCCGTCGTTGATCTTACTTTATCTCTGGGCTTTGTTAGGTGGGTCCTTAGTTTCTGATGTGCTTGTTTATTATTGGTTGGCCAGATGACAGTTTGGATCTGTCAATGGGACTGTGTCAGAAGGTCTGCAGATGTGTCAAAAAGGGAAAGATCTATGGTGGGCATATGATCTCACAGAATCTTTTGACCCTATGAGATCATGCGACAACCATCCAATGAGATCTCTAGGTCATGGGTCCGATGTGCTACCTGGCGCTGATGTGCTCACATATGATTGGCTACTGTGTGATGACTGGGATTTATCAGTGGACCTGTGTGTCAGTGGGGTCCTAGTTCTAAAAGGATTTGTGGCTGGTGCATGTTCTGAAGTGATATTCAATGGGTATGAGATCATGCACCCGCCGTTAGATTAGAATATAGCTCTTAGTGGGTCTGATGTTAGAGAAGTGCTGAGGTGTATGCCTACAAAGTGGTCAGAATGAATAAAAGAGTGACAAGTGGCAAGTCTGGGCCTAGGGTTTAAAGAGTTCTTCATGACTTAAGAAGACAAAAAATCAAAGTGGGTCCAGGTTGACAGGTGTGCTGACGTGCTAATTTTTCATTGGTCCTCATATTGCCGATGTAGATTTTGACTTTTCAAGGGGTTTTGCGACTAGTGTCAGGATGATCTGAGCTATTCATCTGCTAGGAAACATTAGATATCGATGGACATGTTTTAAAACAACCGGCTGGCCGTTATAATTCAAATTCAAATATCTCTACAGAGGGTTTTCTACCAGCGATTGATTCAAACATGCTACGAGTGGCGAGGTAGGTAAGAAATTTATGTCTGCAAGATGTTTGTAGTTGAAGAGGATGATGAGGAAGCCTGGATAGCTATCTTTGGTTGATTCTTGCTTCCTGAGGTACCATGTTATTGATTTCACGCTGAGTTGCAGAAAAGTTGATGGATCAGGGTTGCTTGTCTGCGGGTGGATGTAGTACATGGATGGGCACGTAAATAGATATATGATCAGCTATGTTTTTGTAGAGTTGTATTTATGATAGGAGTTGATAGAGTTAGGGTTGGTTTTATTCTTGTAAAATCTTTGTAACCCTAATTAGGTTAGGTTTTTTGACTCTGACCTGTGTGCCAAGTGGAGGTGTATATAGTTTTTTTTTTGGAGCCTTAGGGCTCAGAGAGTTCACATTTTGTAGAGGAGAGAGTCCACTTTTGAAAGAAAGTCATCCTTTCTTAGAAGGCTATCCATGGTATCTTCTCTACCCTCTGGTCTTCTACTCTTTGTAATCTCCCATTGATTATTCAAGCATTGCAGAGGTATTTTGTGACAATTCTTCATGTCCCTATGCTTCCTTGTTTGGATCATCTCTTAATGAATTGAAGTCTATGCATGTTTTCAATGGAAACTTAGGGTTCCTGATCCCTCTTACTTTCTATAATTATGTGTGTTATTTTGTTTGATCTGATTTAGATGTTTTTGTGGGTATACTTCAGCCCCCTAACAGTCTTGTCTCAATCCTACACCGAGTTGCAGAAGTGAATGTCTTCTTGCAGGTCATAAGTTGTGTCTTATGTTCAGGCGCTCCTATGAAACACTTATGCAAGCCTATTCAGTAAGTTGTGACCTACTAGACCTAAGCCTTTCATTGATTTTATCCCTCTATGCTACAATTCATACCCTAATTTTGGTGTATCACCTAGTAGGTAGTTTGCTTTCAGTCATTTCCCTTTCTAAGCATTCCTTCTATCCCTTTTCCCCTCAAGTTTTACTTTTCATGTCTAGAAGCAAATTAAGGTGATTATCCAAGAGGAACCAGCCTAGAACCTAGAGGTTTCATCTCAATTAGCATAGGTCCCATACCTAGAGATGATTCTCAAGACTACGAGAGCTTGAAACAAGGGTGCAAACTTAGTGTATAACACAAACATAGAGGTAGGATTGTCATGTTTTGGGACAAGCAAAATGTAGATTTTATTATGATGTCTGAGGAGGCACCCAATCCTAAAGAAGTATCTAGCAGCATGGGTAACATCAGTTCCCACAATGTCCCAATATTCTTGAAAGAATGCTAGAGGAAATCTATCCGGCCCAGGGGCTTTGTAAACTCCCATAGCGAAGACTGCATTCTTGACCTCCTCATTAGAGACCTACTTCATAAGCATGCCATTATTCCTAAGAGTTATAGCACTTTGGATGTGGTCCAGGAGTTGATTTTGGATGTTGTTTGGGCATAAAAGACCCTCATTAGAGTACATCCCCTTAAAGTAGTTAACCACAACCTGATTGATTTTATCCTTCTCTTTGACTTCATTCCCTCCCTCATCCTTAATAGTAGTGATGGTATTTATTCTTTTATGGTTGCTGGTAGACCTATGGAAGAAGGTCATGTTCCTGTCCCCTTCAGCAAGCCACTGGATTCTGGATCTCTACTTCCAGTAGATTTCTTCTTTTTTCAGAGTTTCCTGCCACTTATGCCTAGTCAACTCCTCCTGCACCTAAATCTGGGGTGGGTAGCTTCTAGAAGCCAATTGGGCTTGGAGGGATTCTAAGGTTTCAAACAGTTCCTTTTTCTCTTCACAGAAGTCTTTGAAATTATGTTTCTCCAACCTTTAACCTCCCTTTTGATAATTTCAAGCTTTTGGGTGATTCTAAACATGGCAGTACCCCTAATGTTAGTCTTCCACCAAAATTTCACTTGATCTCTAAAGGATGGGTGAGAACACCACATGATGTATGTTACCTAAGATAGAATCTTCATTTATGTCATCTTTGAAAATTGGAAGATCAGGTAGTAGACATAAGATACAAAATGAAAGTGAGAGTGAAGCTGAAGAAGATGAATTTGAGGAACTTGAAGCATCAATGGCTAGAAGACTACAAAAAGGAAAATGAATATATAGAGGTAAATTACCCTTAGTATGTTTTAAATGCAAATAGATTGGTCATATTACTGCAATATGTCGTGATAAGAAAAATGATGAGAAAACAAGTGAAAGATCAAATGAAAGGAAGAATAACAGAAGAAATTAACATGATCACAGAGGCAACCGATAGTATGGTTACAGAGAAAACTAATATTATAGAGATAAAGGCAAGAAGGCATGGTACCTAGTTGAAGATGAATATGATGACACTAAGACTGAAATTGATGAAGATATAGAAGTGGTATTTGTTGCATTGAAGGAAGATTCTAAAGAAGAAGAAAGGTATGTTGAAAAAGAACTTATTTATAAGGTTAGGAAGAATGATACTTGGATTATTGATAGTGGACACACACATCATATGACTGGTGATGAAGGAAAATTTGAATATCTTGAACATTATAATGGTAGATATGTGAAAATTGGAAATGATACACCTTATCTAGTGAAAGGTAAAGGATCCATATTGTTGAATAATAAGATCAGAAGTGAAAATTCATATTGGGTGAATGGACTTAACTATAATCTATTGAGTGTAGCACAACTGAATAACATTGGTCATAGAGTTGTATTTGAGAATAGAAATGTGAAAATCTATGATGAGGCTAGAAAGCTGATCGGTACTGGTGAAAAATCAAAAGGTAACTTATTCTCTTTGGACAATGTTGAAACTTATTGTTGGTTGGCTAAAAATGAGGATTTATGGTTATGGTACAAGAGGTTATGTCATGTGAACTTTGATAACATGGTAAAGATTAGTAAGGAAAGAAAATGTAGAGGTTAAATACCGAGTATATATCAACTTGACAATGTAATATGCAAACAATGTCAAATGGGTAAGATGTCAAAGTCTAGTTTCAAGAGAAAACATTATTCATCTACTGTTATTTTGGAGTTAGTTCATACTAACTTATGTGGTCCAATGAGAACTCAGAGTTATTGTGGAGATAGATATTTTATCTTATTTGTTGATGATTTCTTTAGGATGATGATAGTCATGTTCTTAAAAGAAAAATTAGAAGCTTTCAAAATGTTTAACTGGTACAAAGCAAAAGTGGAAAGAGAAAGTGGTAAGGAACTAAAATTCTTAAGGTCAGATAGAGGTGGTGAATTTATTTCTGATGAGTTTATTAATTTTTGTAATGAGCATGGAATAAAGAGACAGGTATCTACACCGAGGACACCCCATCAAAATGATATTGTTGAAAGGAGGAATAATCAATTGTTTATTATGCTAGAACACTGATGACTGAAAAAGATGTTGCACAAATATACTGGAGCGAAGTTGTTAGTACTATTGTTTACACACTGAACTAAGTTTAATTGAACAAAGTATCAAATAAGACACCTTATGAGTTATGGTATGGTTACACACCTAATGTGAGTTATTTCATAATATTTAGAAGTAGATGTTACATTCTGAAAGATGATATAGATGGGAAATTTGATTCAAATGGTGATGAAGGGATATTTATTGGTTATTCTACTAAAATAAAGGCTTATAAATATTTGAACAAGACTACTAAAAAAAATGATTGAAAGTGCAAATGTGAGAGTTGATGAGTTTGCAGAAAAGAATGATCAAGAAAGTAAGAAGGAACCAAAAGACTATGGTAGATTTATTTATTTTGAAGAACCTAAAACTCTAGTCGAGCAACAACCCAGAGTCATTGAGAAAAAAAATAATGCTACCGAGCAACAGTCTTTACAAACTGAGAATCAGAAAATAATTACTAATGAGAGTGATGATCATGCTCTGAGTGGAGAACAAATTGAAGAACTGAGATCTGAACTTGTACTTGCAAAGTATGTGAGAAGACACCATCCACAAGATCAGATAATTGGAGAAAAAAGAGAATGAATGTTGACTCAAAGTAAGTTAAGAAACAACACATATTTAGTTTGTGAATTTGAGCCTAAAACTATTAGAGATGCATTGGAAAATGATGAATGGATTAAGGCAATGAATGAAGAAATTGAGAAAATACAAAAAAAGAAGACATGGACATTGGTACCAAGACCAAAAGAAAAAAATGTGATTAGAACTAAATGGATATTCAAAAACAAATTGAATGAGAATGAAGATGTAACAAGGAATAATGTAAGACTAGTTTTCAAAGGTTATACACAAGAAGAAGGAATTGACTATTGAGAAAATTTTGCACCCGTTGCTAGAATTGAAGGAGTAAGGATACTATTTGCATATGCTGCTTACAAAAGATTTAAGGTACATCAAATGGATGTGAAATTTATATTTCTGAATGAGATACTTGAAGAAGAGGTATATATTGAATAACCTGAAGATTTTGTTGATCCTAATTAGAGGAACATGTTATGTAAGCTACACAAGGCATTATATGGAATATAACAAGCACTGAGAGCATGGTATGAAAGACTACATTCTTATCTCAAAAAAATTAGACTTGTTAGAACAAGTGACAACATCAATTTGTATATGAAATGTGAAACTGATGGTAAGATTCTTATTACTAAAATATTTGTTAATGATGTCATTGTTATCAATATTTAACTCATTTGGAGAGGCCTAGTTACTAAGTTAGACTACTGCACCCTAGTTTAAAACTGTTAGTGGTCTTGCTTAAAATTTGTGTTCATTTCATTGCAAAGTACATGAAAGAGAAAGGAAATGAACTACATCTAAATATTACACATGCATGTATCAATGATATGTATGTTGCACAAGAGGGAAAGTACTGGAAAGAAAACATCTATCTGAGCTCACATAGGCTGTGAGCATAGCCATTACTAGAATTGGATGAATGAGTGCAGATATACATAAAGTAATCAATTAACATATAGGGGTACCAGAGATTGCCTAGTAATGGTGTCTAGATCTGGTCCTGTCCAGAGAGCTACTATGGTCCAAAACTTGCGAGAAGAGAAGAGAAAATATGGGTTAGATCCATGGATCTAAATAATGCCTGGTATCACAGTATTCAAAAAATGCATACATACACTGAACCATACACCTCTGGGAAAGGCTATGCTCAAGGCATGTGCATAAAAGGCTCCATAAATAAAGGGGGCACCATGTTTTTACTGACATGTTTGTTCCATGTGCGGATACATGAGGAGCTAATCCAACAATAAATTCAAGGGTGTTGGGTCCTAGATGAATGACCTTGACCCTTGATGTAGATAATGACAAGAAAACCTCAAATTTCCTTGTCAATGACTGCATCACGGGCCAAGAACACCCATGATCGACAAAGGAACAACAAAATGAGGATGTAGTATTAGTAGACACCCAAATGAATCAAATAATAGAGCATGGTTAAGCACTGACAGACTAAAGGGGACATACATCATTAGCATGTCAGATAAAAGTACAATCTATACACTAAGTAAGGATACACCACAACATATTGAGATTCAAATGATTCAATATTTTGATGCATTGTGATGAACATGTTAAAATCTATATAATGAACCAAATTTAGAAAGGGCTACAGTATGTAGAACTAATAATCAACATGTCATCACATGGAATAGTAAGTAAACAGTGGCATCTTAATGAGCACTGAGTAGCGTATAACATCAAATGGATCCCAACATGGCACAATGAATAGTTGCAATACAATGGGCATGAAATTGGGCACCAAGTAAGCATTAGAAAATGAAGAGTTATGGCTTTCGGCCTCACAGTGGCAATGAATAATAATCAAGTACATAATGCTGAAAGGAAACAGTGCATTAACATGAAAATAGCATTGGTATTCCATGAAAATGTATAACATCTATGCTAAACTGATAGATGCAGAATGCCAACCAAGGTTACAAAGAAAGCTCAGCCCTAGGACTGAATAATAATTAAGATTCAAAATGATTGAACATTTTGTGCTCACGGCCTGTAGAAGAAATCAGTGTGTACACAGTTAGCATAGGACCAATATCAAGTAAACATTAATAACATTGCAATGAACATAGGGCTAGATCATGGGATCACAAAAGATCAAGACATGCCTCTAAGATCATGACCAAACAACATACATTCTAAACATAATGATGCAATTCAGTCAACTACAGATAAATGATAGCAAATATACAGTGCGTGAGATGCTTGGTTCATAGGCCCTAAACTCCTCTAAGCAATGAACATTCAAAGAAACAAGAATACCATAGCTAGTAGGTTTCCATGCTTCCTTCCAACAATAAATCAATAGAACATGGGTTGGCATGAGCTCCAAATCACGAATGTAAAAGTTACAAAAAGCATGCCAATATCCTAGTACTCAGGCCCTCAAATTCAATAGGATATTTCAAAATGAAGGGAGGACATATGTTGATTCCTTTAAAAAATGAGCATATGAAGATGACCAAAGAGAGACAGTGCCCTAGGAAAGTAGGTCTTCACCATGAATACACAACAATGCCTTTGGTTCATGGTCCAAGCTAGCAACGGGTCCAGAATAACATGATGTCTAGCCTGAATTCACTGGTGCCATATCAAAGAGTAAACATAGCATCATTGAACCAAGCAATAATAGTCTAGGTGGCATCACAGGTTATAGAAATAAGGATGTCATTGACATCAAACAATAGTCCAACAGCCGGTTTCAAGCACGGGCTATTCAGAGAAACAAATCAAGACAAAATGCATGCACACCATAATCAAAGTGGCATGATATAACAGCCAAAGCATGATAACAATAGCATCACGGGCTTTTCATAGTATTAATGTTAAACAACAAATGCTGATAGCACAAAGACATAGGATGAGTGTGTAGGCATTTTGCTATGCCATTACAAAAACATTTCACATGGCACAACACGGAGGAATAGATATAGTAACATCTTCATATATATGGGATAGGATTCAAACAGCAACATGATGTTATGAATCTTGACATCGAATCATCATGACAGTGAAGAAACACACAACGGCTTGTGCATAATGCCGTGAGCCCACAATAATAAACAAAGGAACATACCCTAGCTCGTGAGCACTATGAGATTAAATAGCAGGTTCAATATGCTAAGGGATCGATAAACACACCATAGCAAGCAGTGTATAGTCCAATAAAACATAGTGCCCTGGCTCAACCACAAGCTTTACAACCATGCGGGTGTTGTGTTTGAACATATCAATACAGCAAAAGAGGAAGTAAACCATCATAGACCGAGACATTGTATGTATTCCCTAGTTAATCTATGGGTCCTCAAATTGTATAGAAGTAAACATAGATGTCAAATACACTGACCATATTCTATCACAGTGAAATCATAAATATAGAGACAACATATATTTCAAAACAGGGTGCCCTAATCGAGGATCATTGAGCATTCACATTTAGAGGTTTTTTTTTTAACACAATTTGTAGAGATGCCATGAATGCCAGATCAAATACACAATAGCATGAAATAATCTTAACAAAGAATTTATATGTAGTCGTGCCCTCAAATGTAGAGGACTGATATAGTAAAACAAGCATATCACTGTGCCCTCCAATGAATATATAAAACCCCGAATGCAAATGCACAAAGGCACGATGATTGTAACATCAAAAGTGCAATCAAATGAAATGATGAAAATGCCAAATCAAGGAACCTACCTCATTTCATGATGCTTTGAAATCCAACATAGCTATTTCTAAATCTGAACTCAAAGAATCAAATGTAGAGATGGCAACTTTCCAAGTGCCAGGGATTGAGTAGCCTACCACCAGTAGATTTTTCTCATCCTTGATGAGGGTTTTGGGGAAATTTTCTTGTGACACATGTGTAAAGGATGAGAATGGATTTTTGATGCAGGAGCATCCTGGGTGTAAGAGCAATCTTGCATCACCCAAAAAAATTTTTGGTTTTGTTTTCAATAAGGGCTATCTTTTGCAGAGCTATTTATGGAAACTTACTATTTTTAGTAAGTTGGTCATACGATCTCAGAATGTTTTGATTTCTTCCTTGGAGGTTCATTTTGGTCATATCAGCCTACCGGTAAAGTTTCATTGACTGATCAAGTCTAGCTTTGTAGATATTGAAGATTTTCGGTAGTGGCAACAGGGTATAGAAACTTTGAACTCAGTTTTGAAGGCTTTAGAGGCCCTGGATGAGGTCAAATTTTTGGTTGAATGAAGCTTGCTTGATTCAAGCATTGTAGAGCTCCTCGTGCCCTTTTTGAAATGGGGTTATAATAGTCAATTAGGTCAACAGGTGATGACTTATGGTCTTTGGAAGTTGGGCCACCTGAAATGGCAAAAAATAATTTTCCTTAAAAATTTTTGTTTGGGTTTCAAAGGTTATTTTGAGCCGACTTTGATGTAATAAAATGAAAAATAAAATAATTCTAAGTTTGGTCGGCCTTAGGGCTAAATTTTTGGAACCTTCTCAGGTGGTGGAAATTGCCTATATAAAGAAGGCCCGTAGTGTTGTCTAGGCAGTTCTGGGTAGTAGATCTAGGTATTGATTCAAGGCTTTGTCCTACAGAATATTGTAAGGGAATGCCCATGTGGCTTTGCATATTGTAATTCTGAAAGTTTGTAATTCCACATTTGTGGAGATAATAAGAAGCCAATTTTCTGTTCTTGCATATTGCTGTTGTTTCTCTATTTCTGTTATGTGTTTGTGGTATTAAGGGGAGCACCCTTCATCAATTTTGAAGCATAGTGATATTTTTTAGGTTGGGGTTATATTTTCCTAGGGTTTTGCTATGTAGGGATGTTTTTAATGAGATGAATTATCATATGCTTTCCCCTCTCTTATGTTGTGTCGAGAGTTTTATTATTTTCATGTTGGGTACCTTTTATGTTAGGTGGATTTGTAAGAGATGTGAACATTTCAAAATATGTTTTCCCCTATCTTTTGGGTTTGAGAACTATTTTTTAATGTAATTAAATCTACATAGTTTAGCACAAGGGTAAATTTAAGATGTAAATGTAAAAGTCATTGCACACATGTTATTGTAAATTTTGACAATGGTATTTTTATAAACTATTGTCAGAATTCTCTTTTGATGTATGACTTAGTGGGTAGGGTCGTTTCTTTGACTATCTATTTTAGGCATCCCACTTTTTCCACCACCCCTAAAAACTCAGGAATTTGGAATCTGAGTTATGATGCAGCCTCATGGGTCTATTTTGAGGGCTTTTTCTATTCTTAGGAGGTTGTAGGATTTTAATGCAGGTTCCTAGGTTTTAGTTATATACCTCTCACTTTTCATGATGGAGGTTAGCTCTTCATTCTATTCTCTCTAATATGAGTGTTTTAGCTCTGAGAGACACATCTTGTACTTAGTTTCTTATCAACAATAAAATTGATCCTTCTTGTTTTCCGTACAATTTTGGATTTGTTCTTTTGAATCTCATGCAAGATTACTATGATGTTCTTGTATCCTTAATCTACATGTTGATCTAAGTAAATGTTCAGGAATTCATCTTAGCTTAGTAGTGTAAATTTGTGTGTAGTTGAAAAGATCAGAATTGTGAAAATTTCTCCCTTCTCTGTGTTTCAAGTACCTTATTTTCCTAATGAGCTTAAGGCAGTAGAACCAAGTCATGAGTTTAGTTTAGTTTTGTTGTTGTAGTAAGATTATTTTAGTTGTGGATCTTCTTTTTGAATTTAGTGGATCACCTTGTTTTCAATTAGTTTCAGTTGTTTGTTTTTATGCACTCTCTCCCTTTCCTCCTAAAAGTTAGTCAGTTTTAAGTGATCCAAAGGGAAGCTGATCCTTAATCCAGAGGTCTATTCTCAGATAGGTTACCTATAGCCTGAGAATAGTCCCATGTTTCATAGGATTGCTGAGTTTTAACACTAAGAGAATTGGGTGCAATCCTTAGTGACAATAATTTTTGGCACGCTCGGTGGGACAAAAGACTCAGTGAGTCAGATTTCTAAGAAGTGTTTCATGCAAGTTATTGTGTGGTATGAGCAGTGACTATGTTTTGAGATCATACCTGGTGATTCTAATCTTGTTTCATGCAGATCAACACTTAAGCTTATGAAAGGGATCCCAACGAGACAGAGTAAGAATCATTTTGTTTATACAAAGTTTCCATCTATCAAGAAGATGTTTAAAGCAGCCCAAACTAGTGCATCACAATTTGAAAATCCCACTCCTAATCCTGCTCGCATTCCTACAACCACTCCCCCAATTCAACCAGTACAAGCAGCACCAACAGTTCAAGCTCCCCTTAATCCTTTGATGGCTAGACAACATCCTTTTGTAGCCTTCAATCAAGGCAGCCCCTTGAATTTGTAGCAGCATAATGACATACCCATATCAGCCCTTAAAAGCTTGCCCATTTTCACAAGAGAGGATCAGACCTCCACTATTGAGCATACAAGAGATGTAGCATCCCTCTATGCCCTTCATAATATAACCCAAGATAATGTGGCTGTGAGGTTGTTGGAAGCTTCCCTCAAAGGAAAAGCTTTACAATGGTTTAGAGGCTTAGCAGTTGGTTCTATAGCTGACTGGGATGGGTTGGGTCAAGCCTCAACCAATCAATTTGAAGATAAATCAGACAACCTCTCCTTAGTTGAACATTTGACTACTATTCAAAGGGCACCCCAGGAGTACATGATGGATTTTAATTTTAGGTTTCAGAGGACATGGAATAGAATACTAGCCATAGTTAGACCTTCAAGCTAGCATGCTTTCCTATATTATCTAAGAGCCCTCAACAATGATATCTCTGTTATGATTCAATCCATGGAAGGGACTAATTTACCAGCAGCATATGGTCTTGCCATAAGAGCTGAAAATGACCTAATTCAAGTGGGAAAAATAGCCCCAAGGCCTCTCATGCCTATTTTTCCTGAGCTTCATCCTATTCCTGAAGCAATTCCAGCCTTGGCATCTATTCCACCTCTCCTAGCTCCTTCTCAACAAGTTGTTAGTCTAGTTGTGAACCAATCCCAAGAGCTGAATGAGATCAAAAAGGCCTTGCAAATTGTTACTAATGAGCTGGTTAATCTAAAGAAATAGTAGTCCCAGCCTTATCAGTAGCCCTATCAATAGCCTTGTCAACAACCTTATCAAGCTCAGTACCAGCAAAATAGACCCCAATACCAATCAGGCCAGCAAGGCTAGGCAAGAAATTACAACTAGAAAGCCAGTCAACCTTATAATCCTAAAATTCCTAGTGCTTCTAGAGAGCTGGTTCCTATGGCTCAGAACAAGATGGTGCAAGAATATGAGTGAGGCTGCCCATGTAATAAGCAACATATCCAAGGGATGTGTCCTAATGGCTATGTGCAGGCCCTCATGGTGTAGAACAATGTGATGATGCTGTAGGAGATGGTTCAAGAATCAGAGATTCAACAAGGCCTAGTTACTACCCCAAATGAGCTACAAATACCTGAGGTGGCATTGGTCAACTTTCAAAAGGAGGATTTTTGTGGGGTAAATTTTTCCCCAAATGACAACCTAAACTATGTTCTAGTTGCAGCCAACACAAGGTCTAAGAAGGAGGCTTTGAAGGTTGAACAAGTGGCCTCCACTAGTTAGAAAACTCCTATTGTGACTCCACAACCCAAGGTGGTTTGAGCTCCAGTCTAGAGCTAGTCAAAAGAAGTTAAGGAACCGGCCAAGGCAGTGACATAGTTGGTATCCACATAATCAGAGACTGCTGCAGTAAAAGGGCAGTCTAAAGTAAGCTTGGGATCTTTTAACATTGTGGAAAAAATGAAGAAGACCTCCATAAATTTTCCTTTGATGGACACCCTGGTGATCCCTAGACAAAAGGAGCTAATACTTAGTGAATTGACTAAGATTTCATCAAATCAAGAAGTTGTTTTAGAACAGCCCAGAATCTTAGTGGCTGAAACACCTCAAAAAGAGTAGCAAACTAAAGAAGCCAACTTGCAGCCCATTGTTGCTCCATAGGTTAAATGCCCTCCTTTCTATGTTACTCTTATTGTTGGAAATTTCTTGGTTCATAATTGCATGATAGACTCAGGGGAAAGTAGTTCTATGATTTCTAAACAATTAGCAGACCTTCTAGGATTGTCTTATGAGCCAATAGACAAACCTATTATTTAGTTGGATGGGTCATCAGTTAGCACCATTGGATTCATTAAAGACCTAAGTCTCACTTTACATGAATGTCCCAACTTCTCTATTCCCCAGGATGTCTATGTCATAGATCTGCCTCCTCACTTTGCTATCTGTCTAAGTAGAGATTTCACTGCTAGGTTAGGGGGATACCTCTCAGCTGATTGGTCTCATCTATACTTCAGAACTAGATATGGGACTAGGGTTAGAATCAAGTCTAAAGCTTTTGCAAAAAATCATGCTGAACCTTATACCCCAAGCCCTATAAATGCTAATTTGATGTTTCATGAGCAAGATCCTATTGATTCTAAACTTGAAACCACTATTAGAAACATTCTTGATATTGTCTTAGATGAATGGGCTGAAAGAGATTTGAAGATAACCCTTTTAGAAACATGGATCTTTCTGGTATTGGGATGTATATTATCCATGAGGAGGGTGTTGTGATCCCAGATTTGATGAAGAAGGAAGATAAATGTCCTGAAGATGTGAATGGTGAGCTGTGGCATTTAATCTTTGATGGTGCTAGAAGAAAAGTTGGTTCAGGAGGGGGAGCTTTCCTAATTTTACTAGGAGGACAAAGGTATTACTCTGTTGTTCATTTTTCTTTCAGCTGTACTAACAATACAGTAGAGTATGAGGCCTTGATTCATGGTTTAGAATGGGCTAGACAAAGAGGAATCAAGTGTCTAAAAGTTATAGGTGATAGTGAATTAGTGGTTAATCAAATTCATGGCTCTAAACTCACAAAAAAAGATACACTTAAGATTTATAAGAATAGGGTTTGGGATTTAATGGAAGATTTTTGTGCTTTTAATCTAGTTGCTATCCTAAGAAATTAGAACAAATAGGTAGATAAGTTGGCTACAATGGGAGTATAATATGATATTCCAAAGGATATCACAAGCACTGAAATGTAGCACATGAAAGTCTTGGTAGGGCCATCAATACTAGACAATCAGGTGAGCTGGCAAGTTTTCAAAAATAATGAGCAAATTTTCAATTTTTTGATAGAGGAAGCTGAGTTCTCTAAAGTTAATCAGAATAAGCATGGTCATTAGTATAATGACCAGATGTTACAGTTGAAAACTAACAAGTTGCCCAAGGGACTGGTCACCCTTGAGTCCATTTTCAATTTTGATGATCAGCTCAGAGGGGACAAGGCCATCATGACAGTCAAGGAAGAGCACTACCAGTCTGTGGAGATTCTTAAAGACAAATCCCTTAAGTTAGGAAAGGTATGCACTCAGCCAGAAAAGAAAGCTTTTATCTCATTATGTCAAGAGTTTAATGATGTTTTTGCATGGGAATACTATGATCTGAAAGGATTTGATCCCCACTTAGCCCAACACACCATTGAGCTAGAGCCCCTTGCCAAACCAGTGAGACAAAAACAGAGACCTATCAATCCTAAACTAGAAGTGTTGATGAAAATAGAGTTGAGGAAAATGATTGAAGCCAATATTATCTTTCCCATTAAACATACCTCTTGGGTTTCTAATCTGGTACCTGTCAGGAAAAAGAATGGTGAAATTCAGTTATGTGTGGATTTCAGAGACCTTAACAGAGCCTCACTCAAGGACCACCACCCATTGCCCTCCATGGAACAAATATTGTAATATGTCTCAGGGTTTGACAGATTTTCTCTGTTAGATGGCTTTTCTGGCTATAACTAGGTCCTAGTTAGAGAGGAAGACCAATACAAGACAACATTCACCACCAAATGGGGCACCATGGCATACAAGAATATGCCTTTTGGGTTATCTAATGCTGGTGCTACATTTTAGAAAGCCATGGAGATGGCATTTGTTGGTTTGATGAACAAGTTCATTCTAGTTTATTTGGATGATATAACTGTCTTTTCAAAAGATACTAATGATCACCTGGTTCATTTGAGAAATTTTTTTGAGAGGTGTAGAGAATTTGGAGTTTCATTGAATCCTTAAAAATGCATCTTTACTGTCCATGAAGGCAGATTGATAGGGCACATTGTCTCTAAGCAAGGGACAATAATTGATCCTGAGAGGATAAAGGCCATCATGGCACTACTCTTGCTAGCTCACAAGAAGGGACTATAGAGTTTCCTTGGAAGAATCAATTTCTTAAGAAAGTTCATTCTAAATGTTGCAGCATTACTGAAGCCTATGACCTAGATGCTAAAGAAGAACTCAACTTTTCACTGGATAAATGAAGGAAAGAGATATTTTGAAGAGATTAAGGAAGCAATTGCTTCTGTCCCTACTCTGGTAAACTCTAATTTTTCTAAAGACTTTATCCTGTATGCTTTTGGGGACATTGATAGTATCTCTACCATGTTAGTCCAACAGAATGGTGAGAAATAGGAGTAGCCAATGGCTTTTTACAACCAAGGTCTGGATGGTTATGAATTAAATTACACTCCTATAGAAAATCATGTTTTAGCAATAGTGAGGAGTTTAAAAAAAATCAGACACTTGCTGTCCAATAATACAGTGCACTTAATGGTTGCTCACCCTTGCATAAAATATTTCATGTTCAATAAAGACCTGAGCCACAAGAGGGCTGGTTTGATCACTAAAGTCATGGAGTATGACATTCAGATCAGAGTGACCAATTTGATTAGGGGAAAAAGGGCTATGTGAATAGCTGTGTTGGTTGTGAATTATTCCCTTTGATCTTCAACTTGCAGATGTACACTTTGATGGATAATGTAAATGAAACTCTGACTCTATCACCACTCCAAAGTCCACAAGGAAGAGGGCCAACTGACAAGGATCAAAGGATCCTTCTACTCTTTGAGCTTCAATGCTCAAGTGGGTGTACCCTTGACTCACTTCTCTAAAGGAGTCTAAAACAATATGCTACTATATCTCATATAGGATTGTTAAATATTTATCAAATGATGTTTGTGTTTGTGGTTGTTAACCATGCATACCTCAAGAGGAAGGACCAGTGCCTTATCCCAAGGCTCAGAGTCACCTAACTATATACATCAACTCAATACCTCAAATCAAACACAATGGAAACCAGGGTAAGTGCTTTGCCTATTACCCCTTTCCCTGAAGCACAAGGACATCAAATTCTACACTTGACTGCAAACTCACTGAATTCACCTAGAAGACTTTAATCCTAACTTTGTTAGGAACTCAAAGATAAATTAAAAATACTCTTTGTTTACCATACATTAATACACTTTATGACATTAACATATATGAGCTCAGAGACAAGGAAGAAGACATACACAAGATACAAGATTGGGATTCAAGAATGTTCTCATTAACATAATCAGGATCAATATAAAATTAGAATGATACCAAGATCAGAAAAGTCACAAAATCAGACTTCTATCAGTATATTACAGTCAAAAACTAGGGACCAAAAGTAACAAGACTTTGGAACCCTTGCAAAATCAAAAATTTTGCAACTTATACCCCCTAGTCATCTTGAAAATTTGCAACAAGCAACGGATGACTAGGGTCAGGGTTTCAACCACCCAACCTACTGGAAATGGTCTAAAAAGTTATTATAGGGGTGGGAAACACAGGCAATTAGGAAAGAGGAAATCCTGAACTGATCCACAATCATGAAAATCTTCTCTGCAAGTACAGGGGATCACAAAATTGGGCTTAAAAGGACACCCTGCAACAAGCCTTGAGCACACAACTAAAATGGTACAAGCTCTGCAAACAATCCAACCACACCCTGGACCACACCGCAAATGGAAAACCAGTCGCTTCTCACTGAACAGGGTCATTTCTGCAATGAATTTCATAAATTTGGTACTTTCTGGTTGCTGGAAGTTCTCAGAAAAATTTGAATTTGAATCTCAATGGATAAATCCTTGGTGCCTATAGAGAATGACGGCCCACGTTCACACTTTATCATCCCACCATCACGGACCAACTGGAGATTGCCATGACCTCTCCACCTGCCACTGAGCTCACCAAATAGCCATAAATGGGCCCCAACACACGTGGCATCCTATCGCATGATCGCATAGCCTAGAAATGGGCTATGCGAACATGGGACTGCTCACGAACACTAACCGTCACCGTAACCGCCACCGCATGGAGTTGATAGAAAATGTCAGTCGCATGATCGCATAGCCTTGCAAAAGGCTATGTGAACATGTGACTAACCACTAGCAAACTGCCATCGCTACCTGCCATCAAGTTGCGGTCCCACCAAACAAAACCACCTCAACAACCATCGACCAATAAGAAACCTCCAACTGTAAGCACGTGTGTCACACCAGACCCACTAAGTAAAACAGGAAACCTAGCAAAATGGAATAAAATTTGATGGATGACACATGATCGCAAAGGCTTGGAATATTCCTTGCGATCATACACCAACCATTAGATTAAACACTTTCAATGCGGGCCGTCTGACATAAACCAACTCATCAACACGTGGATGAATGAAAACCCGCCAACTCACAACAACATGGCACATAAGAACCACCTGGAAAATAGGACCCATTGACGAACTGCCGCTTGACAAAAAGTAACATCAATGACTGCGTAAGATCTCATGGCTTTGACAAATCCCATGTGAATTTACGCCAACCATCGATCCTCTGACACTGTCAGGTCCCACTGAGCCCTCAAAAATTTAGGTCCCACTGACACACACACAATCACTAACCTATGGACCAATAAAAAAATGCTGACAAGGCACATGGCAGGTGGACCCACTGAAAACTCCACAAGATAAAGCCAAGAACCTTAGGAGAAATATTAAAATCATAGGGCGCGATTGCAGACTTAGGAAAAATAAAGGGACTAGGGAGCTAAGACTTAGGAAAAGAATTAAAAGGGACCCACCAAGACATAAAAGACCTAACCACGAACTTGGTAAAAGGAACTTGTTTAAAAGGCACATGCGGATTAGGTGCTTTTAAGTGACTTGATAAAGTAACACGCGAATAGAACAGGGCTAGGGCACACTTGAATTTTGAAACCTAACAGCTAGATTGTGAACGTTTTGCCTAAGGTTTAACCAGGGAGCAAAAAAATCATTGCAGAGAGCAGGGGAAAAGACCAAGAGCCATGAAATTTTTTGCATATGCTAACAAGTTGAATGAGGGAAGAACATACAAAAACCAACAAGAAGAGGAGGTTGTCTTTATGAACCAAAATACAAAACAGAGTGCAAGTTGGACAACAAAGATGAAACATTATCTCTCAACTGGTCAGTGCCCTCAGGGCCTTGATAGGAGTAAAAGGAGGTACTTTAGACTTCAATCTATCCCATTTATCATTATTGATGATGTTCTGTATAGAAGAGATCATAGTGGTGTCTTGTTGAGATGTGTTGAAACTAGCCAAGTAGACATAATACTGGAAGAGTTTCATGATGGAAGTTCTAGAGGACACTTTGCAGCCAGAACCATTTCTCTAAAAGTGATGAGAGCTAGATACTACTGGACTAGCCTGTACAAGGATGCATTTGATTGGGTAAGGAAGTGCAAGAACTGTGCTTTGTTTGATGGAAAATAGAATTTAGCAACCCTCCCTCTGCATCCCATAAAAGTTGAGCAACCTTTCTCCAAATGGGGGTTGGATTTCATTGGACATATCAACCCCCCATCCAGTGCTGGACACAAATGGATACTTACTGCTACAGATTATTTTACCAAATGGACAGAGGTTGTAGCTGTGTGTGTGAAAATTGAACCTGATCTGTAGACACAACACTTCAGTAAAATATTAGAGGTTAGCTATAATCGAAATCATGCAAAATTGAAAGCTATCTAACCAAGTGATTTACTGCCTTCTAGTAGGTGCGAGATTAATGTTCTTAGATTGTTATCAAGATCAGTGACCTAGACGACACCTAAACAAAGGATTTGAATGCAAAACTGATATGAAATATGAATGCAATTAATCTAATTTTTTTGAATATTTCTATGCAATAATAATGATGAAAACTGATATGAAATCTATGCTAATATGAAAATTGATCTAACAATGATATGAATCTATGCTAAATGATATGCAATGCTAATCTAGAAATGATATGATATGAGAATGAAGATTCTAACAATAATATGAAAGCTATGAATTTGAAATTGATCTCACAACAATGTTGATTCGCAATAAGCTTTGATCCTTCCAATTGCAATTCTCCAGCATAAGTTTGCACAATTATGAGATGAATTATGAAGAGCTGAGCCTTGGTTTTATAGAAATCCAAGGCTTTGGAGGTGCATGGAAAAAAAACCATAAATCACTCAGATTAACTCAGCTTGATTTTTGAGTTATCTGATAATAAAGAGAATTAACTCACAAAAATATGCAAAAGCTAAGTTTTAACTCAAAATAGAGTTTAGCTTTAATTGATATTTGATAGTTGTCTACTTTTATGATTGTGCATGTTTTATTTATGAATTAATTTAATAATAAAGTGATTTATGCTCAACTTAACTGATTTTTGAAAATAAATAATTGATTTATGGGTTAATCAATTATTTAATCAAACTTTTATTAAAAACTATATTATTAAATAATGACAACTTGCTTTAATTAATTAAATAAGAATTTAATCAATTATTCATAGGATATTGGATTTATTGTCAAAATTAAATAATACAATTAATAATAGATAGAATTAACTTCAATTAAATAATTAAGTGGCATAATTAAATCTAATTAATTAAATATGCAAAATATTCAATTAATCAAATTTTAGGATAAATGTGATTTATTGCCAAATAATCATTAAATTAAAGATAATTATGATGATTAGGGATATTACTAGGAATATTCCCCGATGCAGAATTTAAGATAATCAATTAGGATTCGATGATGTTTAGATGTGCCTTAGGTTAGGACTTTGATGTCGATTTCATTTGATTTGATGATGTTTAGAGATTAATGAACTTATAGCCTATTTTTGGGGTATTACATTTTGCCCCTCTTTGAATTACTGTGTGAAGCACAGTGGTTCAAAGAAAGTCTATGTTTGATAAAGATATGAAACTGATTCGAAATTGATAATTGATATGAGACAGAAGTTGATTGATATTGATTTGATATGGAGATAATAGGTCCTGAATGACCAAAGATAATGTTCACTATAACAGAAAATGAACCTATGACTGTGAAAAAGTGTCAAAACGCCTGATTCCAAACCTTAGGATTGCAAAGAAGTGAGTGACCAATTCTAGACTCGATTGTCTTAGCAGAACTAGCAGGTATCACATCTGAACCCTTCAGTTGCCGAAGAACCAAGGAAAGAACACTACGATCTGATGGTTGCAAAAATTGATACAGTTTACGAGATTAGGAGAATACCAGATTGATATGGATCTTGATGAATCTAATATGCCCCAAGTGATGATAGATTTGCCTTGAGTGATGAGGTCTTTTGATGAATTAGTAACTAGACGTGATTGTTTGTCTTGATCATTGATGAAGATATGATTTCCAAAATTAGATTACAGACTTTGAATGATGTGTGATACCATGCCCCCTTTGGGATTAAAATTGAAATTTGACAAGAGAAGTCAGTGTTGAATAGTTCAGAAGCATGTTAATTGATTTGAGAAATGGTTAAACATGTCCAGGAATGCATTTTGCATCATTAGAAGGTCCCAAAAGACCAAGTTTGACTAGGTTTGACCATGAGTTGACCATGGTTGACCAAGTTGAAATTTTGATAGTTTGATGTAAGATAATCAGTTAAGTTGAATATTGGATTTTTGTAATGATTGAAGGTTGATTATGCAAGTAGTTAATAATATGAATGATCACAGATTTTGATTTTGATCCCAAAAAAGGATTCTACTTGCTGCTTCGTTGGAGGAACCTTTGTGTGAGATTCGGCTCTTGTTAGATTTGAAGATGTGATTGAAGAATTATTTATGCATTGAAGTGCGTCCAACCATTTGTGAGATCATGCAACATGCAAAATGCAAAGAGATATGCAAAATGAAATGCAACCTAAGACCTAGGACCTAGTCATTGATCATTTGTCGATTTGTTATCATCATTGAACTTTTAGGTAACCGGATAAATCAATACAATGCCTACTAGCTATGAAACCATAAACATATGAATATCGATTTGTATGCACAAGAATCAATACAACATCCACTGGCTAGGCAACCATGGACATATGAATATTGATTTTGTTTTCGGAATGTCAGATTAGATATAAGCATCAAAGCATAAACGCTAGGATGACCTGAATATCATGTCCATTTTGATATAGCAATTCATATAAGCATCAAAACATAAACGTCATGATGACCAGAATACTCCTTGCATTGCAAACACATCAAACAGTCAAGACATCATTCTAAATCCAATGTGAATTACCTGTAGTGACCCTTTATCATTCACATCCTTAGGCAAGATCGCATTTCACAGTAGGAGAAAGAACTCACTCAAACGGACAATAGTTAGATCAAACTTATTTGAATTTTCTGGGTATCAATGGTCGAGGTACGCATGGCCATCCAATTCAAGATAGAGGCTCTTACAGTTGGACATCATTTCAATCCAGAATTTCCAAAGTTGTTAGATTTTCACATACAAGCAGAAGACAAAGAAAAGATTATGCCCCTAGTCATCACTCTCTAAATCCTATAAAGGACACCATCGAAGAGCTTGAAGGGACACAATATGTAGAAATCTCAATGCGAATTAGTAAGCATACAAGGAGATAAAAGGATGTAAAAAAAGCATAGATTGTTTTCAGTTTGTGTTTGATTGCATTGTTGTAGATGCAAAATCCTTTCTAGAGACAAGACAGACTTGACTGACTCAAATGAAGCTTCAAAGGACTCCGACTGGATATGATATCTCTAAGATACATTGGAGGCCATAGGATATAACATTGATTGCTTCCAAGTTTGAACATTGATAGGATATAGACACATGAGCAGATTGGTGTACAAACTGACTTATTGAAAACTGGAAATGCAAAAACAAACCGGGAGATATGTACAAACTAAAGCAAGACTGAAAGCTGGAAAAGAACAAGATTGCACTGATAGATGAAGCATTTTGAAACAAGTGGTGCTCATTTGCCAGGTTTTCACCATCTTGTCAGAGATTCTATTTTTGCTACCAAGGCGCATGTGCCCAGGTTTTCACCAAGGCACTTTTTTTTTTTTCATTTTTTTTCATTTTTTTCAATTTTTTTCATTTTTTTCAATTTTTTTGAATTTTTGATATTTTTTGATTTTTTTTAAATTTTTGATATATTTTCAATTTTTTTGTGAATCATCAAGATGCCTATTGCTAGGTTTTCACCAAGATGTTCATTTTTTTAGGACATTTTCCAATTTTTAAGATTTTTTTAGGACATTTACCATATACTGAATGCCTTAGGCGTAGAATTTCTTTAGATGGAGAATGTTGATTGGTTCTCAGAGCTGTTCTCCTTCAGTTGTTGAGAGTTGATAGGCACCAGAGCCAAAAGTAGTAGTGATGACAAAGGGACCCAGCCAATTGGGTTTGAACTTCCCCTTGTGTTCTCGATGGGATTGATTTTTTGGATTTTCTCTCAAGACTAGATCGCCAACCTGAAATTCTGTGTCTGACTTTCTTGTTGTAGCCTGTAGACATTCTCTTCTGATATACTCTAAGATGATCATATGCTGCTTGTTTATGCTCATCTAGTAGTTCAAGTTCTTGCAACCTAGACACTCTGTAGTCATCATCAGTTACTAGACCATGCATTCTGATTCTGAGTGATGGGATTTCAACCTCAATAGGCAGTACCGCTTCAAACCCATAAACTAAAGAAAAAGGTGTAGCCCCAGTAGGTGTTCTGATACTTGTTCTATAGGCCCATAGAGCTGGATTAATCATGAGATGCCAGTCTTTGGCAGTTTTGTTTATTGTTCTGTGCAAGAGCTTCAATAGATTTTTGTTAGAAGCCTCCGCTTGGCCATTCCCTTGTGGATAGTAGATAGAAGACCAATGTTGGGTGATCTTGAATTTGGCACATAGATCATCAAGGTTTTTATTCCTGAATTGCCCACCATTATTTGTAATGATGGAATGAGGGATCCCATATCTGCATATGATATAGTTCAATATGAACATAGATATCTATTTCCCCGTTGCTTGTGTCAGAGGGACTGCTTCTACCCATTTTGTAAAATAATCTGTAGCAGTGATTATATGGGTATGTCCATTAGAAGAGTGAGGATGAATGATCCCGATAAGATCAAATGCCCATTGATGGAAAGGGCATTGTGTTGTAAAGGGGATTAGATCCCTCCCTAGAGCATGAATTAAGTTTCCATGCACTTGGCACTTTTGACAATTCTTAGCAAATTTGATAGCCTCTTTCTCCATTTCAGGCCAATAGTACCCAGCCCTAATAAGTTTTCAAGCTAGTGTTAAACCATTTGAGTGTGACCCACGAATACCATCATGGACCTCCTCTAATGCATGTTGAGACTCTTCCCATTCTAAACATCTAAGTAGCGTACCATCTAGACCTTGTTTGTATAGATCATTACCAATGATGACATATCGAGAGGCATTACGGATAAGGTATCTCTTTTCATGATGGTTGAAGGTATCGGGAATGATTTGGTTTTGGAGATAGGAAAATAGGTTTTTATATCAGGATGAATCATGACCTACAACAGTGCAGATCGTACAGGTTTTAGGGGAGTCATATGCAGGATAAGAGAGTGCTTCCACCAGGAACTCATAGCGTAGCTCATGATCAGGCTGCTGTAATAAAGTAGATAGTGTTGCCATTGCATCGGCAACCTTGTTCTCCATTCTATGAATTTGCTCAAATGTGATAGATATGAAATATTTCTTAAGATCATCGACCATTCTCTTGTAAGGAATGAGCTTTTCATCTTTAATTTGGTACACATCATTGACTTGATGAATAACAAGTTGAGAGTCTCCATGAATGTGTAGCTCTGTTACTCTCCATTCAATTGCTATTTTCATACCATTCAAAAGGGCTTCATATTCCACAATATTGTTCGTGCAGGGGAACTTTAGTATGAATGCTTTGGGGATTGAGTATCCTTGGGGAGTTATGAACAATATACCTGCCCCAAATCCATTCTGTGTATAGGAGCCATCAAAGAACAATTGCCATTCCCTAGAATATAGGTGCATAATAGATGAGTCTGGAAATTCCATTTGCATTGGTGTGTCATCAAACATGGGTGCATCTGCTAGTTGATCAGCAATAACTTGACCTTTTATAGCTTTTCTTTCAACATATTCAATGTCAAATTCTCTTAGAAGCATGACCCATTTAGCCAGTCTACTTGTGAGGGCAGCCTTGCTGAGTAGGTATTTTAGTGGTTCAATTTTTGCTACTAGATGCGTGGTATGAGCTAACATATAGTGTCTCAGTTTCTATGATGCAAAGATCATAGCGAGACAAGCTTTCTCAATCATAGAATAGTTCTTTTGATACACCACCAATGTTCTGCTTATATAATAAATGGCTCTTTCCTTTTTGTCTTTGTCATGTTGCGCTAGCAATGCCCCCAGTGATGTGGCTGTTGCGGAGACATACAAGATCAATGGCTTCCCATGAATAGGAGGCATCAAGATAGGCAGATTTGATAGATACTTCTTGATATGGTTAAATTTGTTCTCGCATTCTTCATTCCATGCAAAGGTCACACCTTTATGTAATGTTTTTGTAAAAGGTTGTGATATGTCCGCTAGCTGTGATATGAATCTTCTGATAGATTGAACTCTACCTTGCAATGTCCTCATTTGACTGATATTTGTGGGAGGTTGCATCTCTATTATAGCCTTGACTTTAGCCAGATCAACTTCAATGCCTTTCTTTGAAACTATGTATCCTAAGAGCTTTCTAGAAGTGACACCAAAAGCACACTTCTTAGGATTTAGTCGGAGACTAAACTGTTCCATTCTATCTAGGATCATGCTCAAGTCCTTTAGATGTTCAGTTCTGATCATAGATTTTGCTAATGTGTCATCAACATAACCCTCCATTGTTCTATGCATCATGTCATGGAAAATAGATGTCATTGCTCTTTGATATGTAGCTCCAGCATTTTTGAGTCCAAATGGCATAACATTCCAACAGAAGGTTCCCCACGCACATGTGAAAGCAATTTTCTCTTGGTCCTCTAGAGAAATTTTGATTTGGTTGTATCTAGAAAAGCTATCCATTAAGGAATACATCTCATAGCCCGCAGTCATGTCCACTATCATATCAATGTTAGGCAGTGGAAAATCATCCTTAGGGCATGCTCTATTCACATCTCTAAAGTCTATGCACACTTGGATTGAACCATCTGGTTTAGAAATAGGTACAATGTTGGAGATCCACTTAGCATAGTCTATGACATGGATGAATCCAAATTTTAAGAGTTTCTCTAATTCAGCTTTGACTAAAAGTGCAACATGAGGATGCATCTTTCTCAATTTTTGCTTGACCGGTTTTACTCCAGGAGCAATGGATAGATGGTGCATGATAAGATTTGGATCCAACCCTGGCATATCTGAATACTTCCATGCAAAGTTTATCTTTTTTTCTGTCAAGAATGTAGTAAATTTCTATTTCTCTTCTTCTGATAAAGATTGTGCTACATGTACCAATTGTGGTTCTTCTGTTGTACCCAAATTGATGGATTGGGTGGGCTCAATTAGAATTGGAGATCTATCCTGTAAATGACTTGAAAGGACATCAAATATCTCATCCCTAGGTGCCTCAGATAGGTTTTCACCTTTGGATATGTCTTTTATTTTTACTTTTGTCGGTTCTGAGACTGCCACAAAGTGGTTTTCACCCTCAGAACTCTTTTTCTTTTTCTTTTTACTTTTGTTTTTCTGACTAAGATAGTTGATGTCTGACTCGATCATGCTGATGCTCGGTTCAGTGATGGAAGTACTCATAGGCTCAACTGTATTGAGGTAGCAGGCAAGGGCATAGTCATTCGGGAAGGTATAAATACCATGGTTTGGGTTTGTGGAAGTTTGGTCGATAAGATCAGGGTGTTGGATAGTCAAAGCGGGAAAGGCTTGGGAGATAGCATTTATAGATATGGATCTATCATCATTGGCCCTAACCTGACGCTCAAGTTTGAAGGTGATACTACAACTTAAGACATTCAATGTGTGAATAGGCTCAATGTCATCATGGGAGTCCAATTTTGCTATAGGTGGATCAGACTCGATAGGTTCATCATTTCGCTCTAGACTTACATTGGGTTGAGGTGCATATTGGTGAATAACATCAACATGTTTCTCTGTGATAAGCTTGTCTAGTTTTGGAATGGCTCCCCATTCATAGTCATTTGATTTAGCTTCTGATTCAGGATCTCTAGGGAATCTTAGAACATGAGTAAAGTTAGGGTGAATACCCCAAGAAGGGTTACCCTCAGATTCTAATTTGAATTCATACTCATGAGAATCTATCTTAGAATCACTACCACTTCCCTCTTCTCAATTGTTTTTGAGATTAGCTGGTTCTTGTGTTGCAACTATCTCCTGATTGATAGTAGGTTCTTGTGTTTCTACTACATTAATTCTTTTGATAGGATCATCTTTATCATCAAGAAGGTCTTTGATCTCTTTAGGCAATTTTTCATAGGGGATGAGTTCTAAACTATCTGAATCACTATCTGATGGTTTTGTTTCTTCTTTCTTAAGAAGTGGTTCCCCTGGTGTGATCTGGTCTATGACATGCGAGCAATTACCTTTGAGGTGATAAGGTTTCTTCTTAAATCCTAAGCCAACTTTGTTTTTATTTTCTCTACCAGTATGTGGGAGAGGTGCCTCAAGACCTTTTCCTCTGATTCCTAGAGGTCCTTGACCTGAGTATCCCATCTTAGCTATTAATTTACCTCCTGGACCATATGACTTGGAAGGGAGTTTGGGTACTGCAGAGTTACCAGTTTGAACAACTTGAGATTCAGGTTCATCTTTGTATAGCCATGATAGCACAGCTTCATCCTCTTCAAATTCTTGCTTGGATACTTGTTCTGCTACAAAATTCTTTTTATATGCCTCAAGAAGTTTTTGAGGTTCGGGCTTGGATTGTTTCAACAATTTCCCATAAGACTTAGGCGAGATAGGGAGAGATGTCAAAGATAAGACTGGCTTGATAGTGTATTCTCCCATACTATTTTCTTTGATATTAACCTCTTTGGCAAGATCTTCCATTTTAGATGTGGATGCTTCTTTAGTTGGCTCTATGGGAGATTCTTTGTTATTAGGTACAAGCTTATCCACACTTTCCTTCAAGGTGTTGCAAGTTGTATTCAGATCTACTGGGATAGTAACCTCAACTCCTTCATAAGGAAACTTCAAACATTGAAGGTATGTAGAAGGAATGGCTTGCATTTCATGTATCCACGGTCTCCCTAGAAGGACATTGTAGGCCAAAGGTAGATCAAGCACTTGACAGATGGTATCTTTGATAACTGGACCCACTCTGATAGGTAAGATAATGGTGCCTTTAGAAGATCTTTCTTGTTCATCATAGGCCTTGATAGTTATTTTCTTTCTAGGATCAATAGCCAATTTTGAAAATCCCAATTGTGTGATCACGCTGTAAGAACAAATGTTTAGGCCAGCACCCCCATCTATCAACACACGTTTGACTCTATGATTTTGGATCAAGACTTCTATATGCAAAGGCTGATTATGTGGGTGACTCAAGGAGTTGTCATCTTCCTCTGAAAAGGAGATATATTGCAGAGATGTAAGATGTCCAACCATAGTCTGGAACCTATCTAAATCAAGGTCATCAAGAACATTGGAACCGAGCAAAGCTTTATCGAGAATGGCTCTATGAGTTGGAGATATTTGAAGCAACTCAAACATGGAGATTTTCACATTAGTGTGCTAGAGTTGTTGAACAATGATATAAGGCATAGGCCTTGTATCCTTTGGATTGGAAGATTTGGGAGCAACCTTCTATTTAGAAGCAGATGAAAGATTGAAGGGCACCTTTGGGACATTTGATGAATCTGGGATTTGTCCTTTCAGATGCATTTGAGCTTGTGAACAAGTAACTACGTTAGCTAAGGAATGATCTCTATCTCTTCGTATGATTGTGATGACATTGCAACTTTCAGAGAGACATGGTTCAACCATATTGATGATAGTGTTATTTCCAGGGTAGGCATAGTTGACTTTTGCCCCCACATTAGGCTGAGAAGTTGAAACCTTTTGACCATGTTTCAGAAATGGTTCTATGAATGCTGTATGATCATTATTGCTCATGGGATTTTCAATTATGATGTCTCCACTATCGATCAGATCTTGAATGATATGCTTCAAGTGGTAACAACCACTAGTTTTGTGACCTTTACTCTGATGGAAATCACAGAATTCATCATCCTTCCACCATATCAGTTTGGGGTCCTGAGCATTCAGTCGAATTGGTGGTAAAGAGATGATGTTATTAGATAGTAGAGTTTTCATAGCCGATTCTAAAGACTCTCCTAGAGGAGTAAATTTTGGATGCTTATCCCATTTTTTGAATTCTGGCTTCCTTTGAGATGGTTGAGAAGACTTTTGCTCTAAAGCTTTAATGGCTTGAGTGCCAAGAGTGAGATTGTAGGTTGGTGCCTTTGATGGGGTACGGACAGTGTCAACAATGCCATCTGTGATGATGCCTTTGTTCTTGTTCCAATTTTTGTTCTTGTCTTTGGAACTAGATCCATATTCATACTTGTCTTTTTGGAGTGTGATTTCCCCTTTTTTTACAAGCACTTTTTCAATTTTGATAGCATTATCCACCATCTTGTCAAAAGATGTATGATCTTGCATTTGTAAGGGATAATTGAGCTCTGGAACAAGGTTATTGATAAATATTTCAAGTTTCTCCATTTCGGGAATTGGTCTAGCATATAGAGAGAACTTCTTTCGCCACCTCTTGAGGAAAGTTAGGAATGATTCTCCTGGATATTGCTTGAGATTAAAAATGTCAATCATGGTGACCGGATGCTAAATATTGTAGGAATATTGTTGATAAAACAATTTAATCAATTCCTCAAATGTTTTGATTGTAGGAGGCAATCTTGAAAACCACTGAATGGATGCTCCACCCAGAGATCTAGGAAAAAGACACATCAAATAGGTTGGTTCATGCATGAATTCCATGGATTGCGTACAAAACTCTCTGACATGATCTTGGGGATCAGAGTGTCCATCATACTTATCATACTTTGGCATCTCCACTCTTTTTGGAAAGGGTGGCATGTACAAGTCTTTGTCAAATGGAAAAGGACATAGAGCCTCCATGGAGAACTCTTTGGGTTCCTTCTCTTTCTCGAGATTGTTAAGTTCAACTTGTATAGCATGCATTTGTTTTGTCATAGCTATGAGTGGGTTCTCTTCCTCATGTGTAATGATGTCTTCAACATTAAAGTTGGGAGGAAGTTTAGCTCCTTGATGAGCTAGTTGTAAAAAGTATGCTTCTCTATTTTCTTTCAAGAAATGTCTCATCATCTTGTTAAATTCATCATCATTTTGGTAGCGAGCAATTTCTTCAGGTGTGGGTTCCTGATCTGCACCCTGTTGAGATTGAGCTCTTTGAGAGCCAAAATTTGTCCCTACTTGAGACATGGTAGGAGTTTGTGGACTCCCTGGATTATATTGATGAGGGGTATGTTGAGTACCTCCGTGAGTCGATGGAGGGGGTACATAACCAGATTTCAATCGATAGTTTCCAAGACCGTCATCCTCGTAAAGACCAGAATTGATGAGTTGCTCAAAAGTTAGATTTTGGATAGTGGTAATAGATTTCTTGTGAGAGGAAGCTCTAGTCTCCACCATCAACTTTGAGTGAAACAATAGAATAAGATTTAGATAACTGAAGAATGAATTGAATCAAGATGATCAGATGATGCAACCTTGTCAAGGTTTGATTGATTTGAAGATTTGATTAGACATGGATGAAGGATACTGTACCCTGGATGTATGGATAGGTTCCCAAAAGATAGCGGACAAGATATCACAACACTTAGTCATTTTGATGATTGATTGATTGAAGATTGATAGTTATGACAAGGTTTTGAGACAAGATGATAAACACTCAAATTGATTAGATAGAAGGCTGAATCAGATTCAAAAGTCCACTTTAAGAAAATGATTGGACTCTTAATAGCTACTGCTCTATTCCTGACATAATGATCCGCTCGATAGATTCTGAAACTAGGCTGAAAGAGCTAAATATCTGGCAATCCTGACAATTTTTTGACAACTTTCAAAAATTTCCCAAATGACACTCTGAAAAAATCATACGACAGTGGGTAGGCTATGAAATGATAGTTGCAAAAACTCGTACGACAATTGTAAGGCTCGTACGATAGTGGGTATGCAATGAAATGACAATTGAAAATCTCATACGACAGTTGCAAGCAGGATTTGACTTTTTAAAATATGCTGGTATGGAAACTCATACGACACTGGGTACTCAATCATACGACAGTTGGGTAGCAACGAAATGATAGTTCACAATATCATACGACAGTTGCAAGATTTTGACTTTGAGAATTTGTTGGCATGGAAACTCATACGACATTGGGTTTGCTATCATATGACAGATGGGTTGCAATGAAATGACACTTGATAGAAACTCGTATGACTTTCTGACCTCCTAAGATGAATTTTGACTCCAGAAAAGGATTTTACTTCAGATTTTGCAAATTTTGAGTTTTCAGATTTGAGTTGTTTGCAAACTTCAATGTCCAGATTTGAGGATTGTAACAGATTTGTCCATTTTCAATAACCAGATAGATAAAAAAGCATGCAAAATAGCAAGCACATGATTTCAATCATGTCTGAAAACAATGAACAAGGGAAAAAGCAACCTTGCACATGAATAATCAAGTGACTTAGTCATTCTAATCCTCAGAAGCACTAATTGTGTATGTTCCAAAATGTTTTGCAATAACGCACATATACCCTATAAAATGAAAATTTGGCCTTGCTAGGGTTTTTAGTAATGGTTTGACTCTACAACTTTTATGATCCAAAGGGGTGAACTCCAATCCTGGTGCACCAAGGTTTTGACACAGTCCGAGAACTTAATCTTCAGGAGTTGCTAGGGAGATCTGACAACCCAACAATGAACCATACCCGTGGAGATTTCTTCCACAAGGATATTTATATAGCTGCTGTCACTACCATGGTGAAAATGGTTATTACCACTTGAGGTTCTGTCAATGCAATTTTCCCTATGAAGGGATTATCAGCTACGGTTAACCCTCTCTAAAGGTGACTCATAGTATGATACCACAAGGTGACTTGGCTCCAGATCCAAGGTTTTGATACCTCTTCACTTTTAACCCAAACAAAGGAAGAAGATTAATCCGACATGCTAAGACAAAGTTTGTCTCACCAAGGTCTATGATATCAACCCTATGTGATCTGTCAACCCCTCCAAAGAGAGAATGTATCAATCAATAAGGGAAGATGTACTAACCAATTTTGATTCACCAAAGCTCGTGATGTCTACCTCATGTGATATATCAACCTCTCTTGGGAGAGAATGTATCAATCAATAAGAGAAGATGCACTAACCAAGTTGAATGTGAAATGCACTAAGTATCCTCCCTACCTACAAGGATTTTGTCGTCAAGAAGGATTTCGCTGGGAATCCAATCTCTCAAGAATCACAAATAGTGTTCATAGGGCCTAATTACTATGTGAGCATAGATGTATGTTTCCAAAAGAAAATCTACCAAAAGTATCCAAAAAGCAGAAAGAGGAATAGTTAACGCTTAAAGCAAATATGAGATGATTCCACAAGGTGGAACACTTAACACCTCACACAAGCTAAAAATGAGTCCCCAACTTAGAAAACAAGTGAGTTCCTAAAAGCACAAAAGGGTTGCCAAGTGAAACACTTAACGCTTCTGTCCTATTGACCCCTCCCCTTTATGGCGCTGAGATTGCAACCATGGGGCGGAATGAGGGGCCGGTGAATTAGTGAGTCCAATAACCCAAGATAGCAATCAAGATCAATCACAAGTATCTGAGACTATTTAATGAATCCTTAAGGGGTCACAACCTAGTATCAATTATGCAAGTGTGTAGAAATAGATAAAAGCATGAAAAGACACACACAAGCCAGATACATAAGAGATTTATTCTAAGTCCAAATTGAAATATTATCAGCTTGAGAAGAATACCTTAGGTCCAACGCTCTGCAATCCAGAATTAGCACATGTTCGAAAGTACAAAATCAAGACAAATCAACAGCAAACTGTAAGCATTAGAAATCAATAATCTGAAAGTACAAATCTATAAATTATGTGTCTCTGTAGAAAAATCTCACGTGAGGCAGGCTGCAGTCCCGCATGAGGAAACACTATTTCACGCGACAAAGGATGAAATCTCGTGCGAGTCAGGATGCGGTCCCGTGCGAGGAAACTCTATTTCGCGTGACAAAGGATGAAATCTCGTGTGAGGAAGTACAGTCTCACACGAGAAAGTGATTTTTCATGCACAAAAAAAATAATGATACCAGTGAAATTTCATGTGACATAGAAAGAAATCTCGCACGACACAGTGTGAAATCTCGTGTGATAATTCATACAGAGATGTATGGAAGTACAGACAAAATGATAGAAATGAAGTGAAACCCGTTTCAAACCTTGAAACCCTTATCCTCAAAAGATAGAAAATTGATAGAAATGAAGGGAAACCCGTTTCAGGGCCCCACAGTGGGCACCAAAAATGTGTGTGTGAAAATTGTACCTGATCTGTGGACACAACACTTTAGTAAAACATTAGAGGTTAGCTATAATCGAAATCATGCAAAATTGAAAGCTATCTAACCAAGAGATTTACTACCTTCTAGTAGGTGTGAGATTAATGTTCTCATATTGTTATCAAGATCAGTGACCTAGATGACACCTAAACGAAGGATTTGAATACAAAACTGATATGAAATATGTATGCAATTAATATAATTTTTTTGGATATTTCTATGCAATAATAATGATGAAAACTGATATGAAATCTATGCTAATATGAAAATTGATCTAACAATGATATGAATCTATGCTAAATGATATGCAATGTTAATCTAGAAATGATATGATATGAGAATAAAGATTCTAACAATAATATGAAAGCTATGAATTTGAAATTGATCTCACAACAATGTTGATTCGCAATAAGCTTTGATCCTTCCAATTGCAATTCTCCAGCATAAGTTTGCACAATTATGAGATGAATTATGAAGAGCTGAGCCTTGGTTTTATAGAAATCCAAGGCTTTGGAGGTGCATGGAAAAAAAGCCATAAATCACTCAGATTAACTTAGCTTGATTTTTGAGTTATCTGATAATAAAGAGAATTAACTCACAAAAACATGCAAAAGCTAAGTTTTAACTCAAAATAGAGTTTAGCTTTAATTGATATTTGATAGTTGTCTGCTTTTATGATTGTGCATGTTTTATTTATGAATTAATTTAATAATAAAGTGATTTATGCTCAACTTAACTGATTTTTGAAAATAAATAATTGATTTATTGGTTAATCAATTATTTAATCAAACTTTTATTAAAAACTATATTATTAAATAATGACAACTTGCTTTAATTAATTAAATAAGAATTTAATCAATTATTCATAGGATATTGGATTTATTGTCAAAATTAAATAATACAATTAATAATAGATAGAATTAACTTCAATTAAATAATTAAGTGGCAGAATTAAATCTAATTAATTAAATATGCAAAATATTCAATTAATCAAATTTTAGGATAAATGTGATTTATTGCCAAATAATCATTAAATTAAAGATAATTATGATGATTAGGAATATTACTAGATATATTCCCCGATGCAGAATTTAAGATAATCAATTAGGATTCGATGATGTTTAGATGTGCCTTAGGTTAGGACTTTGATGTCAATTTCATTTGATTTGATGATGTTTAGAGATTAATGAACTTATAGCCCATTTTTGGGGTATTACAGTAGCATTGAAGGAAGAAAATGAGACCTCTGTCCTAAATATCTATCAAGACAATGTGTCTAGATTTGGCACTCCAGACTCTATTATTTCAAACAATGCTATAGCATTTCTAGGAATGAGAATTTTAGAATGAGCTTTAAGACACAATATCTTTCTAAGTACCTCATCTAACTATTACCCTTAGGGTAATGGTCAGGTGGAATCAACAAACAAGAACTTGCTGAGGATCATCAAAAAGACTATAGAAGGAAATCAGAGGGATTGGCACAACAAATTGAAGTTGGCCTTATGGGTAGACATAATAACACCTAAGAGGTCTACAAGTAACTCTCCTTACAGACTTGTTTATGGGAAAGAGGCCAGGATTCCTTTGTCTACTGAGCTGCCTACTTTAAGTTTAATCAAAGAGATTGATCTAATGGAAGCAGATACTATGCAAGTTAGGCTTGCCAAGCTAGTTGAACTTGAAGAAGTAAGGAAACTAGCACTAGAGAACCTAGAGGCTCATCATTCTCAGATGAAGAAAAGCTTTGATAAAAGAGCCACACCTAGAGTTTTCAAGGAAGGAGACCTTGTCCTTAAGTGGGATGAATCAAAACATAAACCAGGAAGGCATACCAAATTTGATGCCATATGGAGTGGACCCTTCATGGTTGTTAAAAGCAAGGCCCATAATGCTTTTCAACTAGCTAATATGGATGGAGAGGAGTTTCCCATTCCAGTGAATGGGATCCACCTCAAGGCTTGTTTTTGAGGTCTATTTCTACCTTGTACATTAGTAAGTTAGAGGTTTTAGTTTTGGTGTTTCCTAAGTGCTTGGCACAAGTGTGTTTCCAGTTTTGTTTTCGGTTTGCTTTCAGTTTGGTGTGAGTAGCAATAAGCCAGAGAAGTTATCTTCAATAGTTAGTGGTTTTATTAGCAAGAAGGGTTGTTTGATGAAACTAAGTTCAATTTGAAGCTTGTAAGACTCTGTGCCCAATGGATCTTTAAGGTACCTATTTAGGATGCGTAGTAGGCAAGCACTCCAAAGAGGCCACTAGAATGTTAACAGTATTTTACTCATTTGAAGAGGCCTAGTTACTAAGTTAGACTATTGCACCCTAGTTTGAAATTACTAGTGGTCTTGCTTAAAATTTGTGTTCATTTCATTGCAAAGTACATGAAAGAGAAAGGAAATGAACTACATCTAAAGATTACACATGCAGGTATCAATGATCTGTATGTTGTACAAGAGGGAAAGTACTAGAAAGAAAACATCTATCTGAGCTCACATAGGCCCTGAGCATAGTTGTTACCAAAATTGGATGAATGAGTGCAGATATATATAAAATAATCAATTAAAATACAGGGGTACTAGACATTACTTGGTAATAATGTCTGGATCCGGTCCTGTCCAGAGAGCTCCTATGGTCCAGAACCTGCGAGAAGAGAACAAAAGATATGGGTTAGATTCATGGATCTAAACAATGCATGGTATCATAGTATTTAAAAAATGCATACATACACTCAACCATACACCTCTAGGAAAGGCTTTGCTTAGGGCATGTGCATAAAAGGCTCCAGAAATAAAGGGGGCACCATGTTTTTATTGACATGTTTATTCTATGTGCAGATATAGGAGGAGCTGACCCAACAATAAATTCAAGGGTTCCGGGTCCCAGATGAATGACCTTGACACTTGATGCAGATCATAACAGGAAAACCTCAAATTTCCTTGTCAGTGACTACATCATGGGCCAAGAACACCCATGATCAACAAAGGAACAATGACAAGAGGATGCAGTATCAGTAGACACCCAAATGAATCAAATAATAGAGCATGGTTAAGCACTGACAGACTAAAGGGGACATACATCATCAGCATGTTAGATAAAGGTACAATCTATACGCTAAGGAAGGATACACCACAATAGATTGACATTCAAATGATTCAACATTTTGATGCATTGTGATGAACATGTTAAAATCTATATAATGAACCAAATTCAAAAAGGGCTACAGTATGTAAGAACCAATAATCAACATGTCATCACATGGAATAGTAAGTAAATAGTGGCATCTTAATGAGCACTAAGTAGCGTATAACATCAAATGGATCCCAACATAGCATAATGAGCAGTTGCAATACAATGGGCATGAAATGGGGCACCAAGTAAGCATTAGAAAATAAGGAGTTATGGCTTTTGGCCTCACAGTGGCAATGAATAATAGTCAAGTACATAATGCTGAAAGGAAATAGTGCATTAACATGAAAATAACATTGATATTCCATGAACATGTATAACATCTATGCTAAAATGATAGATGCAAAATGCCAACCAAGGTTACAAAGAAAGCTCGGCCCTAGGACTGAATAACAATTAAGATTCAAAATGATTCAACATTTTGTGCTCACGACCTGTAGAAGGAATCAGTTCGTATACAGTCAACATGGGAATAATATCAAGTAAACATCAATAACATTGAAATGAACATAGGGATAGCTCACATGATCACAAAAGATCATGACATGCCTCTAAGATCATGAAAAAACAACAGGCAGTCTAAACATAATGATGCAATTTAGTGAACTACAGATAAATGACAACAAATATATAGTGCGTGAGATGCTTTGTTGACAGGCCCTAAACTCCTCTAAGAAATGAACATTCAAAGCAACAAGAATACCATAGCCCACTGGTTTCCAAGATTCCTTCCAACAACAAATCAATAGAACACAGGCTGGCATGAGCTCCAAATCACGAATGTAAAAGTTACAAAAAGTATGCGAGTATCCTAGTGCCCAGGCCCTCAAATTCAATAGGAAATTTCAAAATGAAGGGATGAAATATCTTGAGTCCTTTAAGAAATGAGCATATGAAGATGACCGAAGAGAGACAGTGCCCTAGGAATGCAGGTCTTCACCATGAATACACAACAATGCCTTTGGTTTGCAGTCCAAGCTAGCAATGGGTCTAGAAAACATGATGCCTAGCCCAAATTTACTGGCACCATATCAAAGAGTAAACATAGCATCATTGAACCAAGTGATAACAGTCTAGGTGGTGCTGTAGGTTACATAAATAAGGACGTCATTGACATCAAACAACAGTCCAATACTCGGTTTCAAGCACGGGCTATGCAGAGAAACAAATCAAGATAGAATGCATGTGCGCCATAATCAAAGTGGCATGATATAACACCCAAAGCATGATAACAATAGCATCATGGGATTTTCATAGTATTAATGTTAAACAACAAATGCCGATAGCATGGAGACACAAGGTGAGTGCGTAGGCATTTTGCTACGCCATTACAAAAACCTTTCACAAGGTACAACGCAGAGGAATAGATATAGTAGCATCTCCATATATATGGGATAGGATTCAAACATCGGCATGATGTTGTGAATATCGGCATTGAATCATCATGACAGTGAAGAAACACACAATGGCCTGTGCATAATGCCGTGAGCCCATAATAATAAACAAAGGAACATACCCTAGCTCACGGGCGCTATGAGATTAAATAGCAGGTTCAATATGCTAAGGGATTGATAAACACACCATAGTGAGTAGTGTACAGTCCAATAAAAAATAGTGCCTAGCTCAACCAAGAGCTTTACAGCCATGTGGGTGTTGTGTTTGAACATATCAATACAACAGTAGAGGAAGTAAAGTATCATAGACCGAGACATTGTATGTATGCCCTAGTTAATTTGCGGGCCTTCAAATTGTAAAGTAGTAAACATAAATTTCAAATACATGGACCATATGCTATCATGGTGAAATCATAAATACAAAGACAACATATATTTCAAAATAGGGTGCCTTAACCGAGGATCATCATGCGTTCACGTTTAGAGGTTTTTTTTTTAACACAATTTGCAGAGATGCCATGAATACCAGATCAAACACACAATATCATGAAATAATCTTAATAGAGAAGGTATATGCAGTCGTGCCCTCAAATGTAGAGGACTGATATATTAAAACAAGCATATCACTGTGCCCTCCAATGAATACATAAAACCCCGAATGCAAATGCACAGAGGCACCATCATTGTAAAATCAAAAGTGCAATCAAATGAAATGTTGAAAATGCCAAATCAAAGAACCTACCTCATTTCATGATGCTTCGAAATCCAATGTAGTTTTTTCTAAATCTGAACTCAAAGAATCAAATGCAGAGATGGAAACTTTCCAAGTGCCATGGATTGAGTAGCTTGCCACCAGTACATTTTTCTCATCCTCGATGAGGGTTTTGGGAAAATTTTCTTGTGACACGTGTAAAGGATGAGAATAGATTTTGAAGCATAGTGAGATTTTTTAGGTTGGGGTTATATTTTCCTAGGGTTTTTCTATGTAGGGGTGTTTTTAATGAGATGAATTATCATATAGCATTTTCTTGGTTCTCCTTAGTAGTTGTTCTTATGCTCGTGTTTGGTTTTGGGGTTTTTTCTACTGGTTTTGGTTATGTAGGACTGGGTCCCAGTCCTATTTGTGAGTGGGAGTGGGCTTTTAACTAGACAATGATACATTGAATATTGTAGTTTAAGCCATTCTTAAAATGTTGATAATGTAAGTTGTTAGTGTTGAACATGCCTTATTCTCACAAACTTTACAAAACTTTTTCTCATCATTAAACTATTAAACATCAATAATAACAACTTTTGATTTATTGGTAAAGCACATAAAACATCCATATAAAATGTAAACATATAAAAATAGGAACATCAACACAGAGAACATTAAGATTTGCATGGAAAATCCAAACTGGGAAAAACCATGGAGAAGCTAATTCTCATGAAATGAAAAACACCTATTAAGGTGACACCGATTCAAGTGATTTGTACAAAAGCTCATTGTTGGATGTGCTCACTATAGGTAAGGACTTCCAGTCAATCTAACTACCCTTATATATGAAAAAGACTCACTGCCAACACAAATAGGCTCACTTCCAAAGTATTTGAAATAAAATTGAATCCACCATTGAGATCACTACCACCAACACTTAGCCATGCACACGATCAACAACATATAGATTTCTAGAAACAAATTCCCAATTGCTTCACATACAAGAAAAATACAAGCCACACCAACAATAGAAATTATTGCTCTTCTTATACTAGTTGATTCAATCAACCATGTCGACCAAAAAGAGTTTGAAATAGGTTGTACCAAGACATTTTCACGGTGGTAAGGGATGAAATGTGGACAACCTTGACCAATACAACTTGCCTCACATATTTCAATGCGTAACATCATATCCAAAGATATCGGTACCAATAAGCATGATGAATACATTACATAACAATAGTTGGGATTGAAATGCAAAGGAACACACTCTAAATAGGACTAACCCCAAACAATAGATCCACCAAAATTTTCATGCAATATAGAACCATAACCAAGAAATAATAAGGATAGATAATTGAAGAACATCTTTTGGTGAATAATTCTACTGAGGAAACAAACTATCAGTACAACTACCGATACCACCAAGACTATCAGTACACATCAACTGATACAACTAGAACATGAAAATGCATAGGATATGTTGACATTAATGATAAATATTAATGGTGTCAATATGAATAGCATCAACTTCACATTCTCACAATCTCCCCATTTTTCATTAATGGAAACATTCATTAATAACAAAGAAAATAGCTCCAAATGATAATGGCATCAAATTTCACAACTCTCCAACTTTATGAATTTCTCCCCCTTTGACAAAACTGACAAAAGGTAAAACTCCCCTTTAAAAACTCACTTTGGTCCCCTTGAGAGGAAGCCACCAGGCACTGATGCATAAAAGAACTGGCATGCAACATGCTGGACCAATGCCCACATTAGTACATTTAGGAAACATTAGGAAGAGGTAGAATTCACATCTTACCCCTCAAATACTCAAAAGTATCTTTGCACAAATGATTTGTGACTATTTATACTATCTCCTCCTTTGTAGGCACATATTCAAGCTTTACTTCACCATCCAACACCTTATCTTTGATAAAATGATATTTGATAGATATATGTTTTGTTCTACAATGTTGTAATGGATTCTCAAACATTCTTCTAGCACAAGTATTGTCACATATGATTGAAATTGGCTCTTTGAAAGTAATTCATATATCCTTCAAAGCCTATTTCATCCATAATACCCAAGTAAAGCATGAGGATTTGGCAATATATTTTGATTTAGCAGTTGATAAATTTTAAAAATCTTGCTTCTTACTTGACCAAGCAACTAATTGGGATCCAAAATGTAAGCTCAACCACTAGTACTTCTTCATTTGTCGAAACATATTACCCAATTTTAAAAGGTATAAGCTATTAGTGTGAAATATGGGCCTTTTGGATACCACAAACCAAACTCTTTTCTTCCTTTCAAATATTTGAATATCCTTTTCACTGCCATAACATATGATTATTTTGGTTCTTACTGAAATGTGGCTATGGGGCATACTACACACATAATATATGCTCTAAGAGTAGTCTGGTACAACAATCCACCAATCATTGATCTGTATTTAATTGCACCTTCCTTTGATGACTCATCTTCCATAGTTAGTTTACCACTGGTAACGATTCGAGTACATACCAACTTGGAATTATCCAATCCAAACTTCCTTAGCAATTGCTTGACATAATTGGAATGAGAAATAAAAATGCCTTTTCTGCTCTAATTTATGTGAAATCCAAGAAAGAAATTCAACTCTCTTATCATAGACATCCCAAACTATTTTAGTACTTCTTCAACAAGTCTTTTGCACAAATCATCCTTGCCTTTCAAAATAATATCATCAACATATACAACAAGTAGGATCTAATCTAAATATTTCTTGTAATGCAAATTATTTTTGGTACAACCTTTCTAAAACTTATGTCCAATAAAATATCTATCTAAAATTCTATACCAGGTTCACGGTGCCTACTTCAAACCATACAATTCCTTCTTGAATCTACATAATGCTTCTAGTTCTTCTTTTGATTTGAAACCTTTTGGTTTCTCAATGTAAACATATTCTGTCAACTCTCCATTCAAAAATGTTGACTTCACATCCATCTGATAAACCTTGAAATCCTTATGTGTTGTTGTATACACCCTAAATTGGTCAAAGAAATCAACCAAAGTCAAGCAAGGCAAATCAAGAAATTATTGATCAAAGCATGAATTAATTTAAAATAAAGCCAAATTGGATTAACTAAATCAAGGATAAAAAAACTATGTGATTGATTAAATCAATTAATTATATATTTGAATCAAATTTAATCCAATCTATTTAAATAAAAGACGTGGCTAAATAAATTAATTGTTTAGTTAATAAATCCTAAATTACCTCACCAGCCACATAAGGACAAAAATCAATCAACTAGTGAGGTGAGAGTATTTTGATTACACGGATCACTAATACCCTTTGCTATCTCAACCCTTCAAATTTCCTTTTCAATCTTGACCACTCAATTTGTCTCTTTGTCCCCATATTTGAAACACCTAACTCACCCACTTGGCTAATCATGAGTTAATTCAACCCTCATCTAACTCAGTCTCCTAGTTTTGGAAATCCTATAAATAGAATGCATTCCTAGAGAAAATTGTTTGTTGTTAATTTTATTTTTCATTTGCATGAATGCTATAGATAAATTTGCATCTCATTTAGATCAATTTAAATTAAATATAGTCTTGCAATAGCCTAATTACCTAATCCTATGAAAGTATTCATTATACACAAAATAGAACTCATTTTGTGGCTACTTGCCTTTACTAGTCTTTTTTGTCAACTTTCAGTGATTTGTGATGCAAAATTTAGATTTGCAAATCCAGATGAGCAGAATAGCACCTATGCACTGAAGTTTGTCGCATATGACATGTGAAATAACACCTATTTTATGCCTTATAGTGCCTACACATTGTCTTTTTCTACCTATTCCTTCCTTTTTAGCACCTATTCTTTTCTTTGTAGTGCCTATGCTCAGGGAGTGGATTTTGAATCTACCTTTTAGCTCTTTTGTTTTATATTGTAGCTCTTATTTATTGTCATTCATCTCTTAGAAAAGAAGTTTTAAAACCTATGGATTAAATTGTAGCTCATGTAAATAATATTTTAGCTCTTCTACAAATTTTTGGTGGACTTCTACAACTTTTTTGTGCACTTTTACAACTTCTTTGTGCACTTCTGTAAACTGTTATATAGCTCCTATGTGAGTTTTTGTAGCCCAGGTATACATTTTGATTGAATTTTTGTAAATATTTGACCTAATCTTGTGTGAAATGATATGTATATGGATAAACATAGAAAAGTTAAGAGTCGTAATACTTGAATTCCTAGTTATTGGAAGAGTAAAGAGGGAAAGAAATCAAACAAGAGGTGGAATAAGGTAAAATATTCCATTCAATATAAAACTTTTCTTCAAGAAAGGGTACTTATCCATCATTGAAATTGGGTAATCACTCATCTATAACAATATTATTACAACATGACATATAGTAGGTTTGGATTACACTTTATTTGATGATCCTATTTGAGTTTTGATCAATACTTTTTGGTGAATTTGTGCATTTGTCTTTGGATTTGGATTTCGTTCACTTTTTGTTGGAAATGTGTTGGACTAATGTGTATGAAGGGAATGCGAAGGAGGTTGAGCTATTACCTTTGTAAGTATAAAATGAAAAATAAAAAAATTCAAAATTCCCCTAGCCTATGCTAGCTTCGAATAAGGTAAAGCCTAATCCCTTTGCATTTTGCTTAAATTGTGGCATTCAAGGTTCAAATTCTAGCTTCATTAGAAAGGCTTACATTTTTTATAGATTTGGTATTTGGCCTATGCTCTTCATTTTCATAGTGAATCAAAACCAAAAATTCCAAAATTTTCAAGAAAAAAGAGTAAAGGAATGAACAAACACTAAATTGAAACCTTATTGTTTGTGAATGAAAGAATTTGACATATTCTATTTACTTTTATTGTGAATTGGAATTTCAAACATGCTCTAATTCCATTAGATTAAAAGGCTTGGAAAGAATCTTGTTAATTCTGTTTGGAGGTGAAAAGTGATAGGAATATGTTCTTACCCTTCTTAGGATAATTAAACTCCTAGACTTACTTGTTCATTTTAATTTTATTGATTTTCATGAACATGATAGAACTTTATAGGGCTCACCTCCCAAGAACATGCCTTAACAAGGCCCATGAAAGGGACAACCCACAGTGGGAACAATTCAAAGCCAACCTCTTCCAACCCACTATAAACAAAGTACCTTCTTGAGCTTAATTCTTCTAAGGGAAAAAGTATCATGTTCCTGATTAAAATAGCAAGCTGAGCTCTTTAACCCATGTTGAACCAGTTGACCTTAGGTAGCTTTCTTGGAATTGTGTTCTTGTGAAAGACCCATGGGAATGATCTAAAACATACACTCTTTTCTATCTTAACAGTTGGAAAATAAGTTTATTTGGGATTTTTGTATTTGATGATAAAGTATACTAGAGGAGAACATTCATTAGAAACTTTAATTCAACATAAAAGGTTTAAATATTGTTAATGCATCTTTTTACAAGATCTCATTTCATCAAATTGTCCTTACAAGAAGATGAAACCATAATCAAGGAAGAGATACCTGATGAAGGAAAAAATCCTTATTCATCTTATCAACCTTTCCAAGAGGAAGAGAAAGAAGAAAAAGAAACAATGGTGAACAATTCTTGGCATGATCACTTCAACAATGCTAACAACACTAATTAGGATAGATTTGTTATGAAAAATATGTTGCAAGATAAAAACTATCAATTTCAGTGAGTTGGAATTTGAATTGTTATAAAAAAGAAAATATAGGTCACAAACCAATTTTTATTTCTTCATGCACTAGCTATATATGTCATCTATGACATATTTTGAAATTAGGGGAATTAATGCATATTTACATATAATTTTTTGGTGGGAATTAGACCTCTAATTTTCAGCAACTAAAAAATCATCTTTAAAATTTTTTTTAAAAAAAATCAATTCTTATTCAAAAAAATTATTAAAAATATTAATCATAAAATTCATCTATTTTATCACATTTAATTAGTTTATATAATCTTCAAATTCGAAACATAAATGTCATTTTTATACTATTGAAGTTGAACAGGTTTGATTTTGTTAGCCTTTTCCTTTGTAAAAGGGTGACAACTTATTGTTCTCTTACCCATGGAAATATTCATAAACAAATTAAACATGGAAATGAATTACAGGTTACAAATTCAATGTCATTCAACTTTTGACAAGGTTATTGAAAATGAAATCAAAATAGAGGAAGTTTTAGTAAGAAAAGGATAACTAAAACTTTACAAGGATAACAAAGGTTTCTCTAACAACAACACTTTCTCAAACAATAATAACAATGAAAAATCTAGATTTTTATTAAATAACATTAATAAGAATCTTGTTAATGATGGAGTAGTGGAGGTCATTAATCTCAAAAAAATATCTTTCAACATGGAAACTGGTTCCTCTACTCAATCCAATAACCTTAATCAATCATCAAATTCCCCTTTCAATAACAACAACCATTACAACAATCAACGGAACATTAAACCAAAACCTAGCTTTATGTCTCAATTCACATCATCAAACCCAAGGAGAAATTTTACCACTTTGGGTGAACAACTTGATGATTCTTTAAAGACTCTAATTGCAAACAAAATCATCACTTTACTAGAGTCTAGACGGTGTAAATCTCAAATTAAACCAAGTTGGTCGAATGATTAATATCATTGTGCATATCATCCAAACAAGGGTCACAATACCAATAATTACATGAGATTAAAACATGTAATTTAATATATAATTGATGATGAGACTATTGAAGATGGTGGGCCTAGAAATAATGAAGATCACATGGCATTCAAAACTCCTTTCTTAAATCATGATAAAGGTGATTCATCTAATGCAAATCAAAATAACAAGAAAGGAAATAATAAGGTTAACTGTTCTCATACTTATGACAACATAATCAATTATTTATTGAGTTTTGAAAATATCTGTATCATCTTAAAATGGAAGCACTTCCATGATAAGAGTATTTAGCCCTCCGAGTAAGTGGTCTGGGGTCATGTTAAGCCCCTTCATTAAGTCTTTGTATGTATTTGGCTTTCTCCCCCCCATTTTGCTTCTCTCTGCACCTGATTTCACTTTATTTTTGCATTTCCTAGCATTATGGACTGAGGTCCTGAGGTTTTTGACCTCAAGGTCAAAGTCAACCTCGACCTTGACCTAGGTCAGGAACAACCTCAACCCTGACCTAGGGCGGGGTCTACCTCATCCTTGACCCAGATTTCATATTTCAAAATTTTTTAATTTTTGGGTATTGGGTTTCAGAAAGATTCTTTTTCCTGCCTCCAGGTCAGCCATTTCAGGTTTCGGAATGGTAAATCCTGAAATTGCATTTAATATGGGTCCATTTCTAGGGTTTAAGGTTAATTGGGATTTAATTCCCCAATGTCAGCTTTCTCTAGAGGTTTGTGCCCTAGTTCACTATAAAAGGAGGCCTTCCTCTCTCATTTCAATCCATCTCTCAATCAAGTTTTCATATCTCATCTCAAGAAATTTCATGAGCAAGCTCTCAAGTGCAAGAAAGTGAATTCAAGCATTCAAGTGTTCAAGCATCCATTCATCAAGGATATCCATTGTTAGCCATTAAAGGATTCAATCTCTTTGGAGCCCCCTTGAAGATCCATCCTTCCATATTCATCCAAGTCAATTTCTATGCAAAGATCCATTCAAGATTGGTGTTGAAGATCAAATGCCATTGATTTGAGACATCCTACATTCATTCTACATCCATTGGAGCTTCCCTACTTGTGGATTTGAGGATTCGAATCCTCTACAAGGACTTCAACTTAAGCAAGGTGAATTGTTTCATTTACTTTGTTTATGCATATTTCAATTCAATTTCAAGGTTAATTCCTAAATTGGAGTTTGACCAAGGTAGACCTCCCATACAAACAACAAAAGCCCTCTTTTTCTTCCAGGTATAGGTGCGGAACTGCGGATCTAAGATTGGATTCGGATACCCTTTTTGATGAACTTTCAAGATCTGCGAGCAAAGTCAAAGTCAACCTTCAAAATATTAATGTAGCCTTTGATTGGGGTCAAAGACTACATGCTGTCAGAAAGATAAAAGTTTTTTAGGTTTTCTTCGTCTCGACATTTCCAGTCCGAAAAAGATTGCAGAATTACCTGAAACTATACACAGACATTTGAAATTAGCATTTTCCAGATCTGTCCTATTTTGAGGTTAGAAATTGCCTTTCAATTATTTCATATTTCAAGTACATTTCCTTTATAGGGAAATATAGGGTTTTCTTCCTCTTTCATATTCTTCATAGATTAATTCGATGGTGCATTAACCTTTTGGTTGATCAATTTGGATCTCTCCTTTGGGAATTTGGATTTAGAAGTAGATCTCACATTTCCCCCATACATTTTAAGGTGGATACAATTTCACCTTATTCATTTTGGTGAACCCGACATACTTACTGTCCTTTCTTTTGTGGAATTGGATGCCCTATTGTGTTTTGTGGTATTAGATTTCCTTTTATCTTGTTGGTATTAGATTTCTCTTTTATGTTAAATCTTGCATGCTAATTAGATTTCAAAATATTCATGCTTTATGTGTTCTTAGTTTAGTTCATTTGCATTGCATTGGTTTATGAGCTTTACTACTACTAGTCCTACTTATAACATTCTGGTTAGAAGAATTCATAGACTCATGGGTGCCTTTGATCCTGAATCTTCCTCTCCTTTCCTTAGGATCTTGGATGATAATTTGATTCTTCATGATTCCAATCCTATTATGGAGCAAAACTCTTCTCACTCATCCCATTATGAGGATGACGCTTTAAGAGTTCCTCGTGAACAAGTCCAAAAACTTTCAATTGAACTTGATAAAATGGGTAATTGGCTTATTCAAGAGAACCATAATCAAGATTCTATTCAAGCTATAGAGGCTCTTAAGAAAGTTCTTCATGATAGTGATCAAGGTGTTAACCTCTTGAGTGGTATTACTCACCTCGTGCATTCAAATGTTAAAAATTTATCTCAAGAAGCTCAAGATTTAGAGATGATTCCTCCTATCACTAGTGTAGAACCTCCTTCTAATCCTTTACCTAGTATTCCTACTTATACTCCTTTGGTGACCGTGACAGTTCCCTCTGTTCCTATGAGTGTTCCTCCTGTGTCCCTCCCTACATCACAACATTCATATCATAATGTTCCTTTTACTTATTCCAATCCGCTTCCAACTATAGTTCCTAGTGTTCCTCCAATTGTATCTTCTATTCCTGCAGCTTCTTACACTTTATCTAGTGTTTCTAATGTTGCTACTCCTCTTATTTCATCTAATGATTCAACAATCATCAGTTTGGCTCAAACTATTTCATCCTTACAACATCAACTTGCTTCCCTAACTCAAAATAAGTTTAGTGTTCCTACATGTGACATGGGAAGTCCTTTTTCCTGAGACATCACTCGTACTCCTATTCCTCAGCAAGTCGATATGCCTCATCTTGAGAATTATAATGGAAAAGGAGACCCCGTTCATCATGTTAAAACATTCCAAATCCTTTGTAGTGATTATGCTCATGACCATAAGATTTTAGCCAAACTCTTTGCTAGAACCTTCCATGACAAGGCCTTACAATGGTATTGTTCCTTGCTGCCTTATTCTATTGATACCTTTCCACAATTGGCCAAGGCCTTTATTCAACAATTTCAAAACAACATTGGCCCGCAAGTATCTTTGACTGATTTGATGCATTGTAAACAAAGTGATAAGGAAAAATTGACTGAGTTTATTGGTAGATATAAGAATTTGTATGCTCAGATTTCCTATCCTGTTCCTGATATTGATATTCAACATATGTTTATTTCAAATTTGCAAAAGGATATTAGAGATAAGATTCTACTTACTGAATTTACCTCTTTTCAATAACTTTGTGCAACACTTCATCATTATCAATTACAAGTGATTCAATTTGAGAGTAACACTCCAATGGCTCCTGTTCTAGTTGATAAAAGTGATGCTGCTCCTAATCCAAACAAATTTAAAAAATTCAACAACTATGTCAAGATAAACAAACAAGCGAATGCAGTTGCTGATCAAGTTGTTGTTGCATCTCACAATGCCGCTTCTGCATCCACTGCTTTTTGATTAAATTGTATGTTTACTGCTCTCTCTGAATCTTTACATTCTATTATGAATAGGTTGTTAACTACTAATATGATTACTTTACCTCCTATTCGACCTCTTTTACCTACTATGATTGCATCTAAATCATTTGATCCTAAATCTTTTTTTCAATATCACCATCAGAATGGTCATGATACTAAAAAGTGTTATTCTTTAAAACATAAGGTTCAAGACTTAATTGATTCTAATACCTTATTTGTTGATAATCTTGATGGTAGTGGAAACAAATATGTCTCTCCTCCTAATCAAAACCTTCAAATCTATACGAATCCTTTATCTACGCATGACACTAATACCATTTCTCAGCCATCTGCTATGGAAATTGTGTATGATTCAAAGATGGATGATCTCAATCATGTTGTTAATCAAGTGGAGCATGTTGGTCAATCTGTATCTCCACCTCAACCTCCACCTCAACCTCAGATTCAACCTCAAGTTCAATCTCAACCTCAACCAAAACCTAAGCCTAAATTTAAAACTCAACCTAAACCTCGACAACAACCTAAGAATAAAAGACCTTGGGAAATTTTGATTACCTTTGATGACTCTGAGACGGGGTATGTGCAAGATCATGGTATGCAAAACTAGGCCCTTAAGTGGCAATGAAAATTCAGAAAATCAGGTTTAGGAAAGTTCACATAAAAATTTGAACAAGTTATAAATATTATATCAAAAATATGTAAGAAGAGAATCTGTAGAAAATTAAATTTAGTTTCTAAGATACTAGGCCTTTTTTGAAAAATAATTATTCTATATATTGAAAATTTCTAATTTCAATGTAGTAGTACAAAAATTTCAGGAAAAAAATAAGAAATAGGTGTATGTCTGACCACTTTAAACACAATCAAATGATAATTTTTTGTTACAAGATTCTAGATAGAAGTAGTAGACTCATGTTTGGATGTGAGACATATTTTTTTGTAATTTTTTCCCATGTAAATAATTAATTATGATTTTTCTTCTACAACTTTTCCATAATACAAAAACTCTCGTGTCTAACCACATTAAATTACCCTAAACTTTATCAAATTGAAAACTTTTTTTATTTTTCTTGTAGTAGGAAAATCATAGAATGTGACACATGTTTTGGATTTAAAAAATGTTATACATTTTGAAAGTTATAGCTATTTTTCAATAAGTTTATCAATCAGGACTAGAAAGATAACAAGTAGGTGTATGTCTGACCACATTAAACAAAATCAAATGAGAATATTTTTTTATAAGATTCTAGATAAAAGTGGTAGACTCATGTCTGGATGTGATGTATATTTTTTTGTATTTTTTTCCAAGTAAATAATTAATTATGATTTTTCTGCTACAAATTTTTTTGAATATAAAAACTCTCATGTTTGACCACCTTAACTTAGTCTAAACTTCATCAAATTGAAAGAATTTTTTATTATTATTGTATTAGGTGAAGCATAGAATGTGATGTATATTTCAGATTTCAAAATTTTTATATTATTTGAAAGTTATAATTGTTTTTCAAAGAGTCTATCAATCAGGACTTTTTTTCACATTGCCACTTTTTGGCATACCATTATCTTGCACATACCTGACTATTAAAGCTCCTAATGGTCCCCTTTACATTTATGCTAGGATTTCTCAGAAACCTACTCATGGTTGTCTTGTTGATCTTGCATCCTTAGTCAATGTTATTACTGAAGAAAATATTTTTATGAAAAACTTACAATGCGATTATTATGATACATCAGATGTGTGGATTAAGACTTGTAATGGTTTTCTTTATCCATAATTTGGTTCTATTACTTTACCGGTTGAACTTTGCAGAAAAAATGTGAACACTACCTTTGTTTTGGTTCCTACTTTTCATCAATTTCAAGTTAAGCTAGGTTTGCCTTGGTTGAATGCCATGCCTATTGTTGCTTCACCCATCCATAAGTGTCTTAAATTTTTTCATGATGAAGAAGTGAAGACGGTTAATCATAGTTTATACCAACCTTCTAGGCCTAGATATTGTGCTGCTCTTGATTTCTTTTGGCTTTCATTACCTAATTCATGTCCTCCTCGACCTGATAATATTTTCCATTCATATCAAGCTTATAAACATCGTAAGATTCTTGAATTAAGCATACCTCCTATGGATCTTAATCGTGGTCTTTTGCCTACACCTTCTATACCTCCTTTAACTATGGCTTCTAGTTCTGTTAATCAAGTTCCTCCTATTGCTGATAATCCTATTGATCTTCCTAAAGAACTTGTGAAGGATCTTGTGATTGTTCCTCCTAGTTCTCAACCTATTTCAAATAAATCAAAATGTAATCGATCTGTTAGCGAACATCATAAGAAGCGTCATTATCATGCTAAAGCTCATAATTTTTTTCTTCAAAGATCACTACCTTCTTCAGATAAATCTATGCATGATGTGTTAGAAGAAGTTGTTACTAATAATGATGTTAAGATGCATGATTATGATAATTCTATTCATATCTTAGATCCTATTTTGATTAATTTGGATGAAGAAGATACTCTTGTTGATATTGATGATGTTAATGATGAATATGAGACTATTGACATTGACATTGATTTACTTAATATGCTTTCATCATAATTAACTCTTACACCTAGTGTCGAACATTGTGATTCTCAAGAGGATCCTTGTTTGGAACTGGCTAACATTCCTAATGTGTTGGATATAGTCCCTCTTGTAAGTTACCCACATTCACTAAATGATATACAACGAGATGGGGAGAGTAGGCAGCATGCTTGATTAGCTTGTCCTTCATGGTAGCTTTGTTGTGTATTTGCTTGCTGTACTGTGCTTCTCCCGTAATGTGTTTGATAAATGTTGTCAGATTCTTTTATACGATCATATTTACTCTGTTGGTGCAAGGTGATAAAGGAATCAAACCTGTTGTACAATTCCTCTACATGTATCTTTATTCTTCTATGTATCATTTCATGTTATGTTGTAAATGTGCTATTGTTCATAAATGTTTCCTTGTGTAATATGCTTGGATTCGAGACGTGGTAGCACTGATTCTTTTTGGTCTCCATGTCATGGTCTGAAAAGATTCTCCTTCGTATATCTTATGTGATCTTTCCTCCTTTGTGATTGTAGTTCTACTTTCTTTGGGGAATGATGTCAATTCATTTGCAATAATATCATATATATATTATCTTATGATCATACTGACCCCACGGTAGGTAGATCCCTTCTGTGTTCTTTGTATGTTTCTATGATATTTCCCTTGATTTGTCTTCGTATGGGGGCATCTCAACTTGGAAACATAATCAGTGGAGTTGTTTATGTTTCTGTTAAAGCCATTGCTCCTGTTAAAGTGTTAGCAATGACTTTAACATGGGGGCATACACTCTACTCACCTATTGCACACACACACTTTTTGATACACGCATATTATTTTTCAAGATACCTTTTTCTCCCTTTTTGGATTAGTGACTAATTCTTAAAGCATGGATTTATATTTTAGGATCCCTTGATCCCTCCAGTTTCATATATACATATATTTTTGGATCCCTTAAGGTCGGAGGTGTCCTTAAGACTGGATCTCTTTTGTTTTTGGTTTTATTCTTATGGAATATAATATTCCTCAAGGTGAATCCTTGATGGGTTGACTAGTGAGTAGCCACATTCACTAGGCGGTTCAATTCCATCTTTCCAGTTGCGTCATTTCCTGGTGTGGTTCACAATGGGACATAAGTTCTCATTGGGCGAGATAATCACATCCTTTCCTTTTCTCTCTAGATATGTCTCTCTTACTATGATCTTGGAGTTGAAGAAGACTTGAGTCCCTGGGGACTTGAGGTTTCTCTTTTTCCCTTTGATTACGATAAGATTATCTTTTCATTCTGATCTCCTTTACCAAGAGTTTACATCGAGTCCATACTCTTGCTAAAGTGGGGGCTTAATGTATCATCTTAAAATGGAAGCACTTCCATGATAAGAGCATTTATCCCTCTGAGTAAGTGGTCTAGGGTCTTGTTAAGCACCTTGATTGGGTCTTTTCATGTATTTGGCTTTCTCCCCCCTGTTCTACTTCTCTCTGCACCTGATTTCACTTTATTTTTGCATTTCCTAGCATTATGGACTAAGGTCTTGAGGTTTTTGACCTCAAGGTCAAAGTCAACCTTGAGGGTCAAAGTTGACCTCAACCCTAACCTAGGTTAGGGATGACCTCGACCCTAACCTAGGGTGGGGTCTACCTCATCCTTGACCTAGATTTCAAATTTCATGATTTTCTGATTTTTGGGTATCGGGTTTTGGAAAGATTCTTTTTACCCCCCTAGTTCACCCATTTCAGGTTTTGGAATGGTAAATCCTTAAATTTAATTTAATATGGGTCCATTTCTAGGGGTTAAGGTTGATTGGGATTTAATTCCCCAATGTTGGCCTTCTCTAGAGGTTTGTGCCATAGTTCACTATAAAAGGAGGCCTTCCTCTCTCATTTCAATCCATCTCTCAATCAAGTTATCATATCTCATCTTAAGCAATTTCATGAGCAAGCTCTCAAGTGCAAGCAAGTGAATTCAAGCATTCAATCAAGCCTTCAAGCATTCAAGTGTTCAAGCATCCATTCATCAAGGAGATCCATTGTTAGCCATTGAAGGATTCAATCTCTTTGGAGCCCCCTTGAAGATCCATCCTTCCACATTCATCCAAGTCAATTTCTATGCAAATATCAATTCAAGATTGGTGTTGAAGATCAAATGCCATTGATTTGAGACATCCTACATTCATTCTACATCCATTGGAGCATCCCTAATTATGGATTTGAGGATTTGAATCCTCTACAAGGACTTCAACATAAGCAAGGTGTATTGTTTCATTTACTTTTTTTAAGCACATTTCAATTTAATTTCAAGGTTATTTCCTAAATTGGGGTTTGAACAAGGCAAACCCCCCATACAAACAACTAAAGCCCTCTTTTTCTTGTAGGTACAGGTGCAAAAATATGGATCTGAGATTGGATTCAGATACCCTTTTCGGCCAACTTCCTAGATCTACAAACAAAGTCAAAGTTGACCTTCAAAATATTAATGTAGCCTTTGACCTTTTATCAGGGTCAAAGACTTCCTGCTGTCAGAAAGATAAAAGTCTTCTAGGTTTTCTTTGTCTTGACATTTCCAGTCCGAAACAGATTGTAGAATTGCCCGAAACTACACACAAACATTAGAAATCAACATTTTCCAGATCTATCCTATTTTGAGGTTAGTAATTGCCTTTCAATTATTTCAGATTTCAAGCACATTTCCTTTATAGGGAAATATAAGGTTTTCTTCCTCTTTCACATTCTTCATAGATTGATTCGATGGTGCATTAATCTTTTGGTTGATCAATTTGGATCTCTCCTTTGGGAATTTGGATTTAGAAGTAGATCTCATATTTCCCCCATACATTTTAAGGTGGATACAATTTCACCTTATTCAATATCATCAATGTGGTGGGGGTAAAAGAGAAACAAGTAAATGAATCTTCTAATGTCAACACAAGGGGGCATACTTTAAAATTAACTTTACCAAGAACATCTACCAAGACTAACATGCACAATTTCCATCAAACTCATCAAGGCAATACAATTTGGTAGATCAACTTCACAAAACTCCAACTCAAATCTCTATTTTGGAGTTGTTAAAAATTTCACCTTTGCATAAAGAAACCTTGGGAAAATCTCTTGTTGATACAATGGCTCCCACAAACTTGGATGTAGATCAGTTCCAAACCATGGTTGGTCATCTTATGGCTCCTCATTTTTTTTCCTTTTTCGAACAAGATGACATGTATCTAACTCACCCTCAATATCTTTCATTTTATATTGAAGTATTGATACATAAACATCATGTGAAAAGAGTCCTAATCGATGGAGGTGCTAGTTTGAACATATGCACCTTGAGTCTAGCCAAAGCCTTAGGATATTCTAAAAATGTTGTTCATCCTAAAAGAAAGATAAAAATCCAAGCTTATGATGATGAAGAAAGGTCTAAACAAAAGGAATGGTTATTTTACCTATCAGAGTGGGTCCTGTTGGTTCTTGAAAAGATTTTACACTCCATGAGATACCCATATACCTAAGACTAATTTTGAGGAGGGGTAGTTCCAAATGTGAGAGATCTATAGGTAACTGGACCAACTATAGGGACAAGACTTCCCTCTACACTTTTGGCTCTGCAAAACCAAGGTGAGTATACCTGATCCAATAGATATAATTCTATTCTTAACTTAATACTAAAGCCAACAATAGATATTAGTGAGAAAGTACTAAATAAAAACCTATCATTCATTGACTCTCCATCACTGGGTAGGATAATTATTTCTCCAAACAAATAAAATTAAAAGACTAGTTTTGATTGTTGTATTTCTGATTGTAATGATCTCAATCATTCGTTACAAAATAAAGATGCACTCACACAGGCCAATGCCTTATCCATTGGGCATATATCACCAAAATACAGAGGAAACACAAAGATCCTAGAAGAAATTAGTTCATGAAAATAAATACAAATACCTCAGCTTTTCTTGCTTACAAATAACCCTTATGCAAATCAAATGAACATGTATTTCACTTAGAGCAATATTTAATCCAACCCTAGATTAGAACTCAAAGTAAAACACATACACAAGTCTCTGAAAAACTCTGAAATTTATAAATTTTACAGAAAGGAGAGATAACGTCCTAAAATTTGTATTAAGCATAATGAACTTTGATCATTTGTATACAATATATCTTGAGAAACAAGCTTGCGAATAAAGGTAGCATCCTGTACTTTCTTTTATTACTTATAACATGATACAAAATATTAAAATCCTCGACTGAGGGATAGGGTTTCAAAAATTCTATTTTCTAGACTCCTAAACTCTCAATGCCTAATATAATCATGGAAATTCCTTTTATAGATAAGGAAACACAACAAGCTACCGATCATATTAGGGTTTACAAAAATTTTACCCTAGAATCTACAAAAAACCTACTAGTTTTACAATAAATGAATCAATCAGATTCTAGACTGACATTCTGTAGGCAAGCCACCTATCTTCAAGTCTCTCCTCAATCTCTTCAAACAAATTTGATTTCCTTTCTTTGTGACTTGTTCTACAATAAATATTTTTTACATTTTACCTACTTATGGCCTATGAGTCACAACCTTTTTATTTCTTCAAGAAGTAGATGGAGCATCTAGCCTTTCAACATGGGGTATGTACTGATATCTCCATTTATTGAATACCTCATCACTTGGGAACACAAAATTGACAATTTCAGCCTTCTTGCCAGATAACTGCTCCCACTTGCTTTCCATTTGCTTGACCTCCTGCTAAATAAAATCAAACTTTGATTTGGCAGTCATTAATAACTTGATGGTGTGGATGAAGGAAGGAGTGTTTTCCAAAACACTTGTTATTCTTTTTGAGAAAAGTTCATCCATCTCCTCTCTCCATTTGTACAATTCTTTCAATTCACCACTATCCTTGAAAACACTTGGTACCAACTCATAGTTTAAATGTGTTAACTCTTTCTTTAACACACTGGATTTCCTTTTAAAATCATCAAAAACTATATTATATTGTACAAGATTTTTTACACATTGGATTTCCTTTTAAAATCATCCAAAACTATATTATATTCTACAAGATTTTTTACAGACTGATGCACTGGCTTGATTAATGGGTTAGGATCAACTTGGCCTTTAGATAACCAATGAAATAACCTTATATTTGGGGATCTCTCAACCCATTTATTTAGAATCGGTCCACACTCATCCCCATTTCAATCTAAGGATGAGAGAAAAACTTGTAATCTTCTAGCATGATCAAACACAATTGAAGGCTTCATATCATGAGAAAATTGCATTACTGCCTCTGTGATTATCTCTTCATACTTCTAATTTGCAAGGGATTTAGCCTTCATATGATCATTCTTTTTTTTTCAAGATCTGCCCTAATTTCTCAACATTTATTTGTCTCTTCAAGTAATTGTTACTTTTCCCAACTAATTCTTGCATCTATATTTATTTCTAGGAAAGGAGATGGTGGAAATTCAACAATGGGACTAGAAGAAGAGGCCACTGCAAGTTTATTAGCAATCATTAACTGAGGTGATCTATGACCTTGTGGTCCTGACATTTGTGCAATCAGTTTGTCCTTTTGGATCAACTCTATCTTCAACTCATTATAAGATTTAAGGATAGTCTCAAATTTAATCCTTAATTCCTCTTTTTCTTGAGCATCCTTCTCTGCTACGTTCACATTGAACTTGGCTGTCTCCAAGATTATATTTGAGGCTTCAACACCTAAAGTCTCACCAACTCTTTGTACTAATAAGTTACCATCATATTCTAAATAAAATGCCTCATTTCTTTCTTTATTCTCCTTCCTCTTAAGGGACCACATAACTAGGGTAGCATGATCATTAGAGAAGGCCACACCCCTAGCAACCTGTTGTGCCTACTCTACAGTAGAGAGGACTATAAATTTACTCTTTCTTACTGTATAAAAAACAATTACATTAGCAATATCCCATTCAGGGAGAATCAACACTCCTGCAGTGTGAAAAATTACCCTGCCTTCTTCCAGGTTTATCCTCTCAAATTTCTTCATCATTTACCCCTTTGTTTCATTTTCAATTTCAGCTATATTCATATCAGGGAATTCTTCCTTCTTCTTTTCACAAATTTCTTTATATTCATTAATTTTCATCTGCTACAAAAATATAAGGAAAGCCCTAGTCTTAAAAAAATTGTTAGTTGAAATGGAAGAATCACTAGCTTGTTTTAAAACTGAGTCTAATTCCTTACCCTCAAATTATGCTACTGTAAGGTCCATGTCTATTCTTTTGGGTGCCTCTGGCATCACTTCTTGCATCTCATCATTTGAAACAAAAATACTTCCCTCATTGCTTAACTATTTCAGTTGCTGAGAAACTCCATGTTCATCCAATTGCAATGGGGATTGGGAAGGAGAATATATTTCTTGCTCTGGTTGAGATTCCTCCTATTTTTGCCTCTTTGGAGAGGGCTCCTCTACCATTTGGTCACTCATAGGTCTCTTGCCCCTGGAGGAAGATGAGAGACTCTTATCCTTTTGTTGAGCTGAAACGAGGACATTATATCCCTTCCTTTTCTGAATTATATACATCCCCTTAGGGGTTAGCTTTGTATACGCTGCCTGGTTGAAAATTCTCCTTTCTCTATTAGGATCTATTTTACTCACTGCATCCCTCTTTTCATTTTCTGCTTGCATAATTCCTTCAAAGTGCTCCATAAGGGCATTTACCTTTCTTTCCCATGGATGAAAAGCTTTCAATGGGTCATACTCTTTGTGAAAATTCTTGATGAAATCTATAGTTTTCTTGTAAATTATCCATTTCTCTTTTTTGATCTCTTGAGCTTGAAGATCAAACTTATTCTTGATTATATCCTTTGGGAAATTAAATTGGTGCTCCATAACATCACACCTTATCTTCTCTCTAAATATCCCAGAAATGAAACCCTCATTATCTACACACCTCACCACTACTGTAGCCATTCTATAGGGTTGCAAAACTTGATTTAAGTGCACCCATCCCCTTTTGATAATAATATATTGGTGGGCTATTTTAATATCTAGGAACAAGGTTCCCCTTCCTTTATTTGTTAGGGTTGTTTCCTGCAAGTCACCAATCTGTCTCAAAATTTCAGCATACCCTAACTTTAAAGGGACTTGATAGACCAAAAAGAAAGGTGCCTTTCTGCAACCATACACTCTAAAAACCATGGAAACTGGATATAAAATTATATCACCAAAATTGTGCACTATGGTGATGTCCTTACAATACTCCTTTGGCCTAATTAGCCTCAATAACTCCATAGGAATTCTGGGATTCTCAAAAAATAACAAGGATCTGAGCCTTGAAGCAAAATTTCTATCAAAAACAAGATAACTAGCATATGTCCTATCCCATGACAATTTTGTGGTCCACAAGTGGACTTGCAATGCCTCTCCATTCTTCTCCCTCACAATATCCATTGTCCTGCTAAAGAAATCCACACCCTTGTATAAAAATATGTACATCAACATATAATACCATCCAAAAGGCCTTCCTATCTTCATATTTTTTATCTCCATTAATCCTTCATGAATTAGGGCTGCAAGGTAAGGGGAAAAATAAAAAATCAATGCCAAGTGGGGATATAGGGACTGTACTATCATAAACATGTATCAGATAGGCATGTGTGTAGCTTCATCTTGTCCAAAAATTAGAGCTAGGGACTTGTATACACCTTGTGCCTTAAATTGAAAAGGTCTAACTTGAAAGGCTCAGGTGTGCTTGCACTGACCATACACATGGCACCAATTTTGCCAAAGAAATCTCTTAAAGGGATTGACCTTAGATAGTTTCTTTGTGCCTCATAAATTTTGTTAAATTCCTCAAATTTAATCTTTTCATGTCCAATAGAGGGATCATTCAATGAGAAGACCTGTCTGATTTCATCCTCTATGATGCTCACCAAATCCTTTCCATTAATATCTTTGACACATCTGGTCATAGGGTCATAACATCTTGCTATCTGTATGAGAAGGTCGACATCTATAAAGACTCCGGGTACAATGAGTCTCCCTATGTTGAACTTCCATATATTACTGAGAGGAGCACAAGCATTCCTTTGTGAATATGCAACCTTGAATAAAATTAAGCCATTGTAATCCTTTCCCACCTTTGCATCCCTCATCCATAACCCTTTGTCATACAATCCTTCATCGACAAAATCCCTAGGGTTTTTGGGAACTAATTCTTTTATCTTAGATGTCCCATTCTCTGAGGGTGGGAGTAACTGCAAAAAATATTCAAAAACCCCCCGATTCTTATATTCTATTTTCATTGAAAGCTCTCTTTTGGGCAACATTTTAACTAGGGTTTTGGAAAAGTATACAGATACCAGATAAAAATCACTGAGATGAAACCAGATAGCAATAGTAGATGATACTTCAATCACCTAAACTTTCTCCTTTTCAAAAATTTGTGAACTCGAACTTCAAAATGTGTACCGTATGCCAGAGAAAATTTGTAGTCACCAGTTGTAGAGAAAACCAAATCACTTGTAGAGAAAATTGGAGGAGAAGTATTGCTTGTAATGATCAAATCTAACTATGTAATCATTGCCAACCCATCATAGCCAACCCACACAAAACTCATTAAGTTCGCCATTACTGAAACTGGTGGCTACAACATTCACAGGACGTGAAATAATGTAAAAAAATTAAAAATTGAATATGAACCGTTTATCTAAATTCCTTCTGGCACATTGGATGGCTGATAAAAACAATCTCATAAATTTTAATACCTTTCCAAGCTTAGTTCTCAACCAATGAGAACATTTCAATTTAACACATGTGCAAAAGCCACACTTCACCTTAACTTTAACTGGTCTGGACAAGTTTCAACATGTCGCACTTTTGCAAATATAAAATTCTGAGCATCTTTCAATTAAGGTAATACGATGACTGTCAATTTTCTAAAAAACTGACAAATCTTTACCTCCTTTGAAAATCAGTGACCCCACTTCGCAAGTGGACACGTGGAAGCATTTGAAAAGTTTGGACCCACTAGCTACTGACATCACAAAGGACACATGTCAATTAGTCGCAATCCCGCAAGTCATTAAAATGTCAGGTATGCCAGATTTAGGGAATGCGACAACCATTGATGAAGCTCTATCAAACAATTATCAATTATGTATGAAATTTGGCCCCACCTTTACTTTCGTCGGCCCTCTACCCAATCAAAAATGTCGAAGTCACAAAATTCGGCAAGCGGACACACCATTCTTTCTTTCCCAACATCAGTCCTACTAAAAGTTGCCACATCATACTTTAATTTGGCTAATGAAAAAGGAACACCTTAGGATGACCTGCCGACCAAGCATCCACCTCACAGTTTGAAACTACATGGAAGATCAAATGGTCATCACTGAAGCACAAAATTTAAATGCCGAGCAACTTCCTTTAGTGATATAATGACAACCACAAGATTTATCTGATTCCTAACCATCAGAAGACTGCGACTCCACTGCATTACATCACCACGGACACATGTCAACCTAGAAAAATGCTACAGAACCAAAATTTTAGAGCTCTGCCATTGTCAATCTTTTATTCAATCGGATGGCCATCACTGAAGTGCAAGGATTAACAAGTGGCCAACTTAGTTTTAAGGTATTGCGATGGGTGTCGATGCAATCCACTCATTAATGATAGCATAGCCATGAAACCAGACCCTTTTTGCTAGGTGTCACGTGGTCACATTTTCGCAAGTTAGAAAATATAACAACCATAGGTCTTAAGGAATAGAGATGACCACAAGATCAAAATGAATCAGATGGTTAGGACTTAAAATGGGAAAGGCTAAAGTTTTCATGAAAATTTTAATAAAAAGTAACCCGCTTAAAACCTAACCGCAAAACACATGAAGCAAACAACTTTAAAGGTTTATAATGAATACATGCATTATTTGCACCTTTAGTGAATGAAAAAGGTAACATTTAAATATAAAAAACCCTAGGAGAATTAGTGCTCTCAGCATTTTTCTTCTGCTAGGTCAAATAAATAAAGGTTTTATCAATTCTTTGAAGTATGAGGGCCAAAATTTTAACAGTACTAATAGTGGCTCATACTCAAGGACGTGTATCTCTTGTAGATACAACAAGAAAACTATAATCTTTAGGAGAAGCAGACCAACACAAAAATTTGATCGAAAAACAAACGACTATACACAAAAACCTAAACCTAAAACTTCTTGAGAACTTAAGAAATTCTAACAGAAATAGAGCTTTAAAAATTGCCCATGAACTAGCAATTCCATAATATCTCCTATCAGATTTTTCAACATATACGAATTTGTTCCCCAATTTCCTCTAACAATGTAAGGGCCTAGCCAAATAGGATCAAATTTTCCATGTTTCCCCTTGTCCTCCAATCTTGCATTCCACATCAATACAAGATCACCAATGACAAAACCTCTCTGAGTAGTCCTTTTATCATATAAAACCTTACACTGGGACTGAATCATTTCATTTTTTTTTATGTGGATCACTTTTTATTTCATTTAGTTGGATCAAATCATTAATCCTAACTGTCATTTCATTTTCTAAATCATCATCATATGCTTGGATGAGTTGATACATTTGCAGTAAATTATTCTAGGGTAACCTTGCATTGATTCCATAGACCAAATCAAAAGGGGCACATCCTATTGCCCTTTTTATAGTGACCCTATCAACCCATAATGCTTACGACAACTTTGAATCCCAAGCCTTTTTATTCTTATCCACTACTCTTTTTAATATCATAATCAAGATTTTGTTACTGGACTCAGCTTGGCCATTGCCCTGTGGATGATAAGGAGATGAGTATGAAATCTTGATACCATTTTCCTGACAAAATTCAACAAAATCCTCTGATTTGAAGCACATTGCATTATCAACCACAAATTTACTGGTTTCCTTTCTAGTCAGGATTCTTCAACCCATTTGGTGAAGTGATCCATTGCCACCAATATATAAGAATGTCCACCACTAGACTTATTAGGAATTTCTCCAATAAAATCCATACCCCACTTTTGGAAAGGGGCTTGCACTGAGACAGGTTTGAGAGGTAAATTCCCATTGAATTTTAATTTTCCAACAAACCTTTGACAAGGGTCACACCTTTTTACAAATTAGTGGTTGTCTTTAAAATGTGTTGGCCACCAAAATCTTGATCTGATAATCTTGTGGGCCATAGTATTTTCCATATAATGTCCCCCACAAACACCACTATGCATTTCTTTTAACATGATCCTAGACTTATCTTGATCTACACATCTAAGTAATACCCTTCATTTCTCCTCCACTATAATTCACCACCTATGATTGCATACTTCATGGAATGGAGCTTGATAGTCCTTTTTCTATTGTCATCCATCTCAGGAGGTAGAATCATTTTTTTCAAGTATTTAATGATATGCTTATACCATTCACAACAATCCATATTGAAGACAAAGGGCTTCTGCTCTTCTTCCAATATATTTATCTGATTAGCAGCTAAATTATTTTGGGCCATCAACTTTGCAAGGCCTAATCCCCTTACGAATTTTGTAATATGGATATCAATATTGAATTCCTGGATCCTGTTGATCCATCTACACCTCCTTCCTGAAACTTCCTGTTGGACCAATACATCTTTGACTGCAACACTTGGGACATAGGCAACTACTATAGCTCCAACTAAGTAGCATCTAAAAGATTTGATAGCCTTAACCAAGGCATAGGCTTTCTTTTCAACAATGTCATAATTCAATTCAGCAGCCTGTAAAGTTTTTCTGAAGAAGGAAATAGGTTGCTCAAATCCCTCTACATTTTTTTGCAATAATACTGTTGCCATAGTGTGGGAAGATGCAAAAGAAAATATTTGCAAGGGCCTACTATAATCTGGTGTCTTCAAAATTGGGGCATTTTTAATAGCCTGTTTGATATTCTTGAAATCTTCCACTGCCTCTGCATCCCATTCAATCTTAGCTCCCTTCTTTAGCATTCTTGATATGGGGATACTAATTTTTGCAAAATTTGTAATAAATCTCCTCAAAAAATTTATTTGTCCCAAAAAGGACTATATTCCTTTGATATTTTTAGGCTGGGATAATTTGTTAATAGCTTCAACTCTCTCAGGGTCTATTCACACCCCATCCTTTGAAACAATGTGTCCTAAAAGTTTTCCCTCTACAACACCAAAGACACATTTCTTTGGGTTGAAGGAAACACCATACTCTAAAGCTCTAATAAAAAAAAAATCCAAGTGTTGGCAATGTTGTTCCTCTTTAGCTGAGATTGTTGTAAGGTCATCTTGGTATACCACCATAAATATATCAATAAAATCTGCAAAAGCTACATCCATAGCTCTCTGAAAAGTGGCACTAGCATTGGTTAATCCGAAAGGCATTCTTACATACACATATGTTCCCCAAGGAGTAGTAAATGCAGTCTTGAACTATTCTGATTCCTTAACCATGACCTGATTATATCCAAAAAATCCATCCATCATAGACATCAATTCTAATCCTGTCACCTTTTGCAACATGTTTTCCATATTAGGTAAACCATAGTTGTCTTTCAAGGAGTTTATATTCAAGTTCCTGAAATTAACACAAATTCTAATATCACCATTCTTTTTCCTGACAGGAACCAAATTTGAAACCCAATTGGAGTGTCTAATAGGCTTGATTATTCCAGCATCTATCATTTTCTTAAGCTCTCTCTGCATTTTGGGTGCCAAAGTAGGATTAACAAGTCTTAATTTTTGTCTAAAAGGCTTAGTACCTTCTTTCAATGGGATCTCATGTTGAAAAAGGTATTCTTTGTAAGCTTTGAGATCTTCATAAGACCATGCAAAAACATGCCTAAACTTTCTAAGAAGATCAATGAAATTCTTCCAGGTTCTAGGGGACATACACTTACCAATGTAAACCTTCTTAAGCACCATCCTTGTACCCAAATTGATTTCCTCAAGATCATTTATTTTGTCAGTGTTAACAGAGAAAACTTTGTCTTTGTTATCAAATTCCCTTTGAAGAGAAACTAATCCATTAGGGATTCTATTTCATTTTAGTTGTAACACTTCCTTTCCAAAAACAATTTCTTTCCCATTTATAGTTTCAACATAGGCACTGAAATCCATCTCTTTGTCACCAAAATGAGATTCACACTACAAAAATCTCAATATGTCCTAATCATCAGAAAAAACTTGCCAATTTTCCAGATTGTCAGGGATAGAAGGCCTAGCTTGAATCGCTATGTTCCATATGCTAGCAAATGTAACATCTTCTAGCCTCAGAGCAACATTAGCTAATAAGTCAGCCATTCTATTTTGACTTCTTTCCACCCAACAAATGTTAAAAGCATTGAAGCTTTCAATTTCACCCCACACTGCATTTCTATACTGTTTTAATTTTTGATTTTTTTATGCATACTTTGACCTAGCTTGGGAAACTATTAATTCAGAATCACCCACCACTTTCAAGCACTTTATGCCATGTCTTGATGCCAACATTAAAATAATTAACAAGGCCTCATATTCTACAACATTATTTGTACATGAGAATAGAAAAGTGAATGAGAATTTGAAAGTTTTACCATTTGGGGATATGAGCAATATTCCAGCTCCAGATCCCTCCTTTGAGCTTACTCCATCAAAATACATAGTCCATAGACTATCAAGGTTAGTCTGCTCCTCTTGGTTATTTGATACAAGGGTATATCCAACACCTTCCTCTGTTTCCTTATCTTGGACTTTGAAAGCATTGATGTCAGTGTCTAAAAAGTAGTTCATGGTGTGCTCCTCTTCCTCAATCATGTGTGGGGTCCTAGGCTCCCTAGAGACCTTAATGTTTTGTCCTTCAAAGTTGAAGGTAGAAAATGATAAATCACATTGGATTCTACCTCCCATAGTAGCACTCCATTTTCTTGACAATAACATCCCATATTGAGGAGGAATATCAACAACCAAGACACTCATGGTTAATTGTTTGCCAAGGTATGCTACCAACCTATAAGGTAAAGCCTTAATAGTGCCAATAAATGGTACTTATCTTGAGTCCATGGCCTAACATCCTCCATGTGGAGTGTCCACTTTCAAACCCAATGACTTCATAACTTCTATGGGCATAACAATGTTTGATGCTCCTGAATCAATCATACAATTTTTTAACAGCTTTCCATTTATCAGTAAAGTCAAAAAGAAAGGATCAATTATTCCTAATGCAGTACTGACAATATTGGTATCTAAGTAGATCTAAGGAATTTTGGAAACAATTTCCCCATTATGATTTTCATTTTCTTCTTCAACAACAACTATTTTCTTATCAGTCTCATCTGCGGGAATTACACCATTTACCCAATTTAAAGCCTTTTCTTTATGTTCCTCTATTCTCATCATTTCAAGCAAAGGAACCTTAACAATGATTTGTGAAAACAATTTTCCCATATCAATAGGAACATACTTTGAATCAAACATATCCTGTTTCACATCTGCAGTCTCTTTACTATCATTCCGTGTAAATGTATTTGGGGGTTCCTTACTCTAGATTTTAACCTCTTTCTGTAAAGGAGGTACAACCTCCTCTAAGGGTTTAGTCTTTACTTTATAAACAATGTTAGGCTTGAAATTTTTCTTCACTTTGACCTTGCTAATAGTATCAGCATCCCTTTGCTTATCTTGGGGTATCTTGGCATCTTTTTTTGTCATTTTAATAAAAATACTAGCAGGCTTCTGACTTGGGTCACCTACTACTCTATTTCTTAAGTTGTAATTTGTTTTAGCCTGAGTAACCATATCTTCTATTATCAGAGAAATTTCCTCATCAGATGGCCTCTGTAAAACCACTGTCTCTTCATTTTTTAAAGCATTGCACTGGACATTATCTAATTTATCATCTTCCTCATCTGAAAAAACCTGCTGATGGTATGATTCATTTCTAACCTGAGAATTTGAAACATCTTGATTCTCATCTTCCTCAGTAGAGTCAACTTCATCCCAGAGGTGAGAGGAAGTCATACCACATCCCTGATCATCATAGGGCTCTTCCTCATTACACTCTTGTTTTTATTGTGTAGAGACACTCTGAGATATGACATAATAGTTAGGATCATGTGGTGATTGACACACAATACACCATGGAACCTCTTCAACCATATTCATTAAATTCCTTTGCAAGGGATCAGGAGTCTTGTCATTTGGTCTATCCTTCCTTTCTCAGAGTATAGGTTTCCCATCTTTCCATTGAGTATTGTAAGGATAATTTTGCATCCTTGGCAACTTGCTAAAATTATTAAAAGTAGGCTTGCCATTCCCTACAACACTGTTATTCTTGTTTTCACCAGGTTTCAATTATTTTATGGCCTTCAAAATATACTTTAAACTATCATCATCCTTTGGTTTTGTACTTGTAGGTTTTCTTGGTTCCTTTCTATTTAACATTTGTGACTTGTTATCATCCCTTCTTCCTAATTTTCCTGAGATTCTACAGTTACTCTCTATATTTATAGCCAACTTATAAGATTTTGCAAGATTTCTTGGACTCTTATCTCTTAAAAGGTATCCCATTTTAGAATCAAAGGCATTTAAATAAGTGACAAGACAAATCCTATCATCCAACCTAATAACTTGCAAGAGCTTATGCATGACCTTTTGAAACCTGATATTAAATTCAATAACATCCTCATTGAAATTTTTCTTAATGTTATTAAATTCATCTAACATAAAGCCTTCATTTGTCTTATCACCATATTGTTCTTTGAAACAATGTTTAAGTTGATCCCATGAACCTATCCTACCATGTGGTAATGCCCTGAACCAATCCCTTGAATCTTCAGTTAAGGATTGAACAAATAACTTCATTATCACATCATTGGGCTCAATATTGTAGTCATCTATTACATCAATGAATTTCTTTAAATGTTCTTCACAAGTGACAACATTACTACTAGTGAACTTTGGAAGCTTCTTCCTTATTTCATTCGGGATGGGATTAGGATAACCAGGGATACCATGAAAGACTAGCTGCTTACATCATTCATGAACATGCCCTATTTGAGATGGACCAACACCCTAGGATGTTGATGTATTAGTATTTGACACAGTAGAAACCTTAAGACCAGCTGGTGGAGGAACATTTGTCACTTGGTTTGTAATTTTTTTGATCAAGTAAAATAGGTTTTACAAGGTTCCTGAAACCCATAGGTCTAAAACATAAGAAAGAAGCAAGAACAAAACATACAAGAAGCAAGCCACAAAAAGGCTAGGGTCAAAAAGCCATAGCAAAGAAAAGCATAAAAGGCTAGAGAAAGCCAAAAATACCATGAGCCATGAAAGAAAAAGTAGGACCAAATAGCTCGGAGGTCGAGCTGATGACAAATCTTTTCCTGGTGAGACTGAAAGGGATGTAGCTACTGACCTCGATGCTTATCATTGTGGTTGTAAAATGGCACCCTCAATGCAATGGAGTCTTTCCTTTTCTAGGATACTCTTCACATCAATGGGAAATTCATCTCCTTTTTGCCAAGTCAACTTAGCATCCTTAGTGATGGTCAAGTTGGCAAACCAATCAGCCACCCCGTTGGTTTCCCTATACACATGGGATATGAAAACCTTATCAAAAGAGTTAAGAATGGCTCGAGTTTCAGCTATGATGTTGGCTATAGTCCATGAAGGAGGGTGAGAAAGATTGAGGTAGTTGATGATGCTCATTGAATCTCCTTCCAGCCAGAGCCACTTGACCCCTAGATCATGAGCAAGTTTAGTGACCTGAAGAGCTGCATAGGCTTCAACATAATGATTCGTTTGAGCACCCAAAGGGAGACTAACAACCGCTATACCAATGCCAAAGAAGTTATGAACACCTAGTTTGCAATGTTTGTAACATTTCCTCCCTATGTTAAAAAATAAGTAGCAACATTTGAGGGCCCTGAGGACTGCTTCATAAAATCTATCTTCCTTCTCATTTCTAGGGTCATAGCCTCTAGCTCTATTTTTTCCAACTCCCTAGCCAACATTTCCTTTTCCCTTTTAGCCCTTTCAAGGTCAGCTTCTAATCTCAAAGCTTGGTCTATAGGATTTTTAGGACCTAAAGGTTCATTAATTGAAACTCCTACAACCATTTGTTTACCTTTGTCTTTGGGGTTCCTAATTTCAAAGACTTCCTGGATGATGGGTTGTTCCTTTGTTTGTTCAGGCATAGGAACATAATTTATGGCTTCCAAATCTAGCAACTACCTTTTCAATTACTCAGCTCTTATCATAGAATGCCTAATTTTTTATTCCTTTTCCTTTTCTCTCCTTTGCCTAATAGCTACTTCACCAAAAATCTCCTCAGAGTTAGGCAAAGTTGTTTTAGATTCAGCTTGCTGTGCTTGAAGTTCATCCTGCTGATCTTAGGATTCATGGAGGCCTTGGGGTAATGAGGAACCAAGGGTAAAAGGAGGGATAAAATCTTGTCTATTTCTACTTTTGCTTCTAGACCTCCTCTCTACTCCATGCTATTTACTAGGAACTATCCTCCTATTGTATTGTGATTTCTCACCATCTCTCTCTAAGGGAGAATAATAGTCTTCATATTGATTCAAACCCAAGTCAACAACCTCTTCATACTCTGAGGCATTTCCTTCTTGACTAGACCGGGCAAGACTCTCTTGTCTTGCATCCCCCTTTTGCTTCCATGTGAAGGACATATCATTAGTACTCATTTCTTTCCTCATTTGACCACATCTAGATGTGACTGTAAGCTCTCCTTCCAAATTTTCTTCTGGATGTTCTTTCCTCCAGGACCTTGTATTCCTGAAGCTCATTGTAGAAAGATAATTCTTTGATTAGCACTAGTAAAAATATTTATTTGAGTCACCACCCAACTGAGCTGGGATATTTTATAAAATATTATCCTTGTGATCAAGACAAACTTTTGCAAAGAAATAGGCAATTTGTAGAGAAAATGAGATAACTCTGTGTGTTCAATGCTAACTAACTGGCTTAAAATAAGTAGGCCAAGAGTCTAGCTCAACTTGTGGGTATGTGCAGGATCATGGTATGCCAAAAAGTGGCGATGTGAAAAAGAAGTCCTAATTGATAAACTCTTTTAAAAATAACTATAAATTTCAAACAATATAATATTTTTGAAATCTAAAATATACATCACATTCTATGGTTCACCTAATACAATAATAATAAACAATTCTTTCAATTTGATGAAGTTTAGACTAAGTTAAGGTGGTCAGATATGAGAGTTTTTATATTCAGGAAAATTTGCAGTAGAAAAATCATAATTAATTATATACTTGGAAAAAAATACAAAAAAAATATACATTACATCCAGACATGAGTCTACTACTTTTATCTAGAATCTTATAAAAAAACATTATCATTTGATTTTGTTTAATGCGGTTAGACATACACCTGCTTGTTATCTTTCTAGTCCTGATTGGTAGGCTTATTGAAAAATATCTATAACTTTCAAACTATATAACATTTTTGAAATCTAAAACATGTGTCACATTCTATGATTTTCCTACTATAAGAAAAATAAAAAAAGTTTTCAATTTGATAAAGTTTAGACTAAGTTAACATGGTCAGACACGAGAGTTTTTGTATTCTGAAAAAGTTGTAGAAGAAAAATCATAATTAATTATTTACTTGGAAATAAATTACAAAAAAATATGTACCACATCCGCACATGAGTCTACTACTTATATATAGAATCTTGTAAAAAAAAATTATCATTTGATTATGTTTAAGGTGGTCAGACATACACCTACATCTTATTTTTTCCTGAAAGTTTTGTACTACTACATTGAAATTTGAAATTTTTAACATAGAGAATAATTGTTTTTAAAAAAAGGCCTAGTATCTTACAAACTAAATTCAATTTTCTACAGATTATATTGTTACATATTTTTGATATAATATTTATAACTTGTTCAATTTTTTATGTCAACTTGCCTAAACCCGATTTTTTGAATTTTGATTGCACTTAAGGGCCTACTTTGGCATACCATGATCCTGCACATACCCTTGTACCTATGTTATTTGACACAAATTTTATACTATCCCCAGCAGAGTCACCATTTTGTTAGTTCTTGAAAAGATTTTACACTCCATGACACACCAATATACCTAAGACTGATTTTGAGGAGAGATTAGTCCAAATGTGAGAAATCTGTAGGTAACTGGACCAACTGTAGGGACAAGACTACCCTCTACACTTCTGGCTCTCCAAAACCAAGGTGGGTATACCTGATCCAATAGATATAACTCCATTATTAACTTAATGCTCGATCTAACAACAGATATCAATGAGAAAGTAATAAATAACAACCTATTATTCATTGACTCTCATCACTGGGTAGGATAATTATTTCTCCAAACAAATAAAATTAAAAGGCTGGTTTTGATTGTTATATTTTTGATTGTAATGATCTCAATCATTCCTTACAAAATAAAGATGCACTCACATAGGCCAGTGCCTTATCCATTGGGCATATATCACCAAAATATAGAGGAAACACAAAGATCCTAGAAGAACTTAGTTCATGAACATAAATACAAATACCTCAACTTTTCCTTCTTACAGATAATCCTTATGCAAATTGAATGAACATGTATCTCACTTAGAGTAATATTTAATCCAACCCTAGATCAGAACTCAAAGTAAAACACATACACAATTCTCTGAAAAACTCAGAAATTCATAATTTTGAAATAGAGAGGAGATAAAGACCTGAAATTTGTATTAAGCATAATGAACTTTGATCATTTGTATACAATATATCTTGAGAAACAAGCCTGAAAATAGAGGTAGCAGCCTGTACTTTCTTCTATTACTTATAAAATGATACAAAATATTACAATCCTCGACCAAGGGCTAGGGTTTCAAAACTTCTATTTTCTAGACTCCTAAACTCTTAATGCCTAATATGGTCATGGAAATTCCTTTTATAGATAAGGAAACACAACAAGCTATCGATCATATTAGGGTTTACAAAAATTTTACCCTAAAATCTACAACAAACCTACTGGGTTTACAATAAATGAATCGATCAGATTCTAGACCGACATTCTGTAAGCGAGTCGCCTGTCTTCAAGTATCTCCTTGACCTCTTCAAACAAATCTGATTTCCTTTCTTCGTGACTTGTTTTGCAATAAATATTTTTTACATCTTACCTACTTATGGTCTATGAGTCACAACCTTTTGATTACTTCAAGAAGTAGATGGAGTATCTAGCCTTTCAACATGGGGTATGTACTGATATCTCCATTTATTGAATACCTCATCACTTGGGAACACAAAATTGACAAATTCAGCCTTCATGTTGGATAACTACTCCCACTTGCTTTCCATTTTCTTGACCTCCTGCTGAATAAAATCAAACTTTGATTTGGCAGTCATTAATAACTTTATGGTGTGGATGAAGGAAGGAGTGTTTTCCAAAATACTTGTTATTATTTCTGAGAAAAGTTCATCCATCTCCTCTCTCCATTTGTACAATTCTTTCAATTCACCACTATCCTTGAAAACACTTGGTACCAACTCATAGTTTAAATGTGTTAACTCTTTCTTTAACACATTGGATTTCCTTTTAAAATCATCCAAAACTATATTATATTCTACAAGATTTTTTATAGACTGATGCACTGGCTTGATTAATGGGTTAGGATCAACTTGGCCTTTAGATAACCAACAAAACAACCTTATATTTGGGGATCTCTCAACCCATTTATTTAGAATCGGTCCAAACTTATCCCTATTGCTATCTAAGTATGAGAGGAAAACTTGTAATCTTCTAGCATGATCAAACAAAATTGAAGGCTTCAGATCATGAGAAAATTGCATTATTGCCTATGTGATTTTCTCTTCATACTTCTGATTTGCAAGGGATTTAGCCTTCATATGCTCATTCTTTTCTTTTTCAAGCTTTGCCCTAATTTCTCTTAATTTATTTGTCTCTTCAAGAAATTATTGCTTTTCCCAACTAATTCTTGCATCTATATTTGTTTCTGGGAAAGGAGATGGTGGAAATTCAACAATGGGACTAGAAGAAGAGGCCACTGCAGGTTTATCAACAATCATTAGCTGAGGTGATCTGTGACCTTATGGTCCTGACATTTGTGCAATCAGTTTTTCCTTCTAGATCAGCTCTATCTTCAACTCAATATAAGATTTAAGGATAGTCTCAAATTTAATCCTTAATTCCTCTTTTTCTTGAGCATCCTTCTTTGGTACCTTCACATTAAACTTGGATGTCTCCAAGATTATATTTGAGGCTTTAACACTTGAAGTCTGACCAACTATTTGTACTAACAAATTACCAACATATTCTAAAGAAAATGCCTCCTTTCTTTATTCTCCTTCCTCTTAAGGGACCACATAACTAGGGCAGCATGATCATCAGAGAAGGCCACACCCCTAGCAGCATCTTATGTCTGCTCTGTAGTAGAGAGGACTGTAACTTTAATCTTTCTTACTAAATAAAAAATAATTGCATCAGCAATATCCCATACGGGGAGAATCAACACTCCTGCAGTGTGAACCATGGCCATGCCTTCTTCCGGGGTTATCTTCTCAAATTTCTTCATCATTTCCCCCTTTGTTTCATTTTCAATTTCAGCTATATCCCTATCAGGGAATTCTTCCTTCTTCTTTTCACAAATTTTTTTATATTGATTAATTTTCATCCTCCAAAAAAATTGAAGGAAAGCCCTAGTTTTAACAAAATTGTCATCTAAAATGAAAAAATCACTAGCTTGTTTTAAAACTAGGTCTAATTCCTTACCCTCAAATTCTGCTACTGTAAGGGCCATGTCTATTCTTTTGGGTGCCTCTGGCATCCCTTCTTGCATCTCATCATTTGAAACAAAAATACTTCCCTCATTGCTTAACTATACTAGCTATTGAGCAACTCCATGTTCATCCAATTGCAATGGGGATTGGGAAGGAGAATATATTTCTTGCTTTGGTTTAGATTCCTCCTATTTTTGCCTCTTTGGAGAGGGCTCCTCTACCATTTGGTCACTCATAGGTCTCTTCCCCCTTGAGGAGGATGGGAGACTCTGATCCTTTTGTTGAGCTGGAATGAGGACATTATACCCCTTCTTTTCCTGAATTGTATACATCCCCTTAGGGGTCAGCTTTGTATACCCTCGCTAGTTCAAAATTCTCCTTGCTCTATCAAGATCTATTTTACTCACGGCAGCCCTCTTTTCATTTGTTTCTTGCATAATTCCTTCAAAGTGATCCATAAGGGCATCTACCTTTCTTACCCATGGCTCAAAAGCTTTCATTGGGTCATACTCTTTGTCAAAATTCCTAATAAAATCTATAGTTTTCTTGTAAATTATCCATTTCTCTTTTTTGATCTCTTGAGCTTGAAGATCAAACGCATTCCTGATTATATCCTCTGGGAAATTAAATTGGTGCTCAATAACAACACACCTTATCTTCTCTCTAAACATCCTGAAAATGAAACCCTCGTTATTTGCACACCTCACCACTACTGTAGCCATTCTATAGGGTTGCAAAACTTGATTTAAGTGCACCCATCCCCTTTTGATAATAATATATTGGTGGGCTATTGTAATAGCTGGGAACAAGGTTCCCCTTACTTTGTTTGTCAGGGTTATTTCCTGCAAGTCACCAATCTATCTAAAAATTTCAGCATAACCTAACTTTAAAGGGACTTGATAGGGAAAAACAAAAGGTGCCTTTCCGCAACCATACACTTTGAAAACTGTGGAAACTGGATATAAAATTATATCACTAAAATTGTACACTATGTTGATGTCCTTACAATACTCCTTTGGCCTAATCAGCCTCAATAACTCCATGGGAATTCTGGGATTCTCAAAAAATAACAAGGATCTGAGCCTTGAAGCAAAATTTTTGTCAAAAACAAGATAACTAGCATATGTCCCATCCGATGATAATTTTGTGGTCCACAACTAGACTGTCAATGCCTCTCCATTCTTCTCCCTCACAATATCCATTATCTTATTGAAGAAATCCACACCCTTGTATAAAAATATGTGCATCAACATAGAATACGCTGGAATGGTTCTCCTACCTTTAGGAAACCTGATGATATTCTTGAAAGTAATCTCAAGATGAGAAAAGGAACTAGTGATCTCAAACAAGACCATGAAGGAAAAATTAAAAAATATGGAGGATAAGTTTGATGGAGTATAGATGAATCTAAACAAAGTGGTAAATGTTAGCAAAAAGGTTCTGTAGGATACCAGTGAGGGATTATAGAAGCTCAAAGAACAAGCCAAAGTTGTACATAATCTATCAATAGATAATTATCCTTCTTATAGTTCTAGAGGTATTAGACATGATACTGACAATTTGTAGGTTAGGAAGAAAAACAAAGTAGTGGATACAAGCTTAGAGAAGATGAACCTTACAGCTCTGGGTAATAGATCGAGTCTAGCTATGCATTTGAGGAGTAAGATAAAAGTTTCTACTCCATTGGATAGTGTTGTTAAAAGGGTCAAAGATATTAACATTGATATCATTAGGAAAAATCAATCTTTGGAAAAGTCTTTAGATAAGTATTTTTAGGTTGTCTTGGTGTTTATAGTCCCCAGTTTTGGCTTTTGGTTGGTGTCTAGGTCCAATTTGGCTAGTGTTTATTCTATTTTATGACATGATGATCCTTTTATTTTTGTAAACATTGGGTTTCAAGTTCCTGTAAAACTAGTTTTTCTCTAATAAAAAATATTATTTCACCTTCTATTTAATTTTCTTATATCTCCAAAAATTTGAGTCTATATGTGGTAATGTGTTGATTATAAGTGTATGTTCTTATTGAAATATGAATTTATTTCCTTCTAACAGTGCACAAATCTTGGCGTGAGATATGTTATTCATGGTAGTACTTTGTAGACATAAAAAATATAAGATATATAGTTAATAATGCATCCGAGTGATCTTATTGGTAGATGAATATTTTGTTTTTTAAAAAATGAAAAAAGATAACCTGAACAAAATAACTAATAGCCAGTCATAGTTTTTTCTAACTTTATTTAAAAATTATGAAAAATTCATTAAATTTAAAAAGTATTAGATTTCTCTTTGATATTTACTCACACTAAAAATTAATAGAAAATCTAAGAGATATAATCTTCACTCTAGATATTCCCATAAAAGTATCCTTTATCAAAAGTATTCACATCATTATATCCTACATATATGTATCTAAAATTGTTAGTGTATTCATTTCATTTTCTTACACTTAGGATTATTAGCCTACTTAGTCGTCCATATTCATTTGGAACTTGTTCACGCAAGTTGTCACCATTTAGGAGATGATTTGAAAAGTATCAATTCTATTTTGACACCTCATCCTAGTTTAGTTGGAGGGAAATCACCACCACCCATTAAGTTTTGGGTTTGACTTCTAATTTGACCCAATCACTCTTAATATATGTATCTTTCTTTTATAGCTTAATCTATGGTTGATTTTGGTCTACATTTGTGTTGTTGTGGTTCATTTTTATCTCTAACAGATCTTAGATTTTACATGGTATCAAAGTAAATTATGACAGTTTAATGCCAAAAAACTATAGTAGTCAACATCTCTTGAAAGGTTCTATTTTGGGCATGGCCCTCGCGAGCTCTTGGCATGCCTCTTTTGTGCGATGGATGCTTTAGTGTGCACCTCATTTGTAGCATACCCCCTATGAGTTTTATGTACAGATCTTTTTGTGACAAGGGAACCTCAACTCGACCCTATAACATCGGGGAAGGGTGTCATAGTTGACCATGTGCATATGCAACGAGGTTTTTCTCTTGTGCACATGGGTTTTTCTCAGGGTCTGCGGTTTTAGCAGCCCACAACAATAATAGTACACCCTAGTTATATGGGTTTTGAACTCTTGGTCATATGGGTTTATAGCCCTTATTTTTTTCCAATCCAAGGGGGCTTAACTTTGGCCCATCTTTTTTTATTTGGCAAATTTTCTTTTGGTGAAGTTGAAAATTTTCACAATAATTATTTTTTTAATGTAGGAGGTTTTTTTCTCTAAAGAGGGAAAAATTCATTTTCTCATAACTTTTTCTCAACAACTCAAATTTGAGTTCTTATTTTTGCAAAAGTGCATTTTTTTCGTCACAAATCTAAAGCACATAATCATGCACTATCATTATAAAGTATCATTTTCAGTGTATTTTTTGGGTTTGGTTACAAAGTCATCCTTCTATGAAGTGTCAATCACAAGGGGGGAAGAAAAATACAATCAAAGGAGTTTAGTGTCTTCTATTTTGTATAGTTCTTCTAGAATTTCTCTTCATTTTTGTATTCTAAAAATCAATTATCTAAGTCTAGCAGCTTCGATCCTAATGTTTAAATTGATCTCTTTAATTACTATCTAAAAATCAATTATCTAAGTCTAGCAGCTTGGATCCTAATGTTTACTTTCTATGTTTAAATTGATCTCTTTAATTATTTTTTCATGTTGAGAACTTGAAAATAACCAACTAAGTTTGGGAATATCTCAAAATACTATTTGGGACAATTGATGAACTTAGAAGTCATGAGTTGGAAAATCAACTCCTAGCTATTAGTCCTTCAAGTTTTTCAACTTTAGAGGACTTATTCACTAAATATAAATCTTTGAAGTTGCAATTAAAATATTTTGGAATTGACCAGAAAGAGGATCAATTAATCCTTTCTATAATTTCCAAACTAGGTTCTAAATTTTTTGTGTTTGTCTCTACTTTCTATTCTACTAAAATATCCCTTAGTACCTCATGGACTATGCCCTCACTTGATAACTTTATTTCTAATTTTACAAGGGAGGAAGAAAATTTGATTCAAATGGGTACTTTGAAATCTGCTACAACACAACCTCTAATTGTAGGAAATGAAAAGAAACAAAATATTAAAGGAGAGATAAAGAACACTAAAAAGGAAAGGGAAGAATGAAGAAAAAATTAACAAATTCAAAAAGGATAGCTCATCTCAATAAAGTAAATCAACTACTGAGAGAGTTAAATGTTTCTTAAATGTAACAAAATTGGCCATGAAGAATATGGAAAACCTTAGTGGTGAATATTCACTAATTGGTGAATATTTAGTGTTCCTTGATTTCAAAATTGGCAAATAAGTGGGACTAAATGGGGTGGCTGGATCACCCTAACTTTATAAATTTTTCGCCAAATGCAAATTGATTTGCGATGATTTTGATAAATATGTTTAATCTATTTTAAGAATTTTCACAATAGAATCTATGCTTTTAAAATGATTTATTTAATATTTTCACCTACAATTTTGGATGTGTGTCTTAATTGTCAACCATATTCACCAATATTTGATCAACATTTAAGGTTGGGGTATGGGTTAAGTATATATATTTCACATGTGCCTCTATTCAGGATAATTTCTATGGAAATTGCTTTCCTTTAAAAGTTTGGCCCGAAATAGATTTGACAATGGACATGTGTCTCTATTCCACTGACTTTCTATGGAACTTCATGTCCTTTAAAATTATGGCCTGAAATAGAATTTAGTCCATTGATCTAGGATCATCCAAAAGTTACAAATAGTAGGGTTAGTAAATCTCAAATGATAGAAAATTAACTTAGTCCACACCTTAACAAAATAAAAAAATTTAACCTCATCTTGTGGGCAGTGCCACCAAATCCCTATCAAATAATTTGTTGGAAAATTGCACCGATAAAAGTGGGGAAAATTTAACCTTCGATAATGAAATATTTTCCAAGATTTCATATAATTTTTCGTAGGATTGAAAAAAAAGTCACCAACGCAAACTAATATTTTTTCCTTTCAAATCAAAAAATTTCACCAACTATATTAATTTTTTTCCCAAAAATAATATAGGATTCGCTAGTATTTTACACCTCTTACTGGGAAGGGGTTTATTAAATTTATCTCTTCTTATCACTTTTTTGGAGGATATCTTTTTCCTACTAGGTTTTCTATCTTCCTTCTTTTATAAGAGACTTCATTGTACATGGGTACCTCACTAAGCTAGTAGATGAGACCCATTTTTTATCTTGTCCTCCTAATTTGTTCTTAAGGGGGGTGTTAGTGTATTTATTTCATTTATTTACATGTATTCTTATTAAACCTACTTATTCGCGATAGACTATAACTGATTGAATACTTGAAAGGGAGAGATTTTTATAATACAAAGGTATATGAGATACATTAAATCAGTTATTATATTGTCATTGATGTCAACTAGTTTTGACTGTACTTATCATGATAGTTTCAAACATCTGAAGAAGCTAATAATGGTAAAGGAATGAGATATTAACATAAGGATGAGATGTATGAGCAAGATATGAGTATGGTATTCATTGGGTAACTTATTGACGAGTCTATGACATTATGTTAGTGATTTGATTATATTACATAATTCTGGTTAGAATTGAAGATCAAGAATGAACAAGTTTATGTAGTCGGTAAATGAAGAACTTAATATACACTGAGTTGAAATAGTGTACATTGAGAAAGTGTAGTGTATACTAAGTACAGTATTAACTGAGTTAGAAGTCACCAAAACATCATGGTATTAACCGAGTGAAAGAAATAAAATGGAACATGTGATTGCCGACTAAAGATGACAAGCTATATGAATATGGTTGATTCTGAGGTTAAAGATAAAGTTTTTTATGAAGCTCTACGACAGAAAAAATTCATGTATGATCGAATGATGAATAATGAAATGTGTTTGAGGCACAAGTTCTGAGGAAGGTTGAAATGGAAAAATCAATGAAGGAGATTAAGAGGCAAGATATATGAATGAGAAGAAAATGGTTTATCATGTCTATAAAAGGAGAAAAGAGATTTATAATGATATATGCACATGAGAAGATTTCCTTCATGTGAAGATGGTCAGACATGTTCAAGTGAGAACCGAGAAATTCTGCAGACTACATCGAGTGTCAGAGAAAGGAATTAACTAAGCAAAACATACGTGGAGGATAGAAAGAAATTAAAGAGATTATGATGGAAAAATGTATTTTGAGCTTAGCATAGATCTGAAAATATGAAAAAGAATTTTTATTTGAATCATATCATTTACTGTTGCATTCTAACCATTGCTACACATAAATCTCTTAACCAATTGGGACTTAACAATCTTTATTTATTTTATTATGACATTCAATGAATATTGATTATTTTATTGTTGACCCCAAGTGAATGTTTGGTCACAAAGAACTATTAGTGATAAATCCTTTAACAAGGTCACACCTTATAGTGTGTTTTGTAACCTTTAACAAGGTTAGATCTTAAGCGAGCTCACTTTAGAAGAGTGAAATTATTTTGATTACTTATCTATATTTTTCTTGTAAATTATCCATTTCTCTTTTTTGATCTCTTGAGCTTGAAGATCAAACTCCTTCCTGATTATATCCTCTGGGAAATTAAATTGGTGCTCCATAACAACACACCTTATCTTCTCTGTAAACATCCCGAAAATGAAACCCTTGTTATCTGCACACCTAACCACTGCTGTAGCCATTCTATAGGGTTTCAAAACCTGATTTAAGTTCACCCATCCCCTTTTGATAATAATATATCGGTGGGCTATTGTAATATCTGGGAACAAGGTTCTCCTTCCTTTGTTTTTCAGGGTTATTTTCTGTAAGTCACCAATCTATCTCAAAATTTCAGCATACCCTAACTTTAAAGGGACTTGATAGGTCAAAACAAAAGGTGCCTTTCTGCAACATACACTCTGAAAACCGTGGAAACTGGATATAAAATTATATCACCAAAATTGTGCACTATGCTGATGTCCTTACAATACTCCTTTGGCCTAATCAGCCTCAATAACTCCATGGGAATTCTAGGATTCTCAAAAAATAACAAGGATTTGAGCCTTGAAGTAAAATTTCTATCAAAAACAAGATAACTAGCATATGTCCTATCCCATGACAATTTTGTGGTCCACAACTAGACTGGAAATGCCTCTCCATTCTTCTCCCTCATAATATCCATTGTCGTGCTGAAGAAATCCACACCCTTGTATAAAAATATGTGCATCAACATAGAATACCATCCAAAAGGCCTGCCTATCTTCATATTTTTAATCCCCATTAATCCTTCATGAGCTAGGTTTGTATGATAAGGGGCAAAATAAAAAATCAATGCCAAGTGGGGATGTAGGGACTGTACTATAATAAACATGGATGGGATATGCATGTGTGTAGCCTCATCTTGTCCAAAAATTAGAGCTAGGGACTTGTATACACCTTGTGCCCTTAAACTGAAAAGGTCTAACCTGAAAGGCTCAGGTGTGCTTGCACTGACCTTACACATGGCACCAATTTTTCCAAAGAAATCTATTAAAGGGCCTGACCTTAGATAGTCTCCCTGTGCCTCATAAATTTTGTTAAATTCCTCAAAGTTAATCTTTTCAAGTCCAATAGAGGGATCATTTAATGAGAAGACCTGTCTGATTTCATCCTCTGTGATGCTCACCAAATCCTTTCCATTAATATCTTTGACATATCTGGTCACAGGGTCATAACATCTAGCTATTTGTATGAGAAGGTCGACATCCATAAAGACTCCAGGTACAATGAGTCTCCCTATGTCGAACTGCCATATATTACTGAGAGGAGTACAAGCATTCCTTTGTGAATATGCAACCTTGAATAAAATTAAGCCATTGTAATCCTTCCCCACCTTTGCATCCCTCATCCATAACCCTCTGTCATACAATCCTTCATCGAAAAAATCCCTAGGGTTTTTGGGAAGTAATTCTTTTATCTTAGATGTCCCATTCTCTGAGGGTGGAAGTAATAGCAGTAAATCTTAAAAAACCCCGCTATCCTTATATTTCATTTTCCCTGAAAGCTCTCTTTTGGGTGGCATTTTAACTAGGGTTTTAGAAAAGTATATAGATACCAGATAAAAATCACCCAGATGAAACTAGATAGCAATAGTAGATAATACTTCAATCACCTAAACTTTCTCCTTTTGAAAAATTTGTGAATTCAAACTTCAAAATGCCTACCGTATGCTAGAGAAAATTCATAGTCGCCACCTATAGAGAAAACCAAATCACTTGAAGAGAAACTTGGAGGAGAAGTGTTGCTTGTAATGATCAAATCTGACTATGTAATCATTGCCAACCCATCACAGTCAACCCACAGGAAACTCATTAAGTTCACCATTACTGAAACAAGCAGCTACAATGTTCACAATACGTGAAACAACGTCAAAAAATTAAAATTTGAATTTGATCTGTTGATCTAAATTCCTTCTGGTGCATCAGATGGCTGATAAAACCATGCCATAAATTTTAATACCTTTCCAAGCTTAATTCTCGACCAATGAGAACATTTCAATTTTATCCATGTGCAGAAACCTGCACTTCATCTTAACTTTAACTGGTCTGGACAAGTGTCAACATGTGGCACTTTTGCAAACATAAAATTATGAGCATCTTTCAATTAAGGTATTGCAACCACCATCGATTTTCTCAAAAATTGACAGATCTTTACCTCCTTTGAAAATCAGTGACCCCACTTCGCAAGTAAACATGTGGAAGCATTTGAAAAGTCCAAACCCATTGGTGAGTGACATCACAAAGGACACATGTCAATTAGTCGCAATCCCGCAAGTTAGAAAACTCTCAGGTATGTCAGGTTAAGGGAATGCGACAACTGTTGATGAAGCTCCATTGGACTATCATCAATTATCTATGAAATTTGGCCCCACCTTTACTTTCGCCAGCCCTCTACCCAATCAAAAATGTCCACGTCACAAAATCGGGCAAGCAGATACACCATTCTTTCTTTCCCAATGTCAATCCTACTAATAGTGGCCACATCATACTTTAATTCGGCTAATGAAAAAGGAATACCTCAGCATGACCTGGTGACCAAGGACCCACCTCACAATTTGAAACTACATGGAAGATCGGACGGTCATCAATGAAGCACAAACTTTAAACACCGAGCAAATTCCTTCAGTGGTATAACGCAAGCCACAAGATTTATCTGGGCCCTAACCTTTGGAAGATCGTGACCCCAGCTCACTACGTCACCACAGACACATGTCAACCCATAAAAATACCATAGAACCAAAATGTCAGAGCTTTTCCATCATCATTCTTTTATTCAATCGGACGGTCATCGCTAAAGCACAAGGATTAGCAAGTGGCCAACATAGTTTTAAGGTAGTGCGACGGTTGTCGATACAATCCTCTCATTAATGACAACATAGCCTTGAAACTGGGCCCGCTTTGCCATGTGTCACGCAATCACATTTTTGCAAGTCATAAAATCTGACAACCATAGGTCTTAAGGAATAGCGATGACCACAAGATCAAAATGAATCAGACGGTTAGGACTTAAAATGGGAAAGGCTAAAGTTTTCATGAAAATTTTAATAAAAAGTGACCCGCTTAAAACCTAACTACAAAACACATGAAGCAGACAACTTTAAAGATTTTTAATGAACACGTCTTATTTGCACCTTTAGTGAATGAAAATGGTAACGTTTAAATATAACAAGCCCTTTGAGAATTAGGGCTCTCAGCATTTTTCTTCTATAGGTCAAATAAATAAGGGTTTTATCAATTCTTTGAAGTATGAGGGAAAATTTTTTAACAGTACTAACATGTCCCATTCAAAAAGAAACAATTTTCAAAGTTCTAGACCTAAAACTAACTTATAATATTTTTTTGGGGAGGCCATGGATCTATGAAATGCAGGCGGTGCCTTCTACTTATCACCAATGTTTAAAATTTCAAAACATGGGCCAAGAAATAAGTATCAGTGGAGACTTAAATCCCTTTTAATATTGTAAACATATCAAACTCGGGACTGATTCTTTTGTGCCACACAATAGTGAAAGTCCTACTTCAAACACATCTCAAGAACAAAACAAGGAAGATATCCTAAGTTCAACTTCGAGTTCAAATACCAAAGAAATGGAGAAAGAAAAAGAAAGTTCAAATGATCAAATTACCACATCAAATAAACAAAGATACAGTTCCTTCTTAATCTAACAAAGGCAACAAAAAATGAGATTTTTGGAATCAATTGAAGACAGTTCAAATTCTTCTATTCAAGGAGAAAAAGAATCCAAATCGTATAGATGTAAAAAAGGAAAAGAAAAGATAACACATTATGAAAAGATGGACAATATGATGAAGAATTTTGACAAACAATATAAATTACATCAAAAAGGGGTAGGAGAATATTCCTTATCAATAATAGACATGCCTACTTCTCCTAGATCTCATGGAAAACTACAAAGATACAATGAAACTTCGTAAGACCCAGTAATTTCTTAAAGGAAGAAGAAGACAATGAGATCTTAAATTGGGTTTATAAAGATGATGAAGAAGAAAGTTCAGATAAAAGGGTCCAACACATTATAATTTCCTTACATCGATATGGGAAAGGTTATCAAAACATGAAAAATATGGGATATCAAGGAACATGGCCTATTGTGAAGAGCAAGGAAGGATTTTTGGAACCAATAGAAACAACATGGAGATCAATCAAAGAAAAATCAAGATTAGGGTATCTTGAACAAGGTTCTAGTCAAAGGAAATCTTGAATTTCCCATACAAGACATCCTTTATTACAAGTGTTCACATCATTATATCCCACCTAAATGTATCAAAAAGCATTATAATGAATGATTTTTATATGATTATATTATTTATATTTTTAATTTTATATTATTTTTATTAGTACTTTGATATTCGTCATAAATATATATAGAAACAAATGAATTTTTCTGCAATAATAAATTAGATGTAATATTGTTGATGAAAAGTGTCTTATATAAAATCTATTTTTTCCTCAAAGACAAAGATGAGAAGGAATCCAAAATATAACAACAAGAATATATTAAATCATAATAACAAAAAATCATATTTTACTGACAATGAAAACGATAATGATAATGATAATGAAAACGGTAATGATAATGATAATTTAATATTTAATATATAATAGTTAATAATTTTTAAGTAAAATCATAAACAAATATGACATCTTTACCAGACTTTACGCTTCTCCAAAAGATAATATTCTTCTCAAGATAAATATGTTATTATATTATGTATTAAATTAATATAATGCTTAAAAAGAATTATGTAAACCTCAGACAACTAAGTACAGCTATTGTAATGAGGATTGCTAAATTATAATGGGAAGCCGGCTAGGTTGAAAGTGACTTGTACATGAATAAGTTGAAAGTGACTTGTACATCAATAATTCTCTTTTTCCAGCCGGCTAAGTGCATCCACGGGTCAGAATTTGGTGGCCAGGTGCCTCAAATCTGCTAAGATCAACCTGGAATAAAATATAAGTTGAAACTGATTTGTACATTGACATGTAAATTCTAGTGAGAGCGATGTTGGAATAATCGGTAATAATGCGCAGGCTGTTTTAATAAGACATGATTACTTTTTTTTTTATGTGGAAGAAGCGCGGAAAGCGGAGTGATACAAAATACTGTTTTCAAGCGGCCACAATCAGTGCCCTGGAGTAGAATGAAATTTTGTATTATGTTTTGAAAAGGCCAAAATTAGTCTGAAGTAGAATGATACCCAAAAGCCTTTGAAGATCAATGGGGGATGGAGACGTAGGGCAGACTAGATATTCAATCAGGGCCCACCAAGCCCAAGGTGAAACGGCTACAAAGTGACATTCTCCCCTGACGATCTATAAATTGAGCCTCTCATCTGCTGGGTTTCAGAGCAAAGAAGGCAAAAGGCAAGACAGAGTGCAATGGCGACTACATGCAGCGCACCCGTTCTGCCCCTTGCCCTCCCCCGCTTCCGTTGTCATAACCGGCACTCTCCTGTAATGAGCCTCGACTTAGCCAGATCAATCACCACTGTGTCGCCCAAGACGAATCTGCAGGATCGTTCACCGGTTCAACAGTCACCCATGGGCGGGCAGAGAGCAGGCGTTCCATCTCCGTCTCCGTCTCCTGTGCTCGCCCTGCAATCACCCAGCACTCACCCCGGTTCAGCGAAGAAGGCGTGCCTGTGCTCGCCCAGCAATCACCCCGGCGCCTTCCGTTGCAGTCTCCACAAGAATCGCCCTACTTCCTCCGCTTCTCAGCTGCATGTGCGCAGATCGGCCATGAAGAATTCACTGGTGAGAGTGGGCAGCGTGGAAGGAGGAGAATGCATGAAGAGAGCGCTCTCTGCGCTCATTCGACCCTCCTCCCACCAATTTCCAAGGAGGAGGTCCTTCCACCCGCAGCCCAGCAGGCTCCGCCATATGACCAAGGCAATTTCCTGAACACCCCTGCTCAGTACATGAAAATGCTACACAAAGCACCGCGCTTCTCTGCTATCATATGACCACCGCATATGACCACACCCTGTTTGGATGAAGGAAGCGCTGGTCCGTCCCTCCACTCGCAGCCCAGCAGGCTCCCCCATATGACCTCGGCGCCATTTCCTCAAGGCCTGCCGTTGCCCGCTTTGTTGACTTGTTTTACTCAACCGAGCAAAAGCTCCCTTCAGTAAAAGGCCACAACAACGCCCCAGCGGTCTTCACACATTCTTTTATTCAAAATGTAAAGTGTATATAACATCAACTCCTTCCCTGCTGCCATCAGGATTCTCAGCTATGAAGGAATGAGTAAATGTATAATTTGTCAATACCAAACAGGAGACCATTACAACACAGACGAGAATAGGTTGAATACAAGTCCACATTTCGAATACGTTTATTTAATGCTATGATCACTGACTTTTTCCAGGTACTCAATTTTTAATGGGTTTCCAGTTCCGCACGAGCTTGGATTTCTTGTCGAGCTTTTGAGACTCTTGCACAGTAGTTCTTGAAATTTGTAAATAATCTCAAATACCAACATTATATGGTAACTATGAAACAATGGTAGAACTTTGAAGTTTTCTTAATTTGAACTAAAATACAAGAATAATGTTACAGAGAGTAGAGTAAAGAAGGCACCCGGCAATAAGATAAGAATAAATAGAAGCATTTAATGTAGCATTTCACGTTATATTCCTTAACGGGCAAGACAATATTAAAGGCTTTTCAATACTGCATGCCTGAAATGCACTAAAATGTCTACCATTCTACCATTTGGACTACAAGCTCTGGCTTCTCAACAATGTATGTAACACCATTTTCAGCCTGCGTCATATTTACGGAAGTCCTCATTGTTTTCGCCATTACTGACTCGAAGAAAAAGAGAGCAACTGAAAGAATCAGTGACTGCGATGCTTGACTGGCGGCCATTTTGAATGAGAGAAAACCTTCAATGGTTATATGACATGCTATTAGGGCTTTGGGCTTCATATTAGACAACCATGACAACCATACATTGAATATTGTAGTTTAAATCATTCTCACAATGTTGATAATGTAAGTTGTTAGATTATATTCAAAAGAATTTAACAATTAGCATGTGTTGGAGTCAACACACATAATTTGTGAGTGTGATTGGACTAGTTTATACTATACAATGATACATAGAATATTGTAGTTAACACACATAGTTTATGAGTGGGAGTGGACTCCAAACTAGACAATCATACATTGAATATTGTAGTTAATGAATTTTATAATCTAAATCATGCTTACATATTGATAATGTAAGTTGTTAGATTATATTCAAAAGAGCTTAACGGTTAGCATGTCTTGGAGTCAACAAACATAGTTTATGAGTGGGAGTGAGCTCCATACTATACAATGATAGGTTGAATATTGTAATTAATGATTTTAACAATTAATAAATTATTGGAGTCATAGTTGATTAGTGGGAGTGGGTTTCATAGCATATAATGATACACTGAATATTGTTAGTTAATGTATTGACATTTTTATATTAGAGGAGATCACATACTAAATCATTGTTGAGTTGGAGATAAAAATTTTAAACATTTTTTAACATATATATTAACTCCTATACATAAAGCTCTTCTATTTCTTTCATCTAGATAGGACTAGGACTAGGAAAAGGTGTAATACTCATGCCTTTTTTGTTCTTTCTTAACTTGTTCTTCTTATTATGCATTTTGAAATCTAAATAGAGCTCTCACAATGTATGTTAAGCGAGTTATTTTAGTGCTAGGAAGTGGTCTTAATCATTGTAATAATGAAGATTATATGTGCATGCTCTTTTCCTTATGTTTTTGTGTCCACTTTAACTAAGTATTCTTAGTGCAATAAATAGCCTATCAACCTAGCAACTGTTACAAATAATTGTTCCTAAAGAAATAAACTACAATGTAACTTAGCTATACACAACTTATTCTTAAACAACTGTTAAGAAAAATTAAGCACATTAATCTTGAATCACGATATATAACTCAAAATAATATTCTAATAATAATAATAATTTTATCTACTTGAAGTATTGCAACTACCTTAAGTGTCCTTTATTAAGTAGTTGCAATCCAAAGTTATCTATATTGAAATTTTAACTTTGTTCTCCATTGACTAAATCCATTCTTTACTATAATTTAAGAAAAGTACATAAACTAATAACAAACTTATTGAATCAACAAAGTTACTAATAACTAAATCTATTGACTAACTCTCCACTTAGAGAGGATCTAACATATATATAAGATCTTGAGAGTCTAATTATTTATTAATTGAATAAAGCTTGTAAACAAATATCAATTTCCTCAAAAGAATAGAAAGAAGGCTAATTCTATCCTAAACAAGAATCAAAACATAATAATGCAAGGTGTGAGTGTCACATTACTTTTTTTCCTTTGGAATCTACATAATTTTGGCTTTTAATTTCTTCTTGACATGAGATAGCAGCCTCATGGATTTGTTTGGATTTTTATTTGTTTAAATTGCATGTAAATTTATTGTGACATTGTGATCCTTAAATTTGTCTTAATTCTTTCATTTTGCATCCAAATTTATTATAATAGAAATAGTATGGATGTTGATAATGTCAGTTGTTAGACTATATTCAAAAGAGTTTAACAATTATCATGTATTCGATTCAACACTCATAGTTTATGAGTGGGAGTGGGTTTCACACTGTACAATGATACATTGAATATTGTAGTTAACACATGGTTCATGAGTGGGAGTGGGCTTCACATTGTAAAATGATACATTGAATATTGTAGTTAACGCACATAGTTTATGAGTGGGAGTGGGCTCCACACTATACAATTATACATTTAATTTTGTAGTTAATGATTTAATAGTTAACATGTGTTGGAGTCATAAATGATTAGTGAGAGTGGGTTTCATAGCGTATAATGATACTTTGAGTATTTGTAGTTTATGTATTCATATTTTTATATTAGAGGAGATCTCATACTAAATCATTGCTTAGTTGGAGAATAACATTTTTTTAACACATCTAATAACTCCTAAATGTGAAGTTATTCTATTATTTCTTCATCTTTGAAATACAAGTTAGCATATACTACACAAACCTTAAGAAATAATCTCTTATTTTTTCTTATGTTTGTCAAAATAGTCATCTAATTGTTATTAAGATTAAATTTTCATCTCTCGATTATTTATAAGATTATATGAATGACTCAAATGTGTATAGGCATAATTAAGGACCTTATTCTTAAAAATTAATTCACTTGATAAGTATATTATTGAGATTTTCAATTCTCAATTCAATTGATTAAAAATAGTTTCAAAGTAATATGTTTTTCTTGGAAAGTGTAAATTATATATTAAAAAAATCTTATCAAATATAAACTCTTTATAGTATGTCATTTTTGTGTACTTTCCATGTATCTTTCATATGAATCATATACTGAATGGCATTTTAATTAATTACCATAAATAAATGCGATCACAAATAACATTAAAATAACATAAAAATAAAATAAAATAGTTCTTTTCAAAAAATTTGAACCAATGTATCTTAAGAAAATAGTAGCAATCATAATAATAGTATCGTGCTACGTAGGGCTAGACCAGGAACTAGATAGATTAACCTTGAAACAGGAAAGCAACATAGAAAAACTAGGGCCAACATTTCCAATCAAAAATAAAAACCTCATGACAGCAGCAACAGCTAAGATCTCCTACCCAGATGTTTGGACACCAGGGTTGTGGCCCACTCTAGGGTTGGTAAGAGACTTAATTCTTTATAAAATTATCCACAACCTTCAAAAATTTCTCTACAAGTCAATATCATTAGTCCTTTCTAGTTTATCACTTTTACAGAAAAAAATTTGTGATCCCTTAAAGGTCATGAAAATATATCATTGGAACCATCATCATAACATGTTTAAATAATAAAATTAGAGAATCAAAACTTACCAATACTTTTATGAAGATTGCTAACTTTTTTCCAACTAATTTTCCTTAGATATTTTTCCAAGAAAACAAATAGACACATGGCTTCATAAAATAAAATAAGACATTTTCATCTTGTGTTTCTTCATAACGAAATTTTTAGAAATTAAATATAGAAAAGTAATATTGTAAAAATGCATTTGGTCTTTGAACCATTGATTCAAAAAAATTAAATATTGCACTATTCCCCCATACATGCAACCACCCATTTTTTCATTCAATAAACAATTTTGATAACTTTACTTCTATAGTCATAGGCTATAGATTATCATCTCCCATGTAATTATATACCATAACATAGAGCTTCTTTGCACACACCGATATATCCATATATCATGTTCTTGTTCAAGTAAGTAGCCAACGCTTAGCAAGGTTCAAAATTCCTATGCAAGAGTTAATTTGGTTACCAACAATCTTCATTCATTGTAATAAAAAGTTTTTTTTATCAAGCTTTAAATCTAGTCTACTTGACCTTGCCACTAAATTCTAAGAAATTCAAAGAAATACAATTCTAGTGCAAATATTTCTTCCTTTCCTCAAAAGATAACTCTAAATTTATCAAAGATTGTGATATCTATCTTTTGTGCAATCTTTTTCCTTTTAGTTAAAAGTATAAAATCTTAATTTTCAAATGTACTATTACTAATCAATATGTCAACAATAGTAAAAAAACTAAAATTTATTCAATAATCTATTTTCTTACAATAACCATATTAGTCAAATTTATTTGACCGTGATAATTTATTGAACACCCTTGCTCAATACATGATAATTCTACACAAAGCAACATGTTTTTCTGTTATCATATGACCGCGCCCAGTTTGGATGAAGGAAGCACTCATCCATCCCTCCTGTCATGGCCCAACAGGCTCCTCCATATGATCTTGACATCATTTTCTCAAGGCCTAGTCATTTCTCTCTCTCTATATTCAAAAGATAAGGTTATTTTTGTCATTTCCCTCTTTGTTGACTCATTTTACTCAACTAAGAAAAACAACTCACATTTTTCTCAGTTCAGAAAAAGGCCACGATAATGTCACTACAGTCTTCACACATTCTTTTATTCAAAATGTAGAGTGTATATAATATTAACTCCTTCCCTGCTACCATTATGATTCTCAATTATGAAGAAATTAGTAAATGTATAATTTGTGAATACCAAGAAAGAGACCATTACAACACATAGGATATGTTGAATACAAATACACATTTAGAATATGTTTATTTATTTCTCTGCTGACTGACTTTTTCTAGCTACTAAATATTTATGCACATTTTTTATTATTAAAGTCTAATTACTAACCTTTTCCAGTTGGTGGGTATATGGTAGGTAGTTTTTTTTCCAGCGGTATATCTAAATTTTAAAATCTAAATTATTTCTACAATTTTGACAATGTAAATTGGCTATTTCTCTACTATTATATTTATATTTATAATCTAAATCATTTTTACAATTTTGGTAAAGTAAAATGTCACACTATATTGTATATTTTTTAAGAGTTTAACACATACTAAAGTTTATAATCTTAACCATTTTTACTATGTTGGTAATGTAAAATGTTAAGCTATATTCATTAGAGTGTAACATGTGAGTTTAATAGCTAACATGTCTTGGATTCAACACACATAATTTGTGAGTGGGAGTGGGCTTTTAACTAGATAGTGATACATTGAATATTGTAGTTTAAGCCATTCTTAAAATATTGATAATGTAAGTTGTTAGTGTTGGACAGGCCAAATAACTGAGAAGGGAGGTGAATCGGTTATTCTCACACACTTTACAAAACTTTTTCTTGTCGTTAAACTATTAAACACCAACAATAACAACTTCTGATTTATTGGTAAAGCACATAAAACATCCATAGAAAATGTAAACATATAAAAATAGGAACATCAACACAGAGAACACTAAGATTTGTGTGAAAAATCCAAACTGGGAAAAACCATGGAGAAGCTAATTCTCATGAAATGAAAAACACATGTTAAGGTGACACCGATTCAAGTGATTTGTACAAAATCTCATTGTTGGTTGTGCTCACTATAGGTAAGGACTTCGAGTCAATCTAACTACCCTTAGATATGAAAAAGGCTCACTGCCAACACAAATAGGCTCACTTCCAAAGTATTTGAAATAAAATTGAATCCACCACTGAGATCACTACCACCAACACTCAGCGATGCACATGATCAACAAAATATAGATTTCTAGAAATATATTCTCAATCACTTCGCATACAAGAAAATACAAGCCACACCAACAATAGAAATTCTTGCTCTTCTTATACTAGTTGATTCAATCAACCATGTCAACCAAACATAGTTTGAAATAGGTTGCACGAAGATGTTTCTCCAGTGGTAAGAGATGAAATGTGGACAACCTTGACCAATATAAATCTTGCCTCACACATTGCAATGTGTAACATCATATCCAAAGATATCGGTTCCAATAAGCATGATGAATACATTACATAACAATAGTTGGGACTGAAATGCAAAGGAACACACTGCAAATAGGACTAACCCCAAAAAATAGATCCACCAATTTTTTCATGCAATATATAACCATAACCAAGAAAGAATAAGGATAGATAATTGAAGAACATCTTTTTGTGAACAATTCTACCGAGGAAACAAACTATCCGTACAACTACCGATACCACCAAGACTATCAGTACACATCAACTGATACAACTAGAACATGAAAATGCATACGATACATTGGCATTAATGATAACTATTAATGGTGTCAATATGAATAGCATCAACTTTACATTCTCACAATCTCCCCATTTTTCATTTATGGCAACATTCATTGATAACAAAGAAAATAGCTCCAAATGATATTAGCATCAAAGTTCCCAACTCTCCAACTTTTTGAATTTATCCCCCTTTCACAAAACTGACAAAAGGTAAAACTCCCCTTTAAAAACTCACTTTGGTCCCCTTGAGAGGAAGCCACCAGGAACTGATGCATAAAAGAATTGGCATGCAACATGTTGGACCAATGCCCACATTAGTGCATTTAGGAAACAATAGGAAGAGGTAGAATTCACATCTCCCCCCTCAGATACTCAAAAGTATCTTTTCACAAAGGTTTTGTGAATATTTCTACTATCTCCTCCTTTGTAGGCACATATTCAAGCTTTACTTCACCATCCAACACCTTATCTTTGATAAAATGATATCTGATAGATATATGTTTTGTCTTACAATGTTGTATTGGATTCCCAAACATTCTTCTAGCACAAGTATTATCACATTTGATTGAAATTGGCTCTTCAAAAGTAATTCATATATCCTTCAAAGCCTATTTCATCCATAATACCCAAGTAAACCATGAGGATTTGGCAATATATTTTTATTCAGCAGTTGATAAATTTTAAAAATCTTGCTTCTTACTTGACCAAGCAACTAATTGGGATCCAAAAAGTAAGCTCAACCACTAGTACTTCTTCATTTATCAAAACATATTGCCTAGTTTGCAAAGGTATAAGCTATCAATGTGAAATATGGGCCTTTTGGATACCACAAACCAAACTCTTTTCTTCCTTTCAAATATTTGAATATCCTTTTCACTTCCATAACATATGATTATTTTGGTTCTTACATAAATGTGGCTATGGAGCATACTACATACATAATATATTCTCTAATAGTAGTTTGGTACAACAATCCACCAATCATTTATGTGTATTTACTTGCACCTTCCTTTGATGATTAATCTTGCATAGTTAGTTTACAACTGGTAACGATTCGAGTACATACCAGCTTGGAATTATCCAACCCAAACTTCTTTAACAATTGCTTGAGATACTTGGGAATGAGAAATGAAAATGCCTTTTCTGCTCTAATTTATGTGAAATCCAAGAAAAAAATTTGACTCTCTTATCATAGACATCTCAAACTATTTTAGTATTTCTTCAACAAGTCTTTTGCACAGATCATCCTTGGCTTTGAAAATAATATCATCAACATACACAACAATCAGGATCTAATCTAAATATTTATTGTAATACAAATTATTTTTGGTACAACCTTTCTAAAACTTATGTCCAATTAAATATCTATCTAAACTTCTATACTAGGCTCATGGTGCCTACTTCAAACCATACAATTCCTTCTTGAATCTACATAATGCTTCTAGTTCTTCTTTTGATTTGAAACCTTTTGGTTGCTCAATGTAAACGTAATCCTTCAATTCTCCATTCAAAAATGTTGACTTCACATCAATCTGATAAACCTTGAAATCCTTATGTGTTGTTGTATACACCCTAAATTGGTCAAAGAAAAATCAACCAAAGTCAATCAAGGTAAATCAAGAAATTATTGACCAAAGCATGAATTAATTTAAAATAAAGCAAAATTAGATTAATTAAATCAAGGATTAAAAAAACTATGTGAATGATAAAATCAATTAATTATATAGTTGAATCAAATTTAATCCAATGTATTTAAACAAAAGACGTGGCTAAATAAATTAATTATTTAGTTAATAAATCCTAAATTACCTCACCAACCACATAAGGACAAAAATCAATCAACCAATGAGGTGAGAGTATTTTGATTACATAGATCACTAAAACCCTTTGCTATCTCAACCCTTCAAATTTCCTTTCCAATCTTGACCACTCAATTTGTCTCTTTGTCCCAATATTTGAAACACCTAACTCTCCCACTTGGCTAATCATGAGTTAATTCAACCCTCATCTAACTCACTCTCCTAGTTTTGGAAATCCCATAAATAGGATGCATTCCTAGAGAAAATCATCCGTTGTTAATTTTATTTTTCATTTGCATGAATGTTATAGTTAAATTTGCATCTCATTTAGATCAATTTGAATAAAATCTAGTCTTGCAATAGCCTAATTAGCTTTCAATTAATCATGTTCTTAACTTAATTTCCATCATGTATCTTAATTTTTATTCTCATCTTAGAGGTTGTCACTTTAGGAATGCTTTGCAAATTTGATAGAAATCATATTGTCCTTCTAATTAGAGAACCATGGGATGTTTATCAATTTCTTTAATTCAAAGTTCTAATTAGCTTAAATACTTTATGTTTTTTAGTTGAATTGATTTAACTAATCCTATGAAGGTATTTATTATACACAAAATGGAACTCATTGTGGGGCCACTTTCCTTTACTAGTATTTTTTGTCAACTTTCAGTGATTTATGATGCAAAATTTAGATTTACAAATCCAGATGAGCAGAATAGCACCTATGCACTGAATTTTGGCGCATATGACATGTGAAATAACACCTATTTTATGCCTTATAGTGACTACACATTGTCTTTTGATGCCTATTCGTTTCTTTTTAGCACCTATTCTTTTCTTTGTAGTGCCTATGCTCAGGGAGTGGATTTTGAATTTGTCTTTTAGCTCTTTTGTTTTATATTGTAGCTCTTATTTATTGTCATTCATCTCTTAGAAAAGAAGTTTTAGAACCTATGCATTAAATTGTAGCTCATGTACATAATATTTTAGCTCTTCTACAATTTTTTGGTGGACTTCTACAACTTTTTTGTGCACTTTAACAACTTCTTTGTGCACTTTTGTAGACTGTTATATAGCTCCTATGCAAGTTTTTGTAGCGCGGGTATACATTTTGATTGATTTTTTACAAATATTTGACCTAATCTTGTGTGAAATTATTTGTAGATGGATAAACATAGAAAAGTTAAGAGTCCTAATACTTAAATTCCTAGTTATTGGAAGACTAAAGAGGGAAAGAAAGAAAACAAGAGGTGGAATAAGGTAAAATATTCCATTCAATCTAAAAATTTTCTTCAAGAAAGGGTACTTATCCATCGTTAAATTGGCTAATAACTAATCTATATCAATATTTTTACAACATGACATATAGTAGGTTTGAATGACACTTTATTTGATGATCCTATTTGAGTTTTGATCAATACTTTTTGGTGAATTTGTGCATTTCTCTTTGGATTTGGATTTCATTCACTTTTTGTTGGAAATGTGTTGGAGTAATGTGTATGAAGGGGATGCGAAGGAGCTTGAGCTATAACCTTTGTAAGTATAAAATGAAAAATAAAAACTTCAAAATTCCTCTAGCCTTTGCTAGCTTTGAATAAGGTAAAGCCTAATCCCTTTGCATTTTGCTTAAATTGTGCCATTCGAGGTTCAAATTCTAGCTTCATTAGAAAGGCTTACTTTTTTGATAGATTTGGTATTTTGCCTATGCTCTTCATTTTCATAGTGAATCAAAACCAAAAATTCCAAATTTTTCAAGAAAAAAGAGTAAAGGAATGAACAAACACTAAATTGAAACCTTATTGTTTGTGAATGAAAGAATTCAGCATATGCTATTTACTTTTATAGTGAATTGGAATTTCAAACGTGGTCTAATTCCATTAGATTAAAAGGCTTGGAAAGAATCTTGTTAATTATTTTTGGAGGTGAAAAGTGATAGGGATATGTTCTTACCCTTCTGAGGATAATTAAACTCCTAGACTTACTTGTTCATTTTAATTTTATTGATTTTCATGAACATGATAGAACTTTATAGGGCTCACCTCCCAAGAACATGCCTTAATGAGGCCCATGAAAGGGACAACCCAAAGTGGGAACAAGTCAAAGCCAACCTCTTCCAACCCACTATAAACAAAGTACCTTCTTGAGCTTAATGCTTCTAAGGGAAAAAGTATCATGTTCTTGATCTTCTTTAGGATCTATAGGACCTAAATAGCATTTACACTACCACTAGATCTTGTATGATTTATAAGATACTTTTGTATGGAATCTCGGACTAGATGTTGGTTAAAATAGGAAGCCAAACTCTTTAAGCCAGGTTGAACCATTTGACCTTAGGTAGCTTGCTTGGAATTGTTTTCTTGTGAAAGACCCGTGGGAATGATCTAAAACATACACTCTTTTCTATCCTAAAGGTTGGGAAATAAGATTATTTGGAATTTCTGTATTTGATGATAAAGCGTAGTAGAGGAGAACATTCATTAGAAACTTTAATTCAACATAAAAGGTTTAAATATTTTTAATGCGTCTTTGGACAAGAGCTCATTTCATCAAATTGTCCTTACAAGAAGAGGAAACCATAATCGAGGAAGAGATACCTTATCAAGGAAAAAATCCTTATTCATCTTATCAACCTTTCCAAGAGGAAGAGCAAGAAGAACAAGAAATAATGGTGAACAATTCTTGGCATGATCACTTCAACGATGCTAACAACACTAATGAGGATAGATTTGTTATGAAAAATATGTTTCCAAATGAAAACTATCAATTTCAGTGAATTAGAATTTGAATTGTTATAAAAGAGAAAATATAGGTCACAAACCAATTTTTATTTCTTCATTCACTATCTATATATGTCATCTATGACATATTTTGAAATTAGGGGAAAAAATGCTTGTTTACATATAATTTTTTTGGTGGGAATTAGACCTCTAATTTTAAACAACTAAAAAATCATCTTTAAAAATTAAAAAAACATATCAATTCTTATTCAAAAAAATTATTAAAAATATTAATCATTAAATTCATCCATTTTATCACATTTAATTAGTTTACATCATCTTAAAATTCCAAACATAAATGTCATTTTTATACTATTGAAGTTGAACATCTTTAATTTTGTTAGCCTTTTCCTTTGTAAAAGGGTGACAACTTATTGTTCTTTTACTTGTGGAAATATTCATAAACACATTAAACATGGAAATGAATTACAGGTTACAAATTCAATGTCATTCAACTTTTGACAAGGTTATTGAAAATATAATCTGTTGGTTATCTTTTTCCCCAAAGGTCAGCTTGGCATCAGGATTGACAGGGCTAGTGTCACATTCACTCAACACTCCAAATCTGACAGGAAAAAGGGCCAACTGACAAGGATCAAAGAGAGATCCTTCTACACTTTGAGCTCCACATCACTCAGGCGGGTGTACCTCATTTGCACACTCATAAAACTTGTGTCACACTACAGGCCTGCAGGTAACTGACTGTGGAATGGTTCTCAAACTCCTAGGTATCCTGTACCTCAATGAAGCCAATATCTCATGCAATAGCCCTACCTGCATGGAGTGAGTATGAAAACCAGAGACCTACACTAACAACTCGAAAGGGAAAGGGTGGGACTGAATGGAAATGATTTTAAAATGAGTTTGAAGGGACCCCTAAGATACCCTAAGTCGCTGATAGACCAGTGCCTTATCCAATGGGCCACAGAGTCAAATACCATACTCTAAGAGACGGCTATGAAATAAGAATACAAGACACTCACCCTAACCAGATCATACATTACCAAACAACCCGTGCACCCAAATATGTTATCACTTATCCAAAGGAAGACCTAGGAACAAGTAATACATTAACCAACATCCACTAGAAGACAAGCATGATGCATCTTTGATACCCTAGCCCATACATATCTGAACACCAGTCCTAGACTCAGTTGCTTCTGTGAAAACAACTTTATTGCAAACACTCACTAGAAATGCAAATAGAAAGAGTACACACCTTTGATGTTGTAATCTATAAGTCTAAAACCCAAATGGAGATAATCTGATACGAGAACAAGTATGCTGCAATCTCATTCATAAGAGAAATCTGTTACAATGTATTATATTCTCTGAACCAACAATGGAAATAGAAGAACACTCTATATGCAGAGAGAAGGAGAAATCTACAAGAAAAAACCTTCACTAGAACCAATTCTCCTCAAAAATTTGCAGAAGAAGAAACCCTTACAAAAATGAACAACCTGCAATTTATACCACTAGTTGCCTTGGAAACCCATGATAGGTTGCAACAAGCTACGGACAGCTAGGGCAAGGGTTTCAACCACCCAACCAACCCAAAGAATACATCATAATTTATTACAGGGGTAGGAAACCAAGAACCTTAACGAAATAGATCAAAGATGATCTCCAATCATCACAATTCTCATAACAGCACATAAAAGATCACAGATCTATAAACCACCCTGAAATCATACCTCAAGCCATGAAAAACTATCCTCCTCCATAGGGCACAAATCCCTGCAATCACTCATGGCATCCTGGACTACACAGGAATAGTGGAGAAATTCAAACTCACCAACTCTGGCCCTTTTCTATCATCAACTGTAGTCCTTACAGGCCGCTGGAAATGTCTCAAAAATTCAAATTTGTAGGAAACGGTTACATTCATGGTGCCAGAAGTGAATCAGCGATCATTGTTTAAAATTAGATTAACATTAAGTCGTGGTCGTTAGATCTTTATCTTTCTCGAGCTTCAGATCTTCACTTCACCTTAGACAACATCGACGGCTGTCGCTAGACCGCCAAGTTAACTTCCTTGCACCTTACCCCAGTGGTGATACGATGGCCACAAGATCTATCGGCCCTTTAATCACTTTAGAAACCTAGCGACCCCACTTAATAACTCTGTAAGTGCGATACCAGACGGTCAGTCGCATGATCGCATAGCCTAGGGGACGGGCTATGCGAACATGCGACAACCCGCAGACTTTAACCTTGCTGTAACCACCACTGCACATTTTTAAAATGCCACTAAATCATCTAGCGAACTAGTGACAAAGGACTTTCGCCAGTTCATAGAAAGAATAGCGCTGTCGCCAAATCATCCCACAAACCAGCAACAAGAAGCAAATTATCGGGCTGCTAAAATTTATCCACTCTGCCATTAACTCCACAACCGCAATGCATGATGCCACTTGTCACAACACCATTCACTGAATACCACCCCGTCACCAACACCGGACCCACGCTCAACAATCCTCGGCATCAAATCGGACGATGGGCACATGATCACAAGGGGAAAGAATATTCCTTGTAATCACACACCAACCGTAGATTTAAATCATTAACATAAGCCCCGCTAAGACACCACCACATCATCACACGGACCAATAGGAAAATGCCACATCACCACCTCTCACCAGGCCCAAAGGACACATGTCGACCAGTCGCATGATCGCATAGCCAAAAGACTGGGCTATGCGATCATGCGACAGCCAACCCCAGGCTGCCACATCACCCCCTCAGACCACAGAATTGCATCTAGACCAACCAAAAAGTGTTGGGACCCACATGGATAGGTGGCAAGTAGTCACATGATCACATGTCAGAAAAGTCTAACATGCGGCCATGCGACAGCCAATCAGGAAGAGCCACCTATCACCCCTCTGACACCGGGCCCACATCACACTCACATAAGAAAATCTGACGGCCGTCGCAAAAGCACTGAGGATAAACACCATGCAACTTCACTAGGTGAACAAGCGACGTCCACAGATCTTATCCGAGCCCTAACCATACTGAAGCATGAAGAATAAAGACCACCACATGACTGCCAGGCATTTAGTGACTATGCGACAAACTGCTCGCCAAGTCATGAGATGTCAGCCGCTAACCACCAGAAGAGAAGAGATCACGCGACTACATAGTTGCCAGGTCGCTGAATAAAGACATAACCGCCAAGTAGCTAAGAAGAACATCACTAAGAACTGGGACTACGCAGACAGGTGGCAGGTGGTCGCATGATCGCATGTTAGAGAAGTCTGACATGTGGCCATGCGATAGCCAATCAGAGAAGAGCCTTGAAGGCCCGAGCCCACCTGTCATCGCACTTGCGCAGTTGAACGAACACAGCAAACAAGGAACTTGTGTGAGTTGAAAAAACACCGAGTTTTCGACATAGTGGAAGACCAAAAACACACAGAGTTTTTGACACGAAAGGATAAGCGCACAAAAATAGGAAGCACAGGGTCAAAAATAATGCAGGTCAAAAACACATAGACCGAAAACATCATAGACTTTTGAAAACACTGTGGGTTTTTAACACTGTGGCAAATTTTGACAATACTTCCGGCAAACTTAGAATTTGAATAACTTTCTAGGTTTTACAATTTAGCTCATGAAATTTAGACCAGAACCAGGTGACAACATGGAGAACACAAGGCAGGACATTTGACACACACTTTGCATAGAATAGGCCAATTTCACAAGATTTTGCAATGACAGAAAATTGGCTTAATAGTGGCTTTGTCTGGGGACGATGGGTAACTTGTGCCCATGCGAGAATTCAAGATTTCTGGGAGAGCAGACCACCAACTAGAAAAAAAGGCAAGGACCTCAAAAAACGTAAGGAATAGGAAAGCACACGAAAGGGAAGGGAAAGATATTTACAAAATGTACACTTTTTACAGAAATCTACAGCAACAAACAAGAGTTAGTTCTTGCCTTTGTCAAAATCTTGATTTTCATTCCTTCCTTCATGTTGCACATCAAACACTTTGTTTTCATTTGTCTCCATAGGCCTGTCAACATGTTCAACCAGCATATCAAAAAGAACAAAGTAGCTTTCTTCATAGTGCATATAAAATTTTTTGGTACTTTCTCCATCCTGCTCACTATGAAAGTATGATTCAGCATGCCAATGGTCAGCACCTCTATACTGAAATTGATCTTCACCTGCTGACTCATGCGTGCTATCAATTGGAAACACAAAAGCCTCATACTCTGCATGCAGAAAGGCCTCATCTAAATCCTATCTTTGCATTTCCACAGGTGTAACCGGATGGACCTCAAAAGAATAGTTAGATTGATACCCACAGATGGAGAATGAACACCCTGAATCAACTAGATCTGAAACCTCCACATGCTCCTCAAACAAGGGATTGACAACTGCATGTAATACACTTTGTTGAACATCATGACAAAAGATGGGCTGAGAATCAAATTCTTCATCATATAAAGGATTGGAAAACACCTTAAAATCAACACCCATCTCAACCTCATGGAGACTCCCAGCACATGAAGAAAAATCAGAGTCACATGAAGACTCACTGATATCACATTGAATTATTTTTTCTTTATCTTCATACCCTGAGGATGAATCATCCTTAGCATCTTCACTATCCAAAGACTGTTCACTCCCATCATCACTTTCCTCTTCCCATGTTGCATCTGACTCATATGAAGACACCACACCCTCACTGTCTTCATCACTCTCAACATCAGCACTTAAGGACATGACCATAAGTGCATCCTCAAGCTCAAGGCTGCCATCACCAAGTATCCACTCTCTGACACATATGTAATGCTCTTACCACAAGGCATCTGACCAACTGGTTGACTCATGAAAATAGAGCTCCAAGAATAAACCAATGAACTCAGATTCAGGAAACTCAACATCCTCAGGAAGCTCATCATACATCTCACAAAATCTATCATAGAATAGAGATATGGATAGATCCTTTTTACTTCCCACTTTTAGCCTTACCAATTTCATATAATCTCTAAGGATGCCCTCCTCAAGGAAAGCCAGCTCCTCCTCAAGCTTACCCATTAAACTTAAAGCAATACCTCCATATAATTTTGCCAAACTACAACTAAAAAATTAAAGTATGCTAACCTTTTCTTACACCTTATCCTTCTTTTAGTGCTTGACCACTTTATAAGGAACATTTAAAACTTGAAAAATACCTGAAAAAATCTTGCAGCAGAAGACCATTTGGCTGGAAGGCAGGGCAGATCTAGAGCTCACCTATAGCTCCATCAGATAACTTTGCAATGTAGAGCCGCCACCCCCTTGAAAGGAAAATGCTTCACTATTTCTTCTTCCAACCAGCACAAAGCTACACCAGGTATACACACCATTTATCAGGAGGAACACTGATCAAACAGAGACTAATCAGAGCTGCCACTCACAACTAGGTGAGAAAATTTTGCAAATGCTAATTTTTTATCTGACTCTTTCCAATGGCCACCAGAGAATATGATTTCCTTAACAAGATTTGTTGTTTGTCCCCAGTGGAGTCACCACTTTGTTGGTGATCTTTTTCTCCAAAGGTCAGCTTGGCATCAGGATTGACAAGGCTAGTGTCACATTCACTCAACACTCCAAATCTGACAAGAAAAAGGGTCAACTGACAAGGATCAAAGAGAGATCCTTCTACACTTTGAGCTCCACATCACTCAGGTGGGTATACCTCATTTGCACACTCATACAACTTGTGTCACACTACAGGCCTACAAGTAACTGATTGTGGAATGGTTCTCAAACTCGTAGGTATCTTGTACCTCAATGAAGCCAATATCTCATGCAATAGCCCTACTTGCATGGAGTGAGTATGAAAACCAGAGACCTACACTAACAACTCAAAAGGGAAAAGGTTGGATTGAATAGAAATGATTTTAAAATGAGTTTGAAGGGACTCCTAAGATACCCTAATTCCCTTATAGACCAGTGCCTTATCCAATGGGCCACAGAGTCAAATACCCTACTACAAGAGACAGTTATGAAACAAGAACACAACACACTCACCCTAACCAGATCATACATTACCAAACCACCTGTGCACCCAAATATGTTATCACTTATCCAAAGGAAGACCTAGGAATAAGTAATACATTAACCAGCATCCACTGGAAGACAAGCATGATGCATCTTTGATACCCCAGCCCATACATATCTGAACACCAATCCTAGACTCAGTTACTTCTGTGAAAATAACTCTATTGCAGACACTCACTGGAAATGCAAATAGAAAGAGTACACACCCTTGATGTTGTAATCTATAAGTCTAAAAGCTAAATAGAGACAATCTGATACGAGAACAAGTATGCTACAATCTCATTCATAAGAGAAATTTGTTACAATGTATTGTATTCTCTGAACCAAGAATGGAAACAGAAGAACACTCTATATGTAGAGAGAAGGAGAAATCTACAAGAAAAAACCTTCACTGGAACCAATTCTCCTCAAAAATTTGTAGAAGAAGGAACCTTTACAAAAATGAACAACCTACAATTTATACCACTAGCTGCCTTGGAAACTCATGACAGGGTGCAACAAGCTATAGACAGCTAGGGCAAGGGTTTCAACCACCCAACCAACCCAAAGAATACATCTGAATTTATTACAGGGGCAGTAAACCAAGAACCTCAAGGAAACAGATCAAAGATGATCTCCAATCATCATAATTCTTAGAACAACGCATAGAAGATCACAGATCTATCAACCACCTTGAAATCATGCCTCAAGCCATGAAAAACTATCCTCCTCCACACGGCACAAATCCCCGTAATCACTCATGGCATCCTGGACTACACAAGAATAGTGGAGAAATTTAAACTCACCAACTCTGGCCCTTTTCTGTCATCAATTCCAGTCCTTATAGGCCGCTAGAAACGTCTCAAAAATTCAAATCTGCAGGCAATAGTTACATTCATGGTGCCAAAAGTGAATTGGCGATCATCGTTTAAAATCAGATTAACATTAAGTCATGGCCATTAGATCTTTATCTTTCCTGGGCTTCAGATCTTCACTTCACCTTAGACAGCATCGACGACTGTCGCTAGACCACCAAGTTAACTTCCTCGCACCTTACCCCGGCGGTGATACAATGGCCACAAGATCTATCGGCCCTTTAATCACTTTAGAAACTCAGCGGCCCCACTTAATAACTCTGCAAGCGCGATACCAGACAGTCAGTCGAATGATCGCATAGCCCGAGGATGGGCTATGCGAACATGTGACAACCCATAGACTTTAACCTTGCCGCAACTACCACCACACATTTTGAAAATGCCACTAAATCATCTGGCGAACTGGCGACAAAGGATTTTCGCCAGTTCGTGAAAAGAATAGCGCTACTGCCAAATCATCCCACGAACCCGCAACAAGAAGAAAATTATCGAGCTGCTAAACTTTATCCACTCTACAACCGCGACGCATGACGCCACCTGTCGCAACACCATTCGCTGAATACCACCCCGTCCTCAATACCAGACCCACGCTCAACAATCTTTAGCATCAAATCAGACGGTGGGCGCATGATTACAAGGGGAAAGAATATTTCTTGCGATCGCACGCCAATCGTAGATTTAAATCATTAACATAAGCCCTGCTGAGACACTGCCACATCATCACATGAACCAATAGGAAGATGCCACATCACCACCTCTCACTGGGCCCCAGGGACATGTGTCGACCGGTCGCATGATTGCATAGCCAAAAGACTGGGCTATGTGATCATGCGACAACTAACCCCAGGCTGCCACATCACCGCCTTGGACCATGAAACTACAACTAGACCAACCGCGAAGTGTTGGGACCCACATGGACAGGTGGCAAGTGGTCGCATGATCGCATGTCAAAAAATTCTGAAATGTGGCCATGCGACAGCCAATCAGGAAGAGCCACTTGTCACCCCTCTGACATCCGGCCCACATCACACTCACATAAGAAAATCTGATGGCCGTTGCAAAAGCGCTGAGGATAAACACCGTACAACTTGACCAGGTGAACAAGTGACATCCATAGATCTTGTCCGAGCCTTAACCATACTGAAGCATGAAGAACAAAGACCACCACATGACTGCCAGGCACTTAGCGACTACGTGACAAACCGCTCACCAAGTCATAAGATGTCAGTCGCTAACCACCAGAAGAGAAGAGATCACGTGACTACATAGTCACCAAGTCACTAAATAAAGACATAACCACCAAGCAGCTGAGAAGAACATCACTGAGAACTGGGACCACATGAACAGGTGGCGGGCGGTCGCATGATTGCATGTTAGAGAAGTCTGACATGCAGCCATGGGATAGCCAATCAAAGAAGAGCCTTGAAGGCCTGGGCCCACCTATCATCGCACTTTCACAGTTGAGGGAACACAACAAATAGGCAACTAGTGCGAGGTCGAAAACACATAAGGTTTTCAACACAGCGGAAGACCGAAAACACACAAAGTTTCTGACGCCAAAGGATAAGCGCACAAAAATAGGAAGCACAGGGTCAAAAACAACACAGGTCAAAAACACACAGACCGAAAACATCATGGACTTTTGAAAACACTATGGGTTTTCGACACTGTGGCAAATTTTTACAATACTTCTGGCAGACTTAAAATTTGAATAACTTTATGGGTTTTACAATTTAGCTCATGAAATTCAGACCAGAACCAGGTGACAACATGGAGAACATAGGGTAGGACATTTGACACACACTTTGCATAGAATAGGCCAATTTCACAAGATTTTGCAATGACAGAAAATTGGCCTAACAGTGGCTTTGTCTGGGGATGATGGGTAACTTGTGCCCATTCAAGAATTCAAGATTTTTGGGAGAGCAGACCACCAACTGGACAAAAAGGAAGGGACCTCAAAAAGCACAAGGAATAGGAAAGCACACAAAAGGGAAGGGAAAGATATTTACAAAATGTACACTTTTTACAGAAATTTGCAGCAACAAACAAGAGTTAGTTCTTGCCTCTGTCAAATATATGATTTTCATTCCTTCCTTCATGTTGCACATCAGACACTTTGTTTTCATTTGTCTCCACAGGCCTCTCAACATGTTCAACCAGCATATCAAGAAGAACAAACAAGCTTTCTTCATAGTGCATATAAATTTTTTTGGTACTTTCTCCATCCTGCTCACTATGAAAGTATGATTCAACATGACAATGGTCAGCACCTCTATACTGAAATTGATCTTCACCTACTGACTCATGCATGCTATCAACTGGAAACAAAAAAGCCTCATACTCTGCCCGTAGAAAGCCCTCATCTAAATCCTGTCTTTGCATTTCCACAGGTGTAACCAGCTGGACCTCAAAAGAATAGTTAGATTGATACCCACAGATGGAGAATGAACACCTTGAATCAGCTAGATCTGAAACCTCCACATGCTCCTCAAACAAAAGATTGACAACTACATGCAATACACCTTGTTGAACATCATGACAAAAGATGGGCTGAGAATCAAATTCTTCATCATATAAAGGATTGGAAAACACCTTAAAATCAGCACCCACCTCAACCTCATGGAGACTCCCAGCACATGAAGAAAAATCAGAGTCACATGAAGACTCACTGATATCACATTGAATTATTTTTTCTTTATCTTCATACCCTGAGGATGAATCATCCTCAGCATCTTCACTATCCAAAGAATGTTCACTCCCATCATCACTTTCCTCTTCCCATGTTGCATCTGACTCATATGAAGACACCACACCATCACTGTCTTCATCACTCTCAACATCAGCACTTAAGGACATGACCATAAGTGCATTCTCAAGCTCAAGGCTGCCATCACCAAGTATCCACTCTTTGACACATATGTAACGCTCTTCCCACAAGGCATCTGACCAACTGGTTGACTCATGAAAATAGAGCTCCAAGAATAAACCAATGAATTCAGATTCAGGAAACTCATCATCCTTAGGAAGCTCATCATACATCTCACAAAATCTATCATAGATCAGAGATATGGCTAGATCCTTTCTACTTCACACTTTTAGCCTTACCAATTTTATATAATCTCTAAGGATGCCCTCCTCAAGGAAAGCCAACTCCTCCTCAAGCTTACCCATTAAACTTAAAGCAATACCTCTATATAATTTTTCCAAATTGCAACTAAAAACTTGAAGTATGCTAACCTCTGCTTACACCTTATCCTTCTTTTAGTGCTTGACCACTTTATAAGGAACATTTAAAACTTGAAAAATACCTGGAAAAATCTTGCAGCAGAAGACCGGTCGGCTGGAAGGCAGGGCAGATCTAGAGCTCACCTATAGCTCCATCAGATAACTTTGCAATGTAGAGCCGCCACCCCCTTGAAAAGAAAATGCTTCACTGTTTCTTCTTCCAACCAGCACAAAGCTACACCAGGTATACACACTATTTATCAGGAGGAAAACTAATCAAATAGAGATAAATCAGAGCCGCCACTCACAACTAGGTGAGAAAATTTTGCAAATGCTAATTTTGTATTTGACTCTTTCCAATGGCCACAGGAGATTATGATTTTCTTAACAAGATCTGTTGTTTTTCCCCAACAGAGTCACCATTTTATTGGTGATCTTTTTCCCCAATGGTTAGCTTGGCATCAGGATTGACAAGGCTAGTGTCACATTCACTCAACACTCCAAATTTGACAGAAAAAAGGGCCAACTGACAAGGATCAAAGAGAGATCCTTCTACACTTTGAGCTCCACATCACTCAGGTGGGTATACCTCATCTGCACACTCATACAACTTGTGTCACACTACAGGCCTACAGGTAACTGACTGTGTAGTGGTTCTCAAACTCCTAGGTATCCTGTAGCTCAATGAAGCCAATATCTCATGCAATAGCCCTACTTGCATGGAGTGAGTATGAAAACTAGAGACCTACACTAACAACTCAAAAGGGAAATGGTGGGACTGAATGGAAATGATTTTAAAATGAGTTTGAAGGGACCCCTGAGATACCCTAAGTCCCTAATAGACCAGTGCCTTATCCAATGGGCTACAAAGTCAAATACCCTACTACAAGAGACAGCTATGAAACAAGAACACAACACACTCACCCTAACCAGATCATACATTACCAAACCACCTGTCCATCCAAATATGTTATCACTTATCCAAAGGAAGACCTAGGAACAAGTAATACATTAACCAACATCCACTGGAAGACAAGCATGATGCATCTTTGATACCCCAGCCCATACATATCTGAACACTAGTCCTAGACTCAGTTGCTTGTGCAAAAATAACTGTATTGCAGACACTCACTGGAAATGCAAATAGAAAGAGTACACACCCTTGATGTTGTAATCTATAAGTCTAAAACCCAAATGGAGACAATCTGATATGAGAACAAGTATGTTGCAATCTCATTCATAAGACAAATCTGTTACAATGTATTGTATTCTCTAAACCAACAATGGAAATAGAAGAACACTCTATATGCAAAGAGAAGGAGAAATCTACAAGAAAAAACCTTCATTGGAACCAATTCTCCTCAAAAATTTGCAAAAGAAGGAACCCTTACAAAAATGCACAACCTGTAATTTATACCACTAGCTGCCTTGGAAACCCATGATAGGTTGCAACAAGCTACAGATAGCTAGGGCAAGGGTTTCAACCACCCAACCAACCCAAAGAATACATCAGAATTTATTACAGGGGCAGGAAACCAAGAACCTTAATGAAACAGATCAAAGATGACCTCCAATCATCACAATTCTTAGAACAGCGCATAGAAAATCATAGATCTATCAACCACCCTGAAATCATGCCTCGAGCCATGAAAAATTGTCCTCCTCCACACAGTACAAATCCCCGCAATCACTCATGGCATCCTAGACTACATAGGAACAACAGAGAAATTCAAACTCACCAACTCTGGCCCTTTTCTGTCATCAATTCCAATCCTTACAGGCCACTAGAAACATCTCAAAAATTCAAATCTGCAAGCAACGGTTACATTCATGGTGCCAGAAGTGAATCAACGGTCATTGTTTAAAATTAGATTAACATTAAGTCGCAGCCATTAGATCTTTATCTTTCCCGGGCTTTAGATCTTCACTTCACCTTAGACAGCATCGACGGCTGTCGCTAGACCGCCAAGTTAACTTCCTCGCACCTTACCCCGGTGGTGATACGATGGCCACAAGATCTGTCGGCCTTTTAATCACTTTAGAAACCCAGCGGCCCCACTTAATAACTCCGCAAGCGCGATACGAAATAGTCAGTCGCATGATCGCATAGCTCGGGGGACGGGCTATGCAAACATGTGACAACTCGTAGACTTTAACCTTGCCGCAACTACGACCGCACATTTTGAAAATGCCACTAAATCATCTGGCGAACTGGCGACAAAGGACTTTCGCCAGTTTGTGAAAAGAATAGCGCTACCACCAAATCATCCCATGAACCCGTGATAAGAAGAAAATTATCAGGCTGCTAAAATTTATCCACTCCACCATTAACTCCGCAACCGCGATGCATGACGCCACTTGTCGCAACACCATTCACTGAATACTGCCCCGTCACCAACACCAGACCCACGCTCAATAATCCTCAGCATCAAATCGGATGGTGGGCGCATGATCGCAAGGGGAAAGAATATTCCTTGTGATCGCACACCAACCGTAGATTTAAATCATTAACATAAGCCCCGCTGAGACACCACCACATCATCACACGGACCAACAAGAAGATGCCACATCACCACCTTTCACTGGGCCCTACGGACATGTGTTGACCAGTCACATGATTAAATAGCCAAAAGACTAGGCTATGCGATCATGCAACGGCCAACCTCAGGCTACCACATCACCACCTCGAACCACAGAACTGCAACCAGACCAACCGCGAAGTGCGGGAGCCACATGGATAGGTGGCAAGCGGTCGCATGATCGCATGTCAGAAAAGTCTGACATGTGGCCATGCAATAGCCAATCAAGAAGAGCCACCTGTCACCCCTCTGACATCAGGCCCACATCACGCTCACATAAGAAAATCCGATGGCTATCACAAAAGTGCTGAGGATAAACACCGTGCAACTTCACCAAGCGAACAAGCGACATGCACAGATCTTGTCCGAGACTTAACCATACTGAAGCATGAAGAACAAAGACTACCACATGACCACCAGGCATTTAGCGACTACATGACAAACTGCTCACCAAGTCATAAAATGTCAGCCGCTAATCGCCAGAAGAGAAGAGATCACGAGACTACACAGTCGCTAGGTCACTGAATAAAGACATAACCACCAAGTAGCTGAGAAGAACATCATTGAGAACTGGGAGCACATGAACAGGTGGCAGGCGGTCGCATGATCGCATGTTAGAAAAGTCTAACATGCGGCTATGCGACAGCCAATCAGAGAAGAGCCTTGAAGGCCCGAGCCCACCTGTCACCGCACTTGCGTAGTTGAGGGAACACATCAAATAGGGAAATAGTGTGAGGTCGAAAACACACAGGGTTTTCGACATAGCGGAAGACCAAAAATAGAAAGAGTTTTTCATGCCAAAGGATAAGCGCACAAAAATAGGAAGCATAGGGTCGAAAACAACGCAGGTCAAAAATACATAGACTGAAAACATCATGGACTTTTGAAAACACTGTGGGTTTTCAACACTGTGGCAAATTTTGACAAAACTTCTAACAGACTTAGAATTTGAATAACTTTTTGGGTTTTACAATTTAGCTCATGAAATTCAGACCAGAACTAGGTGACAACATGGAGAACATAGGGTAGGACATTTGACACACACTTTGGATAGAACAGGCTAATTTCACAAGATTTTACAATAATAGAAAATTGGCCTAATAGTGGCTCTGTCTGGGGATGATGGGTAACTTGTGCCCATGCGATAATTCAAGATTTCTGGGAGAGTAGACCACCAACTGGACAAAAAGGCAGGGACCTCAAAAAGCACAAAGAATAGGAAAGCACATAGCAAGAAAGGGAAAGATATTTACAAAATGTACACTTTTTACAGAAATCTACAGCAACAAACAAGAGTTAGTTCTTACCTCTGTCAAAAACTTGATTTTCATTCCTTCCTTCATGTTGCACATCAGACACTTTGTTTTCATTTGTCTCCATAGGCCTGTCAACATGTTCAACTAGCATATCAAGAATAACAAAGTAGCTTTCTTCATAGTGCATATAAACATTTCTAGTACTTTCTCCATCCTGCTCACTATGAAAGTATGATTCAGCATGCTAATGGTTAGCACCTCTATACTAAAATTGATCTTCACCTGTTGACTCATGCATGCTATCAACTGGAAACACAAAGGCCTCATACTCTGCTTGCAGAAAGGCCTCATCTAAATCCTGTCTTTGCATTTCCACAGGTGTAACCAGCTAGACCTCAAAAGAATAGTCAGATTGATACCCATAGATGGAGAATGAACACCTTGAATCAGCTGGATCAGAAACCTCCACATGCTCCTCAAACAAAGGATTGACAACTACATGCAATACACCTTGTTGAACATCATGACAAAAGATGGGCTGAGAATCAAATTCTTCATCATATAAAAGATTGGAAAACGCCTTAAAATCAGCACCCATCTCAACCTCATGGAGACTCCCAGCACATGAAGAAAAATCAGAGTCACATGAAGGCTCACTGATATCACATTAATTTTTTTTTTTTTATCTTCATACCCTGAGGATGAATCATCCTTAGCATCTTCACTATCCAAAGAATGTTCACTCCCATCATCACTTTCCTCTTCTCATGTTGCATCTGACTCATATGAAGACACCACACCCTCATTGTCTTCATCACTCTCAACATCAGCACTTAAGGACATGACCATAAGTGCATCCTCAAGCTCAAGGCTTCCATCACCAAGTCTCTACTCTCTGACACATATGTAATGCTCTTCTCACAAGGCATCTAACCAACTGGTTGACTCATGAAAATAGAGCTCCAAGAATAAATCAATGAACTCAAATTCAGAAAACTCAACATCCTAGGGAAGCTCATCATACATCTCACAAAATCTATCATAGAATAGAGATATGGATAGATCCTTTCTACTTCCCACTTTTAGCCTTACCAATTTCATATAATCTCTAAGGATGCCCTCCTCAAGGAAAGCCAGCTCCTCCTCAAGCTTACCCATTAAACTTAAAGAAATACCTCCATATAATTTTGCCAAAAGTTCAACTGAAAACTTGAAGTATGCTAACCTTTGCTTACACCTTATCCTTCTTTTAGTGCTTGACCACTTTATAAGGAATATTTAAAACTTGAAAAATACCTAGGAAAATCCTGTAGCACAAGATCGTTTGGCTGGAAGGCAGGGCAAATCTAGAGCTCACCTATAGCTCCATCAGATAACTTTGCAATGTAGAGCCGCCACCACCTTCAAAGGAAAATGCTTCACTGTTTCTTCTTCCAACCAGCACAAAGCTACACCAGGTATACACACTGTTTATTAGGAAGAACACTGATCAAACAGAGACAAATCAGAGCCACCACTCACAACTAGGTGAGAAAATTTTGCAAATGCTAATTTTTTATCTGACTCTTTCGAATGGCAACAAGAGATTATGATTTCCTTAAAAAGATATGTTGTTTGTCCCCAGCAGAGTCACCATTTTGTTGGTGATATTTTTCCCCAAAGGTCAGCTTGGCATCAGGATTGATAGGGCCTATGTCACATTCACTCAACACTCCAAATCTGATAGGAAAAAGGGCCAACTGACAAGGATCAAAGAGAGATCCTTCTACACTTTGAGCTCCACATCACTTGGGTGGGTATAACTCATCTGCACACTCATACAACTTGTGTCACACTACAGGCTTGCAAGTAACTGACTGTGGAATGGTTTTCAAACTCCTAGGTATCCTGTACCTTAATGAAGCTAATATCTCATGCAATAGCCCTACTTGCATGGAGTGAGTATGAAAACCAGAGACCTACACTAACAACTCGAAAGGGAAAGGGTGGAACTGAATGTAAATGATTTTAAAATAAGTTTGAAGGGACCTCTGAGATACCCTAAGTCCCTGATAGACCAGTGCCTTATCCAATGGGCCACAAAGTCAAATACCCTACTGCAAGTGACAGCTATGAAACAAGAACAAAACACACTCACCCTGACCAGATCATACATTACCAAACCACCTGTGCACCCAAATATGTTATCACTTATCCAAAGGAAGACCTAGGAACAAGTAATACATTAACTAGCATCCACTGGAAGACAAGCATGATGCATCTTTGATACCCTAGCCCATACATATCTGAACACCAGTCCTAGACTCAGTTGCTTCTACGAAAACAACTCTATTGCAGACACTCACTGAAAATGAAAATAGAAAGAGTACACACCCTTGATGTTGTAATCTATAAGTCTAAAATCCAAATGGAGACAATCTGATATGAGAATAAGTATGCTGCAATCTCATTCATAAAACAAATCTGTTACAATGTATTGTATTCTCTGAACCAACAAAAGAAAGAGAAGAACACTCTATATGTAGAGAGAAGGAGAAATCTACAAGAAAAAACCTTCACTGGAACCAATTCTCCTCAAAAATTTGTAGAAGAAGGAACCCTTACAAAAATGAACAGCCTACAATTTATACCACTAGCTACCTTGGAAACCTATGACAGGTTGCAACAAGCTACGAATAGCTAGGGCAAGGGTTTCAACCACCCAACCAACCCAAAAAATACATCAGAATTTATTATAGGGGCAGGAAGCCAAGAAGCTCAAGGAAACAGATCAAAGATGATCAGTGACTATGCAACATTTCATAGGGGTTTGCAACTATTTTGGGGATGATCCAGATCATCTGATTTGCCGAGAGAAATGTGATCAACAGCCGAGTTTTAAAAGAAGAAATGGTAACCATTGGGGCCCAAATTTGAAGTTTTCTACAGGGGTTTTCACCAGTGTCAGATCTGGTTGACGTGTGCAAAATGGAGACAAGTTCTACGAGGCTGGTTGCATGATCGCATGAGGCTTTTTGAGTTCATGCAATCATGCGACCAACACTTTTTCAAGGCGGTGCAACCATTTTTCACAAGGTTTCTTCCAAGATGAATGTTGTAGGCACGGGTAGCTCAAGAAATTGATGTCACCAGGGTGGCTGCAGGTTGTAGAGTTGATGAAGGAGGTCTAGGCACCATTTTGAGTCCTTTCTAGTATCTAATCAGATTTGGAGCCTTTATGGCTAAGTGGGTTTGCAGGGGGTTGTCAGGTCAAGGTCTTTTGTCTATAGGCATGATCAATTCAAAGATGGGTAGGCAAAAAACAAAATATCTGATCGGCCATGATATTTACAGAGTACTTTTATGATCAGAATTTGACTGCTAGGGTTGATTATTTTATGCATATTTTTGTAACCCTAGTTAGTTTTTGACTCCTGCCTGCGTGCAGTTGAGGGATGTATATATTCTTTTTTGGAGCCTGTAGTGCTCAGAATTAACATTTTGTAAAAAGAGAAAGTCTTTGCTTGGAGAACTATCTGTAGCATTTCTACTCTTTGGTTTTTCACATCTTGTAAGTTCTCATTGATAATATAGATATTGCAAAGCATTTTGTGAAATTTCTCCTGTCCTTATGCTTTCTTGTGTGGATTATCTTTTATTGGATTAAAGTTTATGAATGCTTTCAGTGATACTTAGTTTTCTTGATCCCCTTTACTCTCAACTTATTTGTGTACTACTATGTTTGATTTGATCTGAGTGAGGTTGTGGGTATTCTTCAGCCCCTGTCATTCTATCTCATTCCTGTGTCCTTTTGTTGAAGAGAATGTCTGCTTGTAGGTCATAATTTGTGTCTAATTTTTTTGGCCCTCTTATGAAATACTCATGCAAGCCTATTCAGTAAGTTGTGATCTCCCAGACCTAAGCCTCTCATTGATTTCATCCCTCTATACTGAGATCCAAACCCTAGTTTCGGTGCATCACCTAATAGGTAGATTTGCTCTCTTGTTATTTCATTTCATGCATTCCTTCTATCCCTTTCCCTCAAAAGTTTTTACTTTCCTATCTAAGAGAAAATCAAGGTGATTATCCAAGAGGAACCAACCTAGAATCTGGAGGTCTCATCTCGATTAGCAAAGGTCCCACAACCTTGAGATGATTCCCATGTTATACTGGATTATCAAGACTACGAGAGCTTGAGATTAGAGGTGAAAATTCAGTGTATAACATTTCTAGCATGCCCAGTGGGACCACAGTGAAGATTAGAGTAAAGTTCAAAGGTGTTCCTATTGGTTCATCTACAAAAGGATCAGAGAAATTCAGTACACAAGGCCTATCAGTATAGACTCAAGCTCAAGGATTCCCCATCTTGGTGCTAGTGTATAACATTTCTGGCACGCCCGGGGGGACTGTAAAGAAGTTTATTTTTTAAAGATTGTGTCATCTCTGATATGCAGATTGCATAATACAGACCTTTAGAGGTTGTTCTATCAAGTATATCTGGCGACTCCATTGGTTTCAAAGTTTCAGGCCAACCTTGTTTAAGGTTTATGAGAAAGATCGAGACTAGAAGCTCAAAGCCTGCTGAATTTTTAGAGTTGCCCTTGAAAAGAAGCTACAAAGGCAGGTCAACTCAGAGAGAATCTCCTACAAGAAGAGTCCAATCTACACCTTCTGATATTTTAGAGAGGAGACCTTTCCTCTTTCATTTTAGAAGAAGAGGTAGATCTCTAACCAGAGATCTAGAAGAAGAAGAAGAAGAAGATCCGAATCTAGCAAATACAACTCATATAGTTGTTGATCTTCAGATTACACCTCCTATAATGGCTAGAAATTTTGCCTTTGCACCTTTCAATCAGGGGAGCCCATTAAATTTTGCGGTGCATCATGATGTGCCCTTGGTGGCATTAAAGAGTATACCTGATTTCACAAGATAGGGACAGACAACAACCTTTGAGCACATAAGAGATGTGACCACCATTTGCAGCATACATAACATTACTCAAGAGGATGTCGCCACCAAATTATTAGCAGCTTCTCTGAAAGGTAAGGCTCTAGAGTGGTTTAGAACTTTAACTATTGGTTCTATTACTTCATGGGATGAATTAGGAGATGCATTAAGCAAGTATTTTGAGGATAAATTAGATAATTTGTCTCTAGTTGAGCAATTAACAACTATAAAGAGAGACCCTCAAGAGCAAATGATAGATTATAATAGTAGATTCCTTAAAACATGGAATAGAATCCCAGTCTCTGTAAGGCCATCAGCTAACCATGCCTTCCTGTACTATTTTCAAAGTCTGAATAAATAAATCTCTGTCATGATCTAGTCTATGGGTGGTACCACTTTACCCCAGGCCTTTGACACTGCTGTCAGAGCTGAAAATTATTTGATCCAAGCAGGCATGATACAGAGAAGACCTCCCATGCCTATCTTCCCTAGTCTTTAGCCCATTGCACCTGCCCAAGTACCCCCATTTACCCCTATTCCCATAATTTCAGCACCTCAAGCTAGTACCAGTGGTCAGGAACATGCTGCAAAAAATTTCTCCCAAGAATTGCAAGAGGTGAAAAGTAGTCAACAAACTAGTATACAAGAAATGACAAACTTGCTGCAGACTCTAACCATAGAGGTCACAAACTTGAAGAAACAAAACCAAGGCATTAGGCCACCCTTCCAATCACAAGGCCAAAGTCCTAGTCAGCAATACCAAAATCAAGGACAACCTTATCAACAAAATAGGCCACCATACCAAGGAGGCTATCAAGGGCAAAGACAAAATTTTAATCAAAGACCATTCCAACCATATAACCCTACACCTCTTAATTCTGTAAATCTAGTCAAGGATATGATTCCTAGTCAAAATAATATGGCCATGGATAATGAATGGTGTTTCCCTTGCAATCAGCCCCACAATCAGGCTACGTGTTCTAATGGATGGATGAACCAAGCACTAATGGTTCAAAATGCTTCACAAGCTCAAGCAGAAGCTCCTTCTAGTGGGACAGCTCTTCAACAAGAAACACAAGAGAATGAGACTGCTCTTTTCAATTGGGAGCAACCAGATTTCAATGGAATCAATGATGAGGCTGATTTTGTTGCCTACACCAGAGCAAAGAGGAGAGACCAAGACATGGAGAGAGAAGATTCTGGTACTAAGGCCACTACATCTATAGAGCCATTGTAGCAAGCTTCCCCTATCACATCCAAGGAGGCCCCTGTCGTCACAAGCAAAGAAGGCCAAGTTCCAAAAGAGGCAGAACCCATCATAGTAAAAGCACAACAAAGAGTACACACTGTGGAACCTTATAATATTGTAGAAAACATGAAGAAGGAGAACGTCACCATGTCTATGTGGGACTCTTTGTTTATTCCAGGACAACCTCAAATTTTGGAGAAGGCCATGAGAGAGGCAACAAATCCTCAACCTGCAAAAGAAACTGTAAAATCAGTGTTGGTCAACACTGATCAAGAAAAGGAGACTCCAACTAACAACTCCAAGGCCAATACCATGCAAGGTAGGAATTTAAAGCCACCTCTCTTTTACGTATCTTTAATTATTGGAAAATCTTTAGTGCATAATTGTATGGTAGATAGTGGAGCTACTAGCACTGTAATGTCCAAGAAAGTGGTTGATCAATTAGGACTTAAATATGAACCCTTCCAAAAGAAGGTTACACAACTTGATGGATCCTCAGTCAGTACTATAGGTGTGGCCAAGGATACCAGTCTAATTCTCCATGCTAGTCCTAATTTTTCCATTCTCCTTGACATATATATCATAGATCTTCCTGCATTGTTTGCCATATGTCTCTCAAGAGAGTTCACAGCCAAGATAGGAGGTTATCTTTCTTTCGACTGGTCTCACATGATCTTTCATACAAGGTATGGTACCAAAGTCACCATTAAATTAGAAGCCTTAGCAGTACATCATATAGAGCCATATGTGTCCAATTCCATCAATACTAATTGTCCTATATTTGATGACAATGATTTCCCAACCATTAGTGAAGCAAGCACCAAAATAGAGAATATCCCTAATATTCTCCTAGATGAAAGAACCTTGGAGATCCAAGAGAGTCTTGTTTGGGATTTTGGTTTGGGGAGTTATCTGATTCAAGAAAGTGGAGCCATAGAACCAAGCCTTCTCAAAGAATACACTGATTCAGATAATTGGGATAGTCAGGTCTGGGAACTATTCTTTGATGGAGCTAGGAGTAGACATGGTTCTGGTGGAGGCACTACACTGGTGTCCCCAAAAGGAGAAAGGTATTATACTACCTTTAGATTCAATTTTTCCTGCACCAGTAACACTACAGAGTATGAAAGTCTGGTTAATGGACTAGAATGGGCTAGAAAAAGAGGGCTTAAAGCGTTAAACGTATATGGTGATAGTGAACTTGTTGTCAGCCAAGTAAGAGGGATGAGTGCAACCAAAAATGATGTCATGAAAGCATACAAACATAGAGTTTGGGATGCAATTGAAGATTTCCATGCTTTCAATATCATTGCTATCTCTAGAAAGTTAAATCAAAACGCTGATAGGTTAGCTGCTATTGGATCTCAGTTTGACATTCCCAATAGCATTTCAAAAGAGGTAGATCAGCAACACATCAAGATTATTGTAAGACCTTCAATTCCTGATAATAATATTAGTTGGCAAGTGTTTGACAATGATGAACAAATTCTGTAGTTCTTATTTGAAGAAGATGTCTTTTCAAGGCACAATCAAAAGAGGTTATCACAGAACTATGGTGATCAAGTGATACAACTTAGATCTAATAAGATGCCTAAAGGTCTTGTCACCTTAGAGACTATCTTCAACAAGGATGATGAAGTCAAGAAAAATAAAGCTGGCCCGATAGTCCAACAGGAACATTGTGCTGAATTAGAGTTGGAACCAAGTAAGAGCCTACAATTTGGAAAAGTAAACACTAATTTAGAAAAGCAAGCTTACACTAAATTATTCAAAGAATTCAGTGATGTTTTTGCATGGAGGTATGGAGACCTCAAGGGTTTTGATCCTACCCTTTCTCAACACACTATTGAATTGGAGCCTAATGCTAAACCAGTAAGGTGAAAGCAAAGGCCTGTTAATCCCAAGCTTGAACCACTTATGCATAAGGAAGTACTCAAACTAATAGAAAGTGGCATCATCTACCCCATCAAACATACTAGTTGGGTTTCCAACCTTGTTCCTGTCAGGTTGAGGTTATGTGTTGACTTTAGGGATTTGAACAGAGCCTCATTAAAAGACTTCCATCCACTACCCTCTATGAAATAAATTCTACAATGTGTCTCTAGATCCGAGAGATTCTCATTATTGGATGGCTATTCAGGATACAATCAAATCTTAGTGAAAGAAGAGGATCAATATAAGACTACATTTACAACCAAGTGGGGAACCATGGCATATCAGAAGATGCCCTTTGGTTTGTCAAATGCAGGCGCTACATTTCAAAAGGCAATGGACATGGCCTTTAAGGGCCTCATGTACAAGTTTGTGCTGGTCTACCTAGATGACATAACTATCTACTCAAAGCATGCAGTAGACCACATCAGACATTTGAGGTGGGTTTTTGAAAGATGCAGAGAATTTGGGATATCCCTTAATCCCAAGAAATGTGTGTTTGCAGTTCATGAAGGAAAACTATTGGGATATGTAGTATCCAAAGAAGGAATTACAGTGGATCCTGAGAGAATTTCAGCCATCTTAGAACTACCATTACCACATCACAAGAAAGGACTCCAATCTTTCATAGGAAGGATTAACTTTGTTAGGAGCTTCTTGCCTAACATTGCAGAGTTACTCAAGCCTTTGACAACCATGTTGAGGAAAGGTTCAGCCTTTAGTTGGACCAAAGAAGGAAAAGTTAACTTCCAAGCTATTAAAGAAGCCTTAACAGAAGCTCCTACTCTCCTAAACCTGAATTTTAGTAAGGATTTTATCCTTTATGCTTATGGGGGTCATGATGCTATATCTGTGATGTTGACTCAAGAAAATACTGAAGGATTGGAGCAGCCCATTGCTTTCTTTAGCAAAGGTTTAGAAGAGTATGAACAAAGATACTCTTTTGTAGAAAAATATGTTCTTGCTGTGGTAAAGAGCCTCAAAAAATTCAGACTTTTGTTGACCCATAGCAAGGTGCATTTGATGGTTACTCATCCAAGTGTCAAAATTTTTTTGCTTTCTAAGGACCTAAATGAAAAAGAGCTGGTTGGATCACTAAGGTGATGGAATATGACATAGATATTCAAACTACCAAGCTGGTTAGAGGAAGAGGTCTTTGTGAGCATCTGGCAGAAGACGGAGGTTCAAAGAAATTGGAATACATAGATGCATCTCTGGTGGTGCATTCTACAAGAGAGCAAGCCAAGGCAACTAGCTGGTTACCTAATATGATCAATTATTTGAAGATAGGACAATATCCTGCAGGCCTAGATTCAACAAAAAGGAGGTATTACAGGTTACAATCTGTTCCTTTTGTGCTGATAGATGAAATTCTTTTCAGAAAGGATCACAATGGTGTCCTAAGATGCATAGATTCAGAAAGGGTTGCAGATGTCTTATTGGAGTTTCATGATGGAGCTTCTAGTGCCCATTTCTATCCTACGACTATGGCTTTTAAGATCATGAGGGCTAGATACTATTGGCCATCTATCTTCAAAGATAGTCATGATTATGTTAGAAGATGCGTCAAATGTGCTATTTTTGTAGGGAAAGAAATATTTGCAACTCTGCCCCTACAGCCAGTCAAAATAGAGCAGCCCTTCATGAAGTGGGGTATAGATTATATTGGCATGATTAACCCTCCATCTAGTGCAGGACACAAGTGGATAATCACTGCAACGGATTATTTCACTAGGTGGACAAAGGCAGTCACTTTAAAAGAAGCTAATGAGAGTGTTGTTTTAAGTTTTTATGATGACATCATTCATAGATTTGGCATTCTAGATTCTATAGTTTCAAACAATGCATTAGCATTTATAGGCCTCAAAGTCTCAGAGTGGGTAGTCAAGAGGGGTATCTATCTGAATACAAGTTCCAATTACTATCCTTAGAGGAATGGTTTGGCAGAATCAACAAATAAGAATCTGATTAGAATAATCAAAAAGACCCTGCAAGATAGTCAAAGGGACTGACATACCAAATTGAGATCTTCCTTGTGGCTAGATAGAATTACTCCAAAGAAAATCATTGGTAATTCTCCATACATGTTGGTGTATGGTAGAGAGGCTAAGTTATCTATTTCAACTGAATTACTAGCTTTGGACTTGGCCACTCAGTATGCCTTGTTTGAAGAGAGTGATCCTATGCAAATTAGATATGCCCAGTTGATGGAGCTAGAAGAGATCAGAGATAAATCAATGTAAGATATGGCATTCCATCAAAGTCAAACAAAGAGAAGCTTTGATAAAAGAGCCAAGGTTAGAAACTTCAAGGTTGGAGATGTAGTTCTCAAATGGGATGAGTTCAGGTCAAAACCTGGCAAGCACACAAAGTTTGATTCCTTTTGGGGTGGACCATTTGTTATAACAGAGTGCAGAGGATCTAACGCTTTTCAGCTTTCAAACCTTGAAGGAGCTGCCCTACCAATCTCAGTGAATGATTTCCACTTGAAGCCTTGCTTTGAGGTTAATCCCTCTCTATAGGTCCTTCTTGTAAATTCTTGTAAATATTTTTCCTGCTTTCTTCCAGCTTTCTAGTTTAGTTTTTTCCTATTTTCCAAGAAGTGCTCGTGCACAGGTTTGTCTTCCCGGTTTAGTTTTTTGTCTCTCTCCCTTTTAGAAAGTTTTTTATGCTCGAGAAATGACTCCTATGCCCAATGGATTTCTTCAAGGCACCTGGTCTAAATGTCTAGCAGGCTGACATCCCGCAGAGGTCGCCAAATTGTTGCCCAAATTTTTCCTATCATTCATTTTGGCCACGGTCCTATTTTTTCCAAAGAACTGCTCAAGTGTTGAAAACCCAGTGTGTTTTCAGCCTTCTCTATGAAGGCTCAGGATGTTTTTGCCTTTGCTCGAAAACCCTCTATGTTTTTGACCCCTTCTATGTTTCGGACTTCTTCCTCTAGCAGCATTCATTTCATAAGTGCATAACTCTAACCTGGTGGGGCCCTGTGGCTGACTTTTCTCAAACTCTTGCGGTTGTTGCATGTTCGCAAGGAATTTTCCTTGCTCTTGCGATCATGCAATAGGATGACACCTATCAGTGGGCCCAGTGGTTGTTTTCAAAGAATGCTAGTGGTCTGTCACATGATCGCATAGCCCCTTTTTAGGCTATATGAACATGCGACAAACTGTTAGCCGCACCGGTAGGAGATTGCAGATTTTTGTGGACCCGATATGCAAGTGTGGTAAAGATCCGATGGTGGTCGCATGTTCACATGGGATCTTCCAACCCCATGCGATCATGCGACAACCTTTTGATGAAATCCTTCTATCATGGGTCCATTGTCAGAGGGTTGCTGAGGTGTTGATGACCGAGCAACTAGGACGGATAACAGAATGCCAAGTGGTGTAAGTGGGCCCGAGGTTGGTAGGCTTTGTGCGGTTGCACAGTTGGAGGATCTCTCACAGTTGCCAGATAGACCCAGAGGTAAGGAAGGTTATTCAGCGACTTGGAGATTGCTTTAGTCGCGGGTTCTCAGGGTTTAACACTAGTTAATAAAAGGATTATGAGATTTAGCGAATCCCTTTGTCGCTAAGTCTCTAGATATGATTGGGTTAAGTTAAAAGGTTACCATCATGCTTGGGCCTAGCGATTAATTTTATTCAATGATCTTGTGACTATGTGTTCACACAATCTCTCATTTCTGGTGGTTAAGTCCTTAGCATCTTGCGACCTGGTGGGCGGTTATCTTTCCTTTAGTCGCTAAGTCTCCAGATGTTTGGCGGTCTCAGCTATGCAGTTAAAGATAAAGTAGGATCTACGGCTGGTGCATGATCGGAAAGAATATTTGAAGGGTATGAGATCTTGCACCCACCGTCCAATTGGAATCTCATTTTGCAGATGCGCGGTTGCGCAGTTAGAGTTTTTCACGTGGTCACTGGATCTGGCCGGGGTTAAGGAAAAGTTAAGCGACTCTGCGATTAAAGTGAAAATGAACCTAGGGTTAACTTAATGTTAAGTTTGCATGGATGCTGACATGTCGGTATGCTTGCTCCCAATTGGCTCTTGACTGGGGATGTGGAATTTGACATTTCATAGGGGATTGCGACTATTTTGGGGATGATCCAGATCATCTGATTTTCTGGGAGAAATGTGATCAACAACCGAGTTTTAAAAGAAATGGTAACCGTTGGGGCCCAAATTTGAAGTTTTTTGCAGGGGTTTTCACCAGCGTTAGATCCAGTTCACGTGTGCAAAATAGAGACAGGTTCTAAGAGGCTGGTCGCATGATTGCATGAGGCTTTTTGAGTTCATGTGATAATGTGACCATCACTTTTTCAAGGTGGTACAACCATTTTTCGCAGGGTTTCTTCCAAGATGAATGTTGCAGGCACGAGTAGCTTAAGAAATTGATGTCGCCAGGGTGGTTGCAGGTTGCAGAGTTGATGAAGGAGGTCTGGGCACCATTTTGACTCCTTTCTAGTATCTAATCAGATTTGGAGCCTTTATGGCTGAGTGGGCTTGCAGGGGGTTGTCAGGTCAAGGTCGTTTGTCTGCAGGCATGATCAATTCAGAGATGGGTACGCAAAGAATGAAATATCTGATCGGCCATGATATTTATAGAGCACTTTTATGATCAGAATTTGACTGCTAGGGTTGATTATTTTATGCATATTTTTGTAACCCTAGTTAGTTTTTGACTCCTGCCTGCGTGCAGTTGAGGGATGTATATATTCTTTTTTGGAGCCTGTAGTGCTCAGAATTCACATTTTGTAAAAAGAGAAAGTCTTTCCTTGGAGAACTATCTGTAGCATTTCTGCTCTCTGGTTTTTCACATCTTGTAAGTTCTCATTGATAATACAGATATTGCAAAGCGTTCTGTGAAATTTCTCTTATCCTTATGCTTTCTTGTGTGGATTATCTCTTATTGGATTAAAGTTTATGAATGCTTTCAGTGATACTTAGTTTTCCTGATCCCCTTTACTCTCAGCTTATTTGTGCACTATTGTGTTTGATCTAATCTGAGTGAGGTTGTGGGTATTCTTCAGCCCCTGTCATTCTATCTCATTCCTGTGTCCTTTTGTTGAAGAGAATGTCTGCTTGCAGGTCATAATTTGTGTCTAATTTTTTTGGCCCTCTTATGAAATACTCATGCAAGCCTATTCAGTAAGCTGTGATCTCCCAAACCTAAGCTTCTCATTGATTTCATCCCTCTATACTAAGATCCAAACCCTAGTTTCGGTGCATCACCTAGTAGGTAGATTTGCTCTCCTGTTATTTCATTTCATGCATTCTTTCTATCCCTTTCCCTCAAAAGTTTTTACTTTCCTGTCTAAGAGAAAATCAAGGTGATTATCCAAGAGGAACCAGTCTAGAATCTGGAGGTCTCATCTCAGTTAGCAAAGGTCCCACAACCTTGAGATGATTCCCATGTTATACTAGATTATCAAGACTACGAGAGCTTGAGATCAGAGGTGCGAATTCAATGTATTACAGTTATTAAGATTAAATTTCATCTCTCGATTATTTATAAGATTATATGAATGACTCAAATGTGTATATGCATAATTAAGGACCTTATTTTTTAAAATTAATTCACTTGATAAGTATATTATTGAGATTTTCAATTCTCAATTCAATTGATTAAAAATAGTTTCAAAGTAATATGTTTTTCTTGGAAAGTGCAAATTATATATTAAAAAAATCTTATCAAATATAAACTCTTTATATTATGTCATTTTTGTGTGCTTTCCATGTATCTTTCATATGAATCATATATTGAATGGCATTTTAATTAATTACCATAAATAAATGCAATCACAAATAACATTAAAATAACATAAAAAACAAATAAAATAGTTCTTTTCAAAAAATTTGAACCAAAGTATCTTAAGAAAATAGTAGCAATCATAATAACAGTATCGTGCCACGCAGGGCTAGACCAGGAACTAGATAGATTAACCTTAAAATAGGAAAGCAACATAGAAAAACTAGGGCCAACATGCCCAATCAAAAATAAAAACCTCATGATAGCAGCAACAACTAAGATCTCCTACCCAGATATTTGGACACCAGGATTGTGGCCCACTCTAGGGTTGGTAAGAGACTTAATTCTTTATAAAATTATCCACAACCTTCAAAAATTTCTCTACAAGTCAATATCATTAGTCCTTTCTAGTTTATCACTTTTACAGAAAAAAAATTGTGATCCCTTAAAGGTCATGAAATATATCATTGGAACCATCATCATAACATGTTTAAATAATAAAATTAGAGAATCAAAACTTACCAATACTTTTATGAAGATTGCTAACTTTTTTCCAGTTAATTTTCCTTAGATATTTTTCCAAGAAAACAAATAGACACATGGCTTCATAAAATAAAATAAGATATTTTCATCATTTGTTTCTTCATAAAAAAAAATTTAGAAATTAAATATAGAAAAGTAATATTGTAAAAATGCATTTGGTCTTTGAACCATTGATTCAAAAAAATTAAATATTACACTATTCCCCCATACATGCAACCACCCATTTTTTCATTCAATAAACCATTTTGATAACTTTACTTCTATATTCATAGGCTATAGATTATCATCTCCCATGTAATTATATACCATAACATAGAGCTTCTTTGCACAAACCGATATATCCATATATCATGTTCTTGTTCAAGTAAGTAGCCAACACTTAGCAAGGTTCCAAATTCCTATGCAAGAGTTAATTTGGTTACCAACAATCTTCATTCATTGTAATAAAAAGTTTTTTTTATCAAGCTTTAAATCTAGTCTGCTTGACCTTGCCACTAAACTCTAAGAAATTCAAAGAAATAAAATTCTAGTGCAAATATTTCTTCCTTTCCTCAAAAGATAACTCTAAATTTATCAAAGATTGTGATATCTATCTTTTGTGCAATCTTTTTCCTTCTAGTTAAAATTATAAAATCTTAATTTTCATTACTATTACTAATCAATATGTCAACAATAGTAAAAAAACTAAAATTTATTCAATAATCTATTTTCTTACAATAACCATATTAGTCAAATTTATATGACCGTGATAATTTCTTGAACACCCCTACTCAGTACATGATAATTCTACACAAAGCAACGCATTTTTCTGTTATCATATGACCATGCCCAGTTTGGATGAAGGAAGCACTCATCCATCCCTCCTGTCATGGCCCAACAGGGTCCTCCATATGCTCTTGACATCATTTTCTCAAGGCCTAGGCATTTCTCTCTCTATATTCAAAAGAGAAGGTTATTTTTGTCATTTCCCTCTTTGTTGACTCATTTTACTCAACTGAGAAAAACAACTCACATTTTTCTCAGTTCAGAAAAAGGCCACGATAATGTCACTACAGTCTTCACACATTCTTTTATTCAAAATGTAGAGTGTATATAATATTAACTCCTTCGCTGCTACCATTATGATTCTCAACTATGAAGAAATTAGTAAATGTATAATTTGTGAATACCAAGAAAGAGACCATTACAACACATAGGATATGTTGAATACAAATACACATTTAGAATATGTTTATTTATTTCTCTGCTGACTGACTTTTGCTAGCTACTAAATATTTATGCACATTTTCTATTATTAAAGTCTAATTACTAACCTTTTCCAGTTGGTGGGTATATGGTAGGTAGTTTTTTTCCAGTGGTATATCTAAATTTTAAAATCTAAATTATTTCTACAATTTTGGCAATGTAAATTGGCTATTTCTCTACTATTATATTTATATTTATAATCTAAATCATTTTTACAATTTTGGTAAAGTAAAATGTCACACTATATTGTATATTTTTTAAGAGTTTAACACATACTAAATTTTATAATCTTAACCATTTTTACAATGTTGGTAATGTAAACTGTTAAGCTATATTCATTAGAGTGTAACATGTGAGTTTAACAGCTAACATGTCTTGGATTCAACACACATAATTTGTGAGTGGGAGTGGGCTTTTAACTAGACAGTGATACATTGAATATTGTAGTTTAAGCCATTCTTAAACTATTGATAATGTAAGTTATTAGTGTTGAACAAGCCAAATAATTGAGAGGGGAGGTGAATCGGTTATTCTCACACACTTTACAAAACTTTTTCTTGTCGTTAAACTATTAAACACCAACAATAACAACTTCTAATTTATTGGTAAAGCACATAAGACATCCATAGAAAATGTAAACATATAAAAATAGGAACATCGACACAGAGAACACTAAGATTTTTGTGGAAAATCCAAACTGGGAAAAACCATGGAGAAGCTAATTCTCATGAAATGAAAAAAACATGTTAACGTGACATCGATTCAAGTGATTTGTACAAAATCTCACTGTTGGATGTGCTCACTATAGGTAAGGACTTCGAGTCAATCTAACTACCCTTAGATATGAAAATGGCTCACTCCCAACACAAATAGGCTCACTTCCAAAGTATTTGAAATAAAATTGAGTCCACCAGTGAGATCACTACCACCAACACTCAGCCATGCACACGATCAACAAAATATAGATTTGTATAAACAGATTCTCAATCACTTCGCATACAAGAAAAAGACAAGCCACACCAACAATAGAAATTCTTGCTCTTCTTATACTAGTTGATTCAATCAACCATGTCAACCAAACATAGTTTGAAATAGGTTGCACCAAGATGTTTCTGTAGGGGTAAGGGATGAAATGTGGACAACCTTGACCAATATAAATCTTGCCTCACACATTGCAATGTGTAACATCATATCCAAAGATATCGGTTCCAATAAGCATGATGAATACATTACATAACAATAGTTGGGACTGAAATGCAAAGGAACACACTCCAAACAGGACTAACCCCAAAAAATAGATCCACCAATTTTTTCATGCAATATAGAACCATAACCAAGAAAGAATAAGGATAGATAATTGAAGAACATCTTTTCGTGAACAATTCTACCGAGGAAACAAACTATCTGTACAACTACCGATACCACCAAGACTATCAGTACACATCAACTGATACAACTAGAACATGAAAATGCATATGATATGTTGGCATTAATGATAACTATTAATGGTGTCAATATGAATAGCATCAACTTTACATTCTCACAATCTCCCCATTTTTCATTTATAGCAACATTCATTGATAACAAAGAAAATAGCTCCAAATGATATTAGCATCAAAGTTCCCAATTCTCCAACTTTTTGAATTTCTCCCCCTTTCACAAAACTGACAAAAGGTAAAACTCCCCTTTAAAAACTCACTTTGGTCCCCTTGAGAGGAAGCCACCAGGAACTGATGCATAAAAGAATTGGCATGCAACATGCTGGACCAATGCCCACGTTAGTGCATTTAGGAAACATTAGGAAGAGGTAGAATTCACATCTTCCCCCTCAAATACTCAAAAGTATCTTTGCACAAAGGTTTTGTGAATATTTCTACTATCTCCTCCTTTGTAGGCACATATTCAAGCTTTACTTCACCATCCAACACCTTATCTTTGATAAAATGATATCTGATAGATATGTGTTTTGTTCTACAATGTTCTACTAGATTCCCAAACATTCTTCTAGCACAAGTATTATCACATTTGATTAAAATTGGCTCTTCAAAAGTAATTCATATATCCTTCAAAGCCTATTTCATCCATAATACCCAAGTAAAACATGAGGATTTGGCAATATATTTTGATTCAGCAGTTGATAACTTTTAAAAATCTAGCTTCTTACTTGACCAAGCAACTAATTGGGATCCAAAAAGTAAGCTCAACCACTAGTACTTCTTCATTTATCGAAACATATTGCCCAGTTTGCAAAGGTATAAGCTATCAATGTGAAATATGGGCCTTTTGTATACCACAAACCAAACTCTTTTCTTCCTTTCAAATATTTGAATATCCTTTTCACTGCCATAACATATGATTATTTTGGTTCTTACAGAAATGTGGCTATGGAGCATACTACATACATAATATATTCTCTAATAGTAGTTTGGTACAACAATCCACCAATCATTGATGTGTATTTACTTCAACGTTCCTTTGATGATTCATCTTGCATAGTTAGTTTACAACTAGTAACGATTCGAGTACATACCAGCATGAAATTATCCAACCCAAACTTCTTTAACAATTACATGAGATACTTGGAATGAGAAATGAAAATGCCTTTTCTGCTCTAATTTATGTGTAATCCAAGAAAGAAATTCGACTCTCTTATCCTAGACATCTCAAACTATTTTAGTATTTCTTCAACAAGTCTTTTGCACAGATCATCCTTGGCTTTGAAAATAATATCATCAACATACACAACAATTAGGATCTAATCTAAATATTTATTGAAATACAAATTATTTTTGGTACAACCTTTCTAAAACTTATGTCCAATTAAATATCTATCTAAACTTCTATACCAGGCTCACGGTGCCTGCTTCAAACCATACAATTCCTTCTTGAATCTACATAATGCTTCTAGTTCTTCTTTTGATTTGAAACCTTTTGGTTGCTCAATGTAAACGTAATCCTTCAATTCTCCATTCAAAAATGTTGACTTCATATCAATCTGATAAACCTTGAAATCCTTATGTGTTGTTGTATACACCCTAAATTGGTCAAAGAAAAATCACCCAAAGTCAAGCAAGGTAAATCAATAAATTATTGATCAAAGCATGAATTAATTTAAAATAAAGCCAAATTAGATTAATTAAATCAAGGATTAAAAAACTATTTGAATGATAAAATCAATTAATTATATAGTTGAATCAAATTTAATCCAATCAATTTAAAAAAATGATTTGGCTAAATAAATTAATTGTTTAGTTAATAAATCCTAAATTACCTCACCAGCCACATAAGGACAAAAATCAATCAGCCAGTGAGGTGAGAGTATTTTGATTACATAGATCACTAATACCCTTTGCTATCTCAACCCTTCAAATTTCCTTTGCAATCTTGACCACTCAATTTGTCTCTTTGTCCCAATATTTGAAACACCTAACTCTTACACTTGGCTAGTCATGAGTTAATTCAACTCTCATCTAACTCACTCTCCTAGTTTTGGAAATCCTGTAAATAGGATGCATTCCTAGAGAAAATCATCTATTGTTAATTTTATTTATCATTTGCATGAATGTTATAGTTAAATTTGCATCTCATTTAGATCAATTTGAATTAAATCTAGTCTGGCAATAGCCTAATTAGCTTTCAATTAATCATGTTCTTAACTTAATTTCCATCATGTCTCTTAATTTTCATTCTCATCTTAGAGGTTGTCACTTTAGGAATGCTTTGCAAATCTGATAGAATTCATATTGTCCTTCTAATTAGAGAGCCATAGGATGTTTATCAATTTCTTTAATTCAAAGTTCTAATTAGCTTAAATACTTCATGTTTTTTAGTTGAATTGATTTAACTAATCCTATGAAGGTATTTATTATACACAAAATGGAACTCATTGTGGGGCCACTTTCCTTTACTAGGCTTTTTTGTCAACTTTCAGTGATTTATGATGCAAAATTTAGATTTGCAAATCCAGATGAGCAGAGTAGCACCTATGCACTGAATTTTGGCACATATGACGTGTGAAATAACACCTATTTTATGCCTTATAGTGACTACACATTGTATTTTGATGCCTATTCATTTCTTTTTAGCACCTATTCTTTTCTTTGTAGTGCCTATGCTCAGGGAGTGGATTTTGAATTTGTATTTTAGCTCTTTTGTTTTATATTGTAGCTCTTATTTATTGTCATTCATCTCTTAGAAAAGAAGTTTTAGACCCTATGCATTAAATTGTAGCTCATGTACATAATATTTTAGCTCTTCTACAAATTTTTGGTGGACTTCTACAACTTTTTTGTGCACTTTAACAACTTCTTTGTGCACTTCTGTAAACTGTTATATAGCTCCTATACGAGTTTTTGTAGCGTGGGTATACATTTTGACAGAATTTTTGCAAATGTTTGACCTAATCTTGTGTGAAATTATTTGTAGATGGATAAACATAGAAAAGTTAAGAGTCCTAATACTTAAATTCCTAGTTATTGGAAGACTAAAGAGGGAAAGAAAGAAAACAAGAGGTGGAATAAGGTAAAATATTCCATTCAATCTAAAACTTTTCTTCAAGAAAGGGTACTTATCCATCGTTAAATTGGCTTATAACTAATCAATATCAATATTTTTACAACATGACATATAGTAGGTTTGAATGGCACTTTATTTGATGATCGTATTTGAGTTTTGATCAATACTTTTTGGTGAATTTGTGCATTTCTCTTTGGATTTGGATTTCATTCACTTTTTGTTGGAAATGCGTTGGAGTAATGTGTATGAAGGAGATGCGAAGGAGCTTGAGCTATAACCTTTGTAAGTATAAAATGAAAAATTAAAACTTCAAAATTCCCCTAGCCTTTGCTAGCTTCGAATAAGGTAAAGCCTAATCCCTTTGCATTTTGCTTAAATTATGCCATTCGAGTTTCAAATTCTAGCTTCATTAGAAAGGCTTACCTTTTTGATAGATTTGGTATTTTGCCTATGCTCTTCATTTTCATAGTGAATAAAAACCAAAACTTCCAAATTTTTCAAGAAAAAAGAGTAAAGGAATGAACAAACACTAAATTGAAACCTTATTGTTTGTGAATGAAAGAATTCGGCATATGCTATTTACTTTTATAGTGAATTGGAATGTCAAACGTGGTCTAATTCCATTAGATTAAAAGGCTTGGAAAGAATCTTGTGAATTCTTTTTGGAGGTGAAAAGTGATAGGGATATGTTCTTACCCTTTTGAGGATAATTAAACTCCTAGACTTACTTGTTCATTTTAATTTTATTGATTTTCATGAACATGATAGAACTTTATAAGGCTCACCTCCCAAGAACATGCCTTAATGAGGCCCATGAAAGGGACAACCCAAAGTGGGAACAAGTCAAAGCCAACCTCTTCCAACCCACTATAAACAAAGTACATTCTTGAGCTTAATGCTTCTAAGGAAAAAAGTATCATGTTCTTGATCTTCTTTAGGATCTATAGGACCTAAATAGCATTTACACTACCACTAGATCTTGTATGATTTATAAGATACTTGTGTATGGAATCTCAGACTAGATGTTGGTTAAAATAGGAAGCCGAACTCTTTAAGCCACGTTGAACCATTTGACCTTAGGTAGCTTGCTTGGAATTGTTTTCTTGTGAAAGACCCGTGGGAATGATCTAAAACATACACTCTTTTCTATCCTAAAGGTTGGGAAATAAGATTATTTGGAATTTTTGTATTTGATGATAAAGCGTAGTAGAGGAGAACATTCATTAGAAACTTTAATTCAACATAAAAGGTTTAAATATTTTTAATGTGTCTTTGGACAAGAGCTCATTTCATCAAATTGTCCTTAGAAGAAGAGGAAACCATAATCGAGGAAGAGATACCTTATCAAGGAAAAAATCCTTATTCATCTTATCAACCTTTCCAAGAGGAAGAGCAAGAAGAACAAGAAAAAATGGTGAACAATTCTTGGCATGATCACTTCAACGATGCTAACGACACTAATGAGGATAGATTTGTTATGAAAAATATGTTGCCAGATGAAAATTATCAATTTCAATGAATTAGAATTTGAATTGTTATAAAAGAGAAAATATTGGTCACAAACCAATTTTTATTTCTTCATTCACTATCTATATATGTCATCTATGACATATTTTGAAATTAGGGGAAAAAATGCTTGTTTACATATAATTTTTTTGGTGGGAATTAGACCTCTAATTTTAAACAACTAAAAAATCATCTTTAAAAATTAAAAAAACATATCAATTCTTATTCAAAAAAATTATTAAAAATATTAATCATAAAATTCATCCATTTTATCACATTTAACTAGTTTACATCATCTTCAAATTCCAAACATAAATGTCATTTTTATACTATTGAAGTTGAACATCTTTAATTTTGTTAGCCTTTTCCTTTGTAAAAGGGTGACAACTTATTGTTATTTTACCTGTGGAAATATTCATAAACACATTAAACATGGAAATGAATTGCAGGTTACAAATTCAATGTCATTTAACTTTTGACAAGGTTATTGAAAATGGAATCAAAATAGAGGAAGTTTTACTAAGAAAAGTATAACTAAAACTTTACAAGGATAACAAAGGTTTCTCTAACAACAACACTTCCTCAAACAATAATAACAATGAAAAATCTAGATTTTTATTAAATAACATTAATAAGAATCTTTTTAATGACGGAGTAGTGGAGGTCATTAATCTCAAAAAAAATCTTTCAACATGGAAACTGGTTCCTCTACTCAATCCAATAACCTTAATAAATCATGAAATTCCCCTTTCAATAACAACAACCATTACAACAATCAAGGGAACATTAAATCAAAACCTAGCTTTATGTCTCAATTCACATCATCAAACCCAAGGAGAAATTTTACCACTTTGGGTGAACAACTTGATGATTCTTTAAAGATTCTAATTGCAAACAAAATCATCACTTTACTAGAGTCTAGACCGTGCAAATCTCAAATTAAACCAAGTTGGTCGAATGATTAATATAATTGTGCATATCATCCAAACAAGGGTCATAATACCAATAATTACATGAGATTAAAACATGTAATTTAGGATATAATTGATGATGAGACTATTGAAGTTGGTGGCCCTAGAAACAATGAAGATCACATGGCCTTCAAAACTACTTTCTTAAATCACGAGAAAGGTGATTCATCTAATGCAAATCAAAATAACAAGAAAGGAAATAATAAGGTTAAATTTTTTGATACTTATGACAACACAATCAATTATTTATTGGGTTTTGAAAATATCATCAATGTGGTGGTGGTAAAAGAGAAACAAGAAAATGAATCTTCTAATGTCATCACAAGGGGGCATAATTTAAAATTAACTTTACCAAGAACATCTACCAAGACTAACACACATAATTTTCCATCAAACTCATGAAGGAAATACAATTTGGTAGATCAACTTCACAAAAATCCAGCTCAAATCTCTATTTTGGAGTTGTTAAAAATTTCACCTTTGCATAAAGAAACCTTGGAAAAATCTCTTGTTGATACAACAGTTCCCACAAACTTGGATGCAGATCGGTTCCAAACCATGGTTGGTCATCTTATAGCTCCTCATTTTTTTTTCCTTTTTCGAACAAGATGACATGTATCTAAATCACCCTCAATATCTTTCATTATAAATTGAAGTATTGATACATAAACATCATGTCAAAAGAGTCCTAATCGATGGAGGTGCTGGTTTGAACATATGCACCTAATGTCTAGCCAAAGCCTTAGGATATTCTAAAATGGTTGTTGATCCTAAAAGAAAGATAAAAATCAAGGCTTATGATGATGAAGAAAGGTCTTGAAAAGGAATGGTTATTTTACCTATCAGAGTGGGTCGCATTTTAAAAGAAACAATTTGCAAAGTTCTAGACCTAAAACTAACTTATAATATTCTTTTGGGGAGGCCATGGATCTATGAAATGCAGGCGGTGCCTTCTACTTATCACCAATGTTTAAAATTTCAAAACATGGGCCAAGAAATAAGTATCAGTGGAGACTTAAATCCCTTTTAATATTGTAAACATATCAAACTAGGGACAGATTCTTTTGTGCCACACAATAGTGAAAGTCCTACTTCAAACACATCTCAAGAACAAAACAAGGAAGATATCCCGAGTTCAACTTCGAGTTCAAATACCAAAGAAATGGAGAAAGAAAAAGAAAGTTCAAATGATCAAATTACCACATCAAATAAACAAAGATACAGTTCCTTCTTAATTTAACAAAGGCAACAAAAAAATGACATTTTTGGAATCAATTGAAGATAGTTCAAATTCTTCTATTCAAGGAGAAAAAGAATCCAAATCGTATAGATGTAAAAAAGGAAAAGAAAAGATAACACATTATGAAAAGATGGACAATATGATGAAGAATTTTGACAAACAATATAAATTACATCAAAAAGGGGTAGGAGAATATTCCTTATCAATAATAGACATGCCTACTTCTCCTAGATCTCATGGAAAACTACAAAGATACAATGAAACTTCGTAAGACCCAGTAATTTCTTAAAGGAAGAAGAAGACAATGAGATCTTAAATTGGGTTTATAAAGATGATGAAGAAGAAAGTTCAGATAAAAGGGTCCAACACATTATAATTTCCTTACATCGATATGGGAAAGGTTATCAAAACATGAAAAATATGGGATATCAAGGAACATGGCCTATTGTGAAGAGCAAGGAAGGATTTTTGGAACCAATAGAAACAACATGGAGATCAATCAAAGAAAAATCAAGATTAGGGTATCTTGAACAAGGTTCTAGTCAAAGGAAATCTTGAATTTCCCGTACAAGACATCCTTTATTACAAGTGTTCACATCATTATATCCCACCTAAATGTATCTAAAAGCATTATAACGAATGATTTTTATATGATTATATTATTAATATTTTTAATTTTATATTATTTTTATTAGTACTTTGATATTCGTCATAAATATATATAGAAACAAATGAATTTTTCTGCAATAATAAATTAGATGTAATATTGTGGATGAAAAGTGTCTTATATAAAATCTATTTTTTCCTCAAAGACAAAGATGAGAAGGAATCCAAAATATAACAACAAGAATATATTAAATCATAATAACAAAAAATCATATTTTAATGACAATAAAAACGGTCATGATAATGATAATTTAATATTTAATATATAATAGTTAATAATTTTTAAGTAAAATCATAAACAAATATGACATCTTTCACAGACTTTACGCTTCTCCAAAAGATAATATTCTTCTCAAGATAAATATGTTATTATACTATGTATTAAATTAATATAATGCTTAAAAAGAATTATGTAAACCTCAGACAACTAAGTACAGCTATTGTAATGTGGATTGCTAAATTATAATGGGAAGCCGGCTAGGTTGAAAGTGACTGGTACATCAATAAGTCGAAAGTGACTTGTACATGAATAAGTTGAAAGTGACTTGTACATCAATAATTCTCTTTTTCCAGCCGGCTAAGTGCATCCACGGGTCACAATTTGGTGGCCAGGTGCCTCAAATCTGCTAAGATCAACCTGGAATAAAATATAAGTTGAAACTGATTTGTACATTGACATGTAAATTATAGTGAGAGCGATGTTGGAATAATGGGTAATAATGCGCAGGCTGTTTTAATAAGACATGATTACTTTTTTTTTTATGTGGAAGAAGCGCGGAAAGCGAAGTGATACAAAATACTGTTTTCAAGCGGCCACAATCAGTGCTCTGGAGTAGAATGAAATTTTGTGTTATGTTTTGAAAAGGCCAAAATTAGTCTGAAGTAGAATGATACCCAAAAGCCTTTGAAGATCAATGGGGGATGGAGACGTAGGGCAGACTAGATATTCAATCAGGGTCCACCAAGCCCAAGGTGAAACGGCTACAAAGTGACATTCGCCCCTGACGATCTATAAATTGAGCCTCTCATCTGCTGGGTTTCAGAGCAAAGAAGGCAAAAGGCAAGACAGAGTGCAATGGCGACTACATGCAGCGCACCCGTTCTGCCCCTTGCCCTCCCCCGCTTCCGTTCTCATAACCGGCACTCTCCTGTAATGAGCCTCGACTTAGCCAGATCAATCACCACTGTGTCGCCCAGGACGAATCTGCAGGATCGTTCACCGGTTCAACAGTCACCCATGGGCGGGCAGAGAGCAGGCGTTCCATCTCCGTCTCCGTCTCCTGTTCTCGCCCTGCAATCACCCAGCACTCACCCCGGTTCAGCGAAGAAGGCGTGCCTGTGCTCGCCCAGCAATCACCCCGGCGCCTTCCATTGCAGTCTCCACAAGAATCGCCCTACTTCCTCCGCTTCTCAGCTGCATGTGCGCAGATCGGCCATGAAGAATTCACTGGTGAGAGTGGGCAGCGTGGAAGGAGTAGAATGCATGAAGAGAGCGCTCTCTGCGCTCATTCGACCCTCCTCCCACCAATTTCCAAGGAGGAGGTCCTTCCACCCGCAGCCCAGCAGCCTCCGCCATATGACCAAGGCAATTTCCTGAACACCCCTGGTCAGTACATGAAAATGCTACACAAAGAACCACGCTTCTCTGCTATCATATGACCACCGCATATGACCACACCCGGTTTGGATGAAGGAAGCGCTTGTCCGTCCCTCCACTCGCAGCCCAGCAGGCTCCCCCATATGACCTCGGCGCCATTTCCTCAAGGCCTGCCCGTTGCCCGCTATATTCACAAGATAAGCTTATTTTTGCCGTTGCCCGCTTTGTTGACTTGTTTTACTCAACCGAGCAAAAGCTCGCTTCAGTAAAAGGCCACAACAACGCCCCAGCGGTCTTCACACATTCTTTTATTCAAAATGTAAAGTGTATATAACATCAACTCCTTCCCTGCTGTCATCAGGATTCTCAGCTATGAAGGAATGAGTAAATGTATAATTTGTCAATACCAAACAGGAGACCATTACAACACAGACGAGAATATGTTGAATACAAGTCCACATTTCGAATACGTTTATTTAATGCTATGATCACTGACTTTTTCCAGGTACTCAATTTTTTATGGGTTTCCAGTTCCGCACGAGCTTGGATTTCTTGTCGAGCTTTTGAGACTCTTGCACAGTAGTTCTTGAAATTTGTAAATAATCTCAAATGCCAACATTATATGGTAACTATGAAACAATGGTAGAACTTTGAAGTTTTCTTAATTTGAACTAAAATACAAGAATAATGTTACAGAGAGTAGAGTAAAGAAGGCACCGAGCAATAAGATAAGAATAAATAGAAGCATTTAATGTAGCATTTCACGTTATATTCCTTAACGGGCAAGACAATATTAAAGGCTTTTCAATACTGCATGCTTGAAATGCACTAAAATGTCTACCATTCTACCATTTGGACTACAAGCTCTGGCTTCTCAACAATGTATTTAACACCATTTACAGCCTGCGTCATATTTACGGAAGTCCTCATTGTTTTCGCCATTACCGACTCGAAGAAAAAGAGAGCAACTGAAAGAATCAGTGACTGCGATGCTTGACTGGCGGCCATTTTGAATGAGAGAAAACCTTGAATGGTTATATGACATGCTATTAGGGCTTTGGGCTTCATATTAGACAACCATACATTGAATATTGTAGTTTAAATCATTCTCACAATGTTGATAATGTAAGTTGTTAGATTATATTCAAAAGAATTTAACAATTAGCATGTGTTGGAGTCAACACACATAATTTGTGAGTGGGATTGGACTAGTTTATACTATACAATGATACATAGAATATTGTAGTTAACACACATAGTTTATGAGTTGGAGTGGACTCCAAACTAGACAATCATACATTAAATATTGTAGTTAATGAATTTTATAATCTAAATCATGCTTACATATTGATAATGTAAGTTGTTAGATTATATTCAAAAGAGCTTAACGGTTAGCATGTCTTGGAGTCAACAAACATAGTTTATGAGTGGGAGTGAGCTCCATACTATACAATGATAGGTTGAATATTGCAATTAATGATTTTAACAATTAATAAATTGTTGGAGTCATAGTTGACTAGTGGGAGTGGGTTTCATAGCATATAATGATACATTGAATATTGTTAGTTAATGTATTGACATTTTTATATTAGAGGAGATCTCATACTAAATCATTGTTGAGTTGGAGATAAAAATTTTAAACATTTTTTAACATATATATTAACTCCTAAACGTAAAGTTCTTCTATTTCTTTCATCTAGATAGGACTAGGACTAGGAAAAGGTGTAATACTCATGCCTTTTTTGTTCTTTCTTAACTTGTTCTTCTTATTATGCATTTTGAAATCTAAATAGAGCTCTCACAATGTATGTTAAGCGAGTTATTTTAGTGCTAGGAAGTGGTCTTAATCATTGTAATAATGAAGATTATATGTGCATGCTCTTTTCCTTATGTTTTTGTGTCCACTTTAACTAAGTATTCTTAGTGCAATAAATAGCCTATGAACCTAGCAACTGTTACAAATAATTCTTCCTAAAGAAATAAACTACAATGTAACTTAGCTATACACAACTTATTCTTAAACAACTGTTAAGAAAAATTAAGCACATTAATCTTGAATCAAGATATATAACTCAAAATAATATTCTAATAATAATAATAATTTAAGCTACTTGAAGTATTGCAATTACCTTAAGTGTCCTTTATTAAGTAGTTGCAATCCCAAGTTATCTATATTGAAATTTTAACTTTGTTCTCCATTGACTAAATCCATTCTTTACTGTAATTTAAGAAAAGTACATAAACTAATAACAAACTTATTGAATCAACAAAGTTACTGATAACTAAATCTATTGACTAACTCTCCACTCGGAGAGGATCTAACATATATATAAGATCTTGAGAGTCTAATTATTTATTAACTGAATAAAGCTTGTAAACAAATATCAATTTCCTCGAAAGAATAGAAAGAAGGCTAATTCTATCCTAAACAAGAATCAAAACATAATAATGCAAGGTGTGAGTGTCACATTACTTTTTTTCCTTTGGAATCTACATAATTTTGGCTTTTAATTTCTTCTTGACATGAGATAGCAACCTCATGGATTTGTTTGGATTTTTATTTGTTTAAATTGCATGTAAATTTATTGTGACATTGTGATCCTTATATTTTTCTTAATTCTTTTATTTTGCATCCAAATTTATTCTAATAGAAATAGTATGGATGTTGATAATGTCAGTTGTTAGACTATATTCAAAAGAGTTTAACAATTATCATGTATTCGATTCAACACTCATAGTTTATGAGTGGGAGTGGGTTTCACACTGTACAATGATACATTGAATATTGTAGTTAACACACAGTTCCTGAGTGGGACTGGGCTTCACATTGTAAAATGATACATTGAATATTGTAGTTAACGCACATAGTTTATGAGTGGGAGTGGGCTCCACACTATCCAATTATACATTTAATTTTGTAGTTAATGATTTAATAGTTAACATGTGTTGGAGTCATAAATGATTAGTGAGAGTGGGTTTCATAGCGTATAATGATACTTTGAGTATTTGTAGTTTATGTATTCATATTTTTATATTAGAGGAGATCTCATACTAAATCATTGCTTAGTTGGAGAATAACGTTTTTTTAACACATCTAATAACTCCTAAATGTGAAGTTATTCTATTATTTCTTCATCTTTGAAATACAAGTTAGCATATACTACACAAACCTTAAGAAATAATCTCTTATTTTTTCTTATGTCTATCAAAATAGTCGTCTAATTGTTATTAAGATTAAATTTTCATCTCTCGATTATTTATAAGATTATATGAATGACTCAAATGTGTATAGGCATAATTAAGGACCTTATTTTTTAAAATTAATTCACTTGATAAGTATATTATTGAGATTTTCAATTCTCAATTCAATTGATTAAAAATAGTTTTAAAGTAATATGTTTTTCTTGGAAAGTGTAAATTATATATTAAAAAAATCTTATCAAATATAAACTCTTTATATTATGTCATTTTTGTGTACTTTCCATGTATCTTTCATATGAATCATATATTGAATGGCATTTTAATTAATTACCATAAATAAATGTGATCACAAATAACATAAAAATAACATAAAAAACAAATAAAATAGTTCTTTTCAAAAAAATTGAACCAAAGTATCTTAAGAAAATAGTAGCAATCATAATAACAGTATCGTGCCACATAGGGCTAGACTAGGAACTAGATAGATTAACCTTAAAATAGGAAAGCAGCATAGAAAAACTAGGGCCAACATGCCCAATCAAAAATAAAAAACCTCATGATAGCAGCAAGAGCTAAGATCGATCTCCTACCCAGATGTTTGGACACCAGGGTTGTGGCCCACTCTAGGGTTGGTAAGAGACTTAATTCTTTATAAAATTATCCACAACCTTCAAAAATTTCTCTAGAAGTCAATATCATTAGTCCTTTCTAGTTTATCACTTTTACAGAAAAAAAATTGTGATCCCTTAAAGGTCATGAAAATATATCATTGGAACCATCATCATAACATGTTTAAATAATAAAATTAGAGAATCAAAACTTACCAATACTTTTATGAAGATTGCTAACTTTTTTCCAACTAATTTTCCTTAGATATTTTTCCAAGAAAACAAATAGACACATGGCTTCATAAAATAAAATAAGATATTTTCATCTTGTATTTCTTCATAACAAATTTTTTTAGAAATTAAATATAGAAAAGTAATATTGTAAAATGGATTTGGTCTTTGAACCATTGATTCAAAAAAATTAAATATTACACTATTCCCCCATACATGCAACCACCCAATTTTTCATTCAATAAACCATTTTGATAACTTTACTTCTATATTCATAGGCTATAGATTATCATCTCCCATGTAATTATATACCATAACATAGAGCTTCTTTGCACACACCGATATATCCATATATCATGTTCTTGTTCAAGTAAGTAGCCAACGCTTAGCAAGGTTCAAAATTCCTATGCAAGAGTTAATTTGGTTACCAACAATCTTCATTCATTGTAATAAAAAGTTTTTTTTATCAAGCTTTAAATCTAGTCTGCTTGACCTTGCCACTAAATTCTAAGAAATTCAAAGAAATAAAATTCTAGTGCAAATATTTCTTCCTTTCCTCAAAAGATAACTCTAAATTTATCAAAGATTGTGATATCTATCTTTTGTGCAATCTTTTTCCTTCTAGTTAAAATTATAAAATCTTAATTTTCATTACTATTACTAATCAATATGTCAACAATAGTAAAAAAACTAAAATTTATTCAATAATCTATTTTCTTACAATAACCATATTAGTCAAATTTATATGACTGCGATAATTTCTTGAACACCCCTGCTCAGTACATGATAATTCTACACAAAGCAATGTGTTTTTCTGTTATCATATGACCACGCCCAGTTTGGATGAAGGAAGCACTCATCGATCCCTCCTGTCATGGTCCAACAGGCTCCTCCATATGATCTTGACGTCATTTTCTCAAGGCCTAGTCATTTCTCTCTCTATATTGAAAAGATAAGGTTATTTCTGTCATTTCCCTCTTTGTTGACTCATTTTACTCAACTGAGAAAAACAACTCACATTTTTCTCAGTTCAGAAAAAGGCCACGATAATGTCATTGCAGTCTTCACACATTCTTTTATTCAAAATGTAGAGTGTATATAATATTAACTCCTTCCCTGCTACCATTATGATTCTCAACTATGAAGAAATTACTAAATGTATAATTTGTGGATACCAAGAAAGAGACCATTACAACACATAGGATATGTTGAATACAAATACACATTTTGAGTATGTTTATTTATTTCTCTGCTGACTGACTTTTTCCAGCTACTAAATATTTATGCACATTTTCTATTATTAAAGTCTAATTACTAACCTTTTCCAGTTGGTGGGTATATGGTAGGTAGTTTTTTTTCTAGGGGTATATCTAAATTTTAAAATCTAAATTATTTCTACAATTTTGGCAATGTAAATTGGCTATTTCTCTACTATTATATTTATATTTATAATCTAAATTATTTTTACAATTTTGGTAAAGTAAAATGTCACACTATATTGTATATTTTTTAAGAGTTTAACACATACTAAATTTTATAATCTTAACCATTTTTACAATGTTGGTAATGTAAACTGTTAAGCTATATTCATTAGAGTGTAACATGTGAGTTTAATAGCTAACATGTCTTGGATTCAACACACATAATTTGTGAGTGGGAGTGGGCTTTTAACTAGACATTGATACATTGAATATTGTAGTTTAAGTCATTCTTAAAATATTGATAATGTAAGTTGTTAGTGTTGAACAGGCCAAATAATTGAGAGGGGAGGTGAATCGGTTATTCTCACACACTTTACAAAACTTTTTCTTGTCATTAAACTATTAAACACCAACAATAACAACTTCTGATTTATTGGTAAAGCACATAAAACATCCATAGAAAATGTAAACATATAAAAATAGGAACATCGACACAGAGAACACTAAGATTTGTGTGGAAAATCCAAACTAGGAAAAACCATGGAGAAGCTAATTCTCATGAAATGAAAAACACATGTTAAGTTGATATTGATTCAAGTGATTTGTACAAAATCTCACTGTTGGATGTGCTCACTATAGGTAAGGACTTCTAGTCAATCTAACTACCGTTAGATATGAAAATGGCTCACTGCCAACACAAATAGGCTCACTTCCAAAGTATTTGAAATAAAATTGAGTCCACCAGTGAGATCACTACCACCAACACTCAGCCATGCACACGATCAACAAAATATAGATTTGTAGAAACAGATTCTCAATCACTTCGCATACAAGAAAAAGATAAGCCACACCAACAATAGAAATTCTTTCTCTTCTTATACTAGTTGATTCAATCAACCATGTCAACCAAACATAGTTTGAAATAGGTTGCACCAAGATGTTTTTGCAGGGGTAAGGGATGAAATGTGGACAACCTTGACCAATATAAATCTTGCCTCACACATTGCAATGTGTAACATCATATCCAAAGATATCAGTTCCAATAAGCATGATGAATACATTCCATAACAATAGTTGGGACTGAAATGCAAAGGAACACACTCCAAACAGGACTAACCCCAAAAAATAGATCCACCAATTTTTTCATGCAATATAGAACCATAACCAAGAAAGAATAAGGATAAATAATTGAAGAACATTTTTTCGTTAACAATTCTACCGAGGAAACAAACTATCCGTACAACTACCGATACCACCAAGACTATCAGTACACATCAATTGGTACAACTAGAACATGAAAATGCATACGATACGTTGGCATTAATGATAACTATTAATGGTGTCAATATGAATAGCATCAACTTTACATTCTCACAATCTCCCCATTTTTCCTTTATGGCAACATTAATTGATAACAAAGAAAATAGCTCCAAATGATATTAGCATCAAAGTTCCCAACTCTCCAACTTTTTGAATTTCTCCCCGTTTCACAAAACTGACAAAAGGCAAAACTCCCCTTTAAAAACTCACTTTGGTCCCCTTGAGAGGAAGCCACGAGGAACTGATGCATAAAAGAATTGGCATGCAACATGCTGGACCAATGCCCACATTAGTAAATTTAGGAAACATTAGGAAGAGGTAGAATTCACATCTTCCCCCTCAAATACTCAAAAGTATCTTTGCACAAAGGTTTTGTGAATATTTCTACTATCTCCTCCTTTGTAGGCACATATTCAAGCTTTACTTCACCATCCAACACCTTATCTTTGATAAAATGATATCTGATAGATATATGTTTTGTTCTACAATGTTCTACTGGATTCCCAAACATTCTTCTAGCACAAGTATTATCACATTTGATTGAAATTGGCTCTTCAAAATTTATTCATATATCCTTCAAAGCCTATTTCATCCATAATACCCAAGTAAAACATTAGGATTTGGCAATATATTTTGATTCAACAGTTGATAACTTTTAGAAATCTAGCTTCTTACTTGACCAAGCAACTAATTGGGATCCAAAAAGTAAGCTCAACCACTAGTACTTCTTCATTTATCAAAACATATTGCCCGGTTTGCAAAGGTATAAGCTATCAATGTGAAATATGGGCCTTTTGGATACCACAAACCAACCTCTTTTCTTCCTTTCAAATATTTGAATATCCTTTTCACTGCCATAACATATGATTATTTTGTTTCTTATAGAAATGTGGCTATGGAGCATACTACATACATAACATATTCTCTAATAGTAGTTTGGTACAACAATCCACCAATCATTGATGTGTATTTACTTGAATGTTCCTTTGATGATTCATCTTGCATAGTTAGTTTACAACTGGTAACGATTCGAGTACATACCAGCTTGGAATTATCCAACCCAACCTTCTTTAACAATTACTTGAGATACTTGGAATGAGAAATGAAAATGCCTTTTCTGCTCTAATTTATCTAAAATCGAAGAAAGAAATTTGACTCTCTTATCCTAGACATCTCAAACTATTTTAGTATTTCTTCAACAAGTCTTTTGCATAGATCATCCTTGGCTTTGAAAATAATATCATCAACATACACAACAATCAGGATCTAATCTAAATATTTATTGTATACAAATTATTTTTGGTACAACCTTTCTAAAACTTATGTCTAATTAAATATCTATCTAAACTTCTATACTAGGCTCACGGTGCCTGCTTCAAACCATACAATTCCTTCTTGAATCTACATAATGCTTCTAGTTCTTCTTTTGATTTGAAACCTTTTGGTTGCTCAATGTAAACGTAATCCTTCAATTCTCCATTCAAAAATGTTGACTTCACATCAATCTGATAAACCTTGAAATCCTTATGTGTTGTTGTATACACCCTAAATTGGTCAAAGAAAAATCAACCAAAGTCAAGCAAGGTAAATCAAGAAATTATTGATCAAAGCATGAATTAATTTAAAATAAAGCCAAATTAGATTAATTAAATCAAGGATTAAAAAACTATGTGAATGATAAAATCAATTAATTCTATAGTTGAATCAAATTTAATCCAATCTATTTAAATAAACGATTTGGCTAAATAAATAAATTGTTTAGTTAATAAATCCTAAATGACCTCACCAGCCACATAAGGACAAAAATCAATCAACCAGCGAGGTGAGAGTATTTTGATTACATAGATCACTAATACCCTTTTCTATCTCAACCCTTCATATTTCCTTTCCAATCTTGACCACTCAATTTGTCTCTTTGTCCCAATATTTGAAACACCTAACTCTCCCACTTGGCTAATCATGAGTTAATTCAACCCTCATCTAACTCACTGTCCTAGTTTTGGAAATCCTGTAAATAGGATGCATACCTAGAGAAAATCATCCGTTGTTAATTTTATTTTTCATTTGCATGAATGTTATAGTTAAATTTGCATCTCATTTAGATCAATTTGAATAAAATCTAATCTTGCAATAGCCTAATTAGCTTTCAATTAATCATGTTCTTAACTTAATTTCCATCATGTATCTTAATTTTCATTCTCATCTTAGAGGTTTTCACTTTAGGAATGCTTTGCAAATCTGATAGAATTCATATTGTCCTTCTAATTAGAGAACCATAGGATGTTTACCAATTTCTTTAATTCAAAGCTCTAATTAGCTTAAATACTTCATGTTTTTTAGTTGAATTGATTTAACTAATCCTATGAAGGTATTTATTATACATAAAATGGAACTCATTGTGGGGCCACTTTCCTTTACTAGTCTTTTTCGTCAACTTTCAGTGATTTATGATGCAAAATTTAGATTTTCAAATCCAGATGAGTAGAATAGCACCTATGCACTGAATTTTGGCACATATGACGTGTGAAATAACACCTATTTTATGCCTTATAGTGACTACACATTTTCTTTTGATGCCTATTCATTTATTTTTAGCACCTATTCTTTTCTTTGTAGTGCCTATGCTTAGGGAGTGGATTTTGAATTTGTCTTTTAGCTCTTTTGTTTTATATTTTAGCTCTTATTTATTGTCCTTCATCTCTTAGAAAAGAAGTTTTAGAACCTATGGATTAAATTGTAGCTCATGTACATAATAGTTTAGCTCTTTTAAAATTTTTTGGTGGAATTCTACAACTTTTTTGTGCACTTTAACAACTCCTTTGTGCACTTCTGTAAACTGTTATATAGCTCCTATATGAGTTTTTGTAGCCAGGGTATACATTTTGATTTAATTTTTGCAAATATTTGACCTAATCTTGTTTGAAATTATTTGTAGATGGATAAACATAGAAAAGTTAAGAGTCCTAATACTTAAATTCCTAGTTATTGGAAGAATAAAGAGGGAAAGAAAGAAAACAAGAGGTGGAATAAGGTAAAATATTGCATTCAATCTAAAACTTTTCTTCAGGAAAGGGTACTTATCCATCATTAAAATGGCTAATAACTAATCTATATCAATATTTTTACAACATGACATATAGTAGGTTTGAATGACACTTTATTTGATGATCGTATTTGAGTTTTGATCAATACTTTTTGGTGAATTTGTGCATTTCTCTTTGGATTTGGATTTCATTCACTTTTTGTTGGAAATGTGTTGGAGTAATGTGTATGAAGGGGACGCGAAGGAGCTTGAGCTATAACCTTTGTAAGTATAAAATGAAAAATAAAAACTTCAAAATTCCCCTAGCCTTTGCTAGCTTCGAATAAGGTAAAGCCTAATCCCTTTGCATTTTGCTTAAATTGTGCCATTCGAGGTTCAAATTCTAGCTTCATTAGAAAGGCTTACTTTTTTGATAGATTTGGTATTTTGCCTATGCTCTTCATTTTCATAGTGAATAAAAACCAAAAATTCCAAAATTTTCAAGAAAAAAGATTAAAGGAATGAACAAACACTAAATTGAAACCTTATTGCTTATGAATGAAAGAATTCGGCATATGCTATTTACTTTTATAGTGAATTGGAATGTCAAACGTGGTCTAATTCCATTAGATTAAAAGGCTTGGAAAGAATCTTGTTAATTCTTTTTGGAGGTGAAAAGTGATAGGGATATGTTCTTACCCTTCTGAGGATAATTAAACTCCTAGACTTACTTGTTCATTTTAATTTTATTGATTTTCATGAGTTCATGATAAAACTTTATAGGGCTCACCTCCCAAGAACATGCCTTAATGAGGCCCATGAAAGGGACAACCGAAAGTGGGAACAAGTCAAAGCCAACCTCTTCCAACCCACTATAAACAAAGTACCTTCTTGAGCTTAATGCTTCTAAGGGAAAAAGTATCATGTTCTTGATCTTCTTTAGGATCTATAGGACCTAAATAGCATTTACACTACCACTAGATCTTGTATGATTTATAAGATACTTTTGTATGGAATCTCGGACTAGATGTTGGTTAAAATAGGAAGCCGAACTCTTTAAGCCGCGTTGAACCATTTGACCTTAGGTAGCTTGCTTGGAATTGTTTTCTTGTGAAAGACCCGTGGGAATGATCTAAAACATACACTCTTTTCTATCCTAAAGGTTGGGAAATAAGATTATTTGGAATTTCTGTATTTGATGATAAAGCGTAGTAGAGGAGAACATTCATTAGAAACTTTAATTCAACATAAAAGGTTTAAATATTTTTAATGTGTCTTTGGACAAGAGCTCATTTCATCAAATTGTCCTTACAAGAAGAGGAAACCATAATCGAGGAAGAGGAAGAGCAAGAGGAACAAGAAACAATGCTGAAAAATTCTTGGCATGATCACTTCAACGATGCTAATGACACTAATGAGGATATATTTGTTATGAAAAATATGTTGCGAGATGAAAACTATCAATTTCAGTGAATTAGAATTTGAATTGTTATAAAAGAGAAAATATAGGTCACAAACCAATTTTTATTTCTTCATTCACTATCTCTATATGTCATCTATGACATATTTTGAAATTAGGGGAAAAAATGCTTGTTTACATATAATTTTTTTGGTGGGAATTAGACCTCTAATTTTAAACAACTTAAAAATTATCTTTAAAAATTAAAAAAAACATATCAATTCTTATTCCAAAAAGTTATTAAAAATATTAATCATAAAATTCATCCATTTTATCACATTTAATTAGTTTACATCATCTTCAAATTCCAAACATAAATGTCATTTTTATACTATTGAAGTTGAACATCTTTAATTTTGTTAGCCTTTTCCTTTGTAAAAGGGTGACAACTTATTGTTCTTTTACCTGTGGAAATATTCATAAAAACATTAAACATGGAAATGAATTACAGGTTAGAAATTCAATGTCATTCAACTTTTGACAAGGTTATTGAAAATGGAATCAAAATAGAGGAAGTTTTAGTAAGAAAAGTATAACTAAAACTTTACAAGGATAACAAAGGTTTCTCTAACAACAACACTTCCTCAAACAATAATAACAATGAAAAATCTAGATTTTTATTAAATAACATTAATAAGAATCTTTTTAATGACGGAGTAGTGGAGGTCATTAATCTCAAAAAAAATCTTTCAACATGGAAACTGGTTCCTCTACTCAATCCAATAACCTTAATCAATCATCAAATTCCCCTTTCAATAACAACAACCATTACAACAATCAAGGGAACATTAAACCAAAACCTAGCTTTATGTCTCAATTCACATCATCAAACCCAAGGAGAAATTTTACCACTTTGGGTGAACAACTTGATGATTCTTTAAAGATTCTAATTGCAAACAAAATCATCACTTTACTAGAGTCTAGACCGTGCAAATCTCAAATTAAACCAAGTTGGTCGAATGATTAATATAATTGTGCATATCATCCAAACAAGGGTCATAATACCAATAATTACATGAGATTAAAACATGTAATTTAGGATATAATTGATGATGAGACTATTGAAGTTGGTGGACCTAGAAACAATGAAGATCACATGGCCTTCAAAACTCCTTTCTTAAATCACGAGAAAGGTGATTCATCTAATGCAAATCAAAATAACAAGAAAGGAAATAATAAGGTTAACTTTTCTCATACTTATGACAACACAATCAATTATTTATTGGGTTTTGAAAATATCATCAATGTGGTGGTGGTAAAAGAGAAACAAGAAAATGAATCTTCTAATATCATCACAAGGGGGCATAATTTAAATTAACTTTACCAAGAACATCTACCAAGACTAACACGCACAATTTTCCATCAAACTCGTGAAGGAAGTACAATTTGGTAGATCAACTTCACAAAAATCCAGCTCAAATCTCTATTTTGGAGTTGTTAAAAATTTTACCTTTGCATAAAGAAACCTTGGAAAAATCTCTTGTTGATACAACGGTTCCCACAAACTTGGATGCAGATCAGTTCCAAACTATGGTTGGTCATCTTATAGATCCTCATTTTTTTTTCCTTTTTTGAACAAGATGACATGTATCTAAATCACCCTCAATATCTTTCATTGTAAATTGAAGGATTGATACATAAACATCGTGTCAAAAGAGTCCTAATCGATGGAAGTGCTGGTTTGAACATATGCACCTTGAGTCTAGCCAAAGCCTTAGGATATTCTAAAATGGTTGTTGATCCTAAAAGAAAGATAAAAATCAAGGCTTATGATGATGAAGAAAGGTCTTCAAAAGGAATGGTTATTTTACCTATCAGAGTGGGTCGCATTAAAAAAGAAACAATTTGCAAAGTTCTAGACCTAAAACTAACTTATAATATTCTTTTGGGGAGGCCATGGATCTATGAAATGCAGACGGTGCCTTCTACTTATCACCAATGTTTAAAATTTCAAAACATGGGCCAAGAAATAAGTATCAGTGGAGACTTAAATCCCTTTTAATATTGTAAACATATCAAACTAGGGACAGATTCTTTTGTGCCACACAATAGTGAAAGTCCTACTTCAAACACATCTCAAGAACAAAACAAGGAAGATATCTCGAGTTCAACTTCGAGTTCAAATACCAAAGAAATGGAGAAAGAAAAAGAAAGTTCAAATGATCAAATTACCACATCAAATAAACAAAGATAAAGTTCCTTCTTAATCTAACAAAGGCAACAAAAAAATGAGATTTTTGGAATCAATTGAAGACAGTTCAAATTCTTCTATTCAAGGAGTAAAAGAATCCAAATCGTATAGATTTAAAAAAGGAAAAGAAAAGATAACACATTATGAAAAGATGGACAATATGATGAAGAATTTTGACAAACAATATAAATTACGTCAAAAAGGGGTAGGAGAATATTCCTTATCAATAATAGACATGCCTACTTCTCCTAGATCTCATGGAAAACTACAAAGATACAATGAAACTTCGTAAGACCCAGTAATTTCTTAGAGGAAGAAGAACACAATGAGATCTTAAATTGGGTTTATAAAGATGATGACGAAGAAATTTCAGATAAAAGGGTCCAACACATTATAATTTCCTTACATTGATATGGGAAAGGTTATCAAAACATGAAAAATATGGGATATCAAGGAACATGGCCTATTGTGAAGAGAAAGAAAGGATTTTTGGAACCAATAGAAACAACATGGAGATCAATCAAAGAAAAATCAAGATTAGGGTATCTTGAACAAGGTTCTAGTCAAAGGAAATCTTGAATTTCCCATACAAGACATCGTTTATTACAAGTTTTCACATCATTATATCCCACCTAAATGTATCTAAAAGCATTATAACGAATGATATTTATATGATTATATTATTAATATTTTTAATTTTATATTATTTTTATTAGTACTTTGATATTCGTCATAAATATATATAGCAACAAATGAATTTTTCTGCAATAATATATTAGATGTAATATTGTTGATGAAAAGTGTCTTATATAAAATCTATTTTTTCCTCAAAGACAAAGATGAGAAGGAATCCAAAATATAACAAAAAGAATATATTAAATCATAATAACAAAAAATCATATTTTAATGACAATGAAAATGGTAATGATAATGATAATTTAATATTTAATATATAATAGTTAATAATTTTTAAGTAAAATCATAAACAAATATGACATCTTTCACAGACTTTACGCTTCTCCAAAAGATAATATTCTTCTCAAGATAAATATGTTATTATACTATGTATTAAATTAATATAATGCTTAAAAAGAATTATGTAAACCTCAGACAACTAAGTACAGCTATTGTAATGAGGATTGCTAAATTATAATGGGAAGCCGGCTAGGTTGAAAGTGACTTGTACATGAATAAGTTGAAAGTGACTTGTACATCAATAATTCTCTTTTTCCAGCCAGCTAAGTGCATCCACGGGTCACAATTTGGTGGCCAAGTGCCTCAAATCTGCTAAGATCAACCTGGAATAAAATATAAGTTGAAACTGATTTGTACATTGACATGTAAATTATAGTGAGAGCGATGTTGGAATAATGGGTAATAATGCGCAGGCTGTTTTAATAAGACATGATTACTTTTTTTTTAATGTGGAAGAAGTGCGGAAAGCGAAGTGATACAAAATACTATTTTCAAGCGGCCACAATCAGTCCTCTGGAGTAGAATTAAATTTTGTATTATGTTTTGAAAAGGCCAAAATTAGTCTGAAGTAGAATGATACCCAAAAGCCTTTGAAGATCAATGGGGGATGGAGACGTAGGGCAGACTAGATATTCAATCAGGGCCCACCAAGCCCAAGGTGAAACAGCTACAAAGTGACATTTGCCCCTGACGATCTATAAATTGAGCCTCTCATCTACTGAGTTTCAGAGCAAAGAAGGCAAAAGGCAAGACAGAGTGCAATGGTGACTACATGCAGTGCACCCGTTCTACCCCTTGCCCTCCCCTGCTTCCGTTGTCATAACCGACACTCTCCTGTAATCAGCCTCGACATAGCCAGATCAATCACCACTGTGTCACCCAAGATGAATCTGCAAGATCGTTCACCGGTTCAACAGTCACCCATGGCCGAGCAAAGAGCAGGTGTTCCATCTCCGTCTCTGTCTCCTATGCTCACCGTGCAATCACCCAGCACTCACCTCAGTTTAGCGAAGAAGGCGTGCCTGTGCTCACCCAACAATCACCCCGGTGCCTTCCATTGCAGTCTCCACAAGAATCACCGTACTTCCTTCGCTTCTTAGGTGCATGTGCGCAGATCGGCCCTGAATAATTCACTGGTGAGAGTGGGCAGCGTGGAAGGAGGAGAATGCATGAAGAGAGTGCTCTCTGCACTCATTCGACCCTCCTCCCACCAATTTCCAAGGAGGAGGTCCTTCCACTCGCAGCCCAGCAAGCTCCGCCATATGACCAAGGCAATTTCCTAAACACCCCTGCTTAGTACATGAAAATGCTACACAAAGCACCGTGTTTCTCTACTATCATATGACCACCGCATATGACCACACCCGATTTGGATGAAGGAAGCGCTTGTCCGTCCCTCCACTTGCAGCCCAGCAGGCTCCCCCATATGACCTCGACGCCATTTCCTCAAGGCCTGCCCTTGCCCGCTATATTCACAAGATAAGATTATTTTTGTCGTTGCCCGCTTTGTTGACTTGTTTTACTCAACCGAGCAAAAGCTCGCTTCAGTAAAAGGCCACAACAACACCCCAACGGTCTTCACACATTCTTTTATTCAAAATGTAAAGTGTATATAACATCAACTCCTTCCCTGCTGCCATCAGGATTCTCAGCTATGAAGGAATGAGTAAATGTATAATTTTTCAATACCAAATAGGAGACCATTACAATACAAATGAGAATATGTTGAATACAAGTCCAGATTTTGAATACGTTTATTTAATGCTATGATCACTGACTTTTTCCAGGTACTCAATTTTTTATGGGTTTCCAGTTCCCCACGAGCTTGGATTTCTTATCGAGCTTTTGAGACTCTTGCACAGTAGTTCTTGAAATTTGTAAATAATCTCAAATGCCAACATTATATGGTAACTATGAAACAATGGTAGAACTTTGAAGTTTTCTTAATTTGAACTAAAATACAAGAAAAATGTTACAGAGAGTAGAGTAAAGAAGGCACCGAGCAATAAGATAAGAATAAATAGAAGCATTTAATGTAGCATTTCACATTATATTCCTTAACGGGCAAGACAATATTAAAGGCTTTTCAATACTGCATGCTTGAAATGCACTAAAATGTCTACCATTCTACCATTTGGACTACAAGCTCTGGCTTCTCAACAATGTATTTAACACCATTTTCAGCCTGCTTCATATTTACGGAAGTCCTCATTGTTTTCGCCATTACTGACTCGAAGAAAAAGAGAGCAACTGAAAGAATCAGTGACTGTGATTCTTGACTGGCAGCCATTTTGAATGAGAGAAAACCTTCAATGGTTATATGACATGCTATTAGGGCTTTGGGCTTAATATTAGACAACCATACATTGAATATTGTAGTTTAAATCATTCTCACTGTTGGTTGTGGATTATTCCCTTTGATCTTCAACTTGCAGATTTACACTTTGATGGATAATGCAAGTGAAACCCTGACTCTAACACCACTCCAAAGTCCATAAGGAAGAGGGCCAACTGACAAGTATCAAAGGATCCTTCTACTCTTTGAGCTTCAATGCTCAAGCGGGTGTACCATTGACTCACTTCTCTAAAGGAGTCTCAAAATGATGTATACAATGCTCACCACAAGTCTGCAAAAGGTTTATCAAATGAATGTTTATGTTTGTGTGGTTGTTAACCATGACTTCAAGAGAAAAGACCAGTGGCTTATCCAAGGGCTCAAAGTCACCCAACTGTATACCTCAACTGAATATCTCAAATCAAACACAATGGAAACCAGAGTAAGTGCTTTGCCTATTACCCCTTTCCCTCAAGCACAAGGACATCAAATTCTATACCTGGCTGTAAACTCACTGAATTCATCTAGAAGGCTTTAATCCTAACTTTGTTAGAAACTCAGAGATGAATTCAAAATACTCTTTGTTTACCATACATTAACACACTTTGTGATATTAACATATATGAGCTCAGAGACAAGCAAGAAGACATACACAAGATGCAAGATTGGGATTCAATGGTGTTTTCATTAACAAATCCAGAATCAACATACAATTAGAATAACACCAAGACAAGAGAAAATCACAAAACCAGACCTCTATCAGTATAATACAGTCAAAAACCAGGGACCAAAAAATAACAATGTTTTGGAACCCTTACAAAATCCAAAAATTTGCAACTTATACCACTAGCCATCTTGGAATTCTCAGAGAGAATGCAACAAGCTACGGACAGCTAGGGCTAGGGTCTTAACCACCTGACATGCCAAAATTTACATCAGAATTTATTACAAGGGTAGGAAACCAAGTAGTCCAGAGAAAGAAAATCTCAAACAGATCTGCAATCATGAAAATCTGTGAGCCAGGATAGAGAACTAGGAGCTGCCATGAAAATCAGTCAAATCGGCCACCTACAAACACCTCTTGAGCCAAGAGTGTAATCATTCCTCACGGTACAAATCCCTTTGCAAACAACTACCAAGCACCCTGGACCACACTGCAAATCGCTTCTCACCAAACAAGGTCACTTCTACATTCAATTCCGCAAACAATGGTACCCCCTGTCGCTGGAAAAACAAACTTCAAACTACAACGGCTACATGCATTTCATGGGCTCTACGTTCTCTAGCCTTTTGCCCCAGTCGAGCAACCGCGTAGTCATAACTCACCGCTACAGGAAACGAGCTCAAAATTTGCATGGTCGCATGATCGCAAGGCACCAAACTAACCCTTGCGATCATGCGACCGCGGTCTCCAAGCCACAGTCAATCAGTCTCTGCAAAGCCCTCAGCCGCTTCACTACCACAACCCTGCAACCGTGACAAATAGATGGTTAGTCACGTGATCACATAGCCCGGGGATGGGCTATGCGAACATGCAACAACCCGTATATCTCAATCCTGTCGCAACCACCACCGCTAAGTCCTCATGCAAACGTCAATCACATGATTGCATAGCCTTGAAAAAGGCTATGCGAACATGCAACTAACCATTAGTATTCACCATCAAATGCAGCCCCACTCTACCGAGTCACTGCAAATATGGACCCCACATATTTGGCGAGTTGGTGACCAAAGAACTTCTGACAGTTTGCTAAATACTTCCTGCCTCCGCTAAAGAATCTAGCGATCCCGCGACCACCATTCGCCAAGTCACCAAATGAAATGGGGAACCGCCAAACCATCTCGCGAATACACGATAAGAAAACACTTTATTGGCACCGCCAACTCTTTTTTGTCTGGATCACCAAAACCAAGACCCCACCTGCGCCTGCCAAACACCACATGTCATGCCACTACACGCTGCAACCACTGAGATACCCAAGCCTGGGCCCATGTTCCAAACTCACCTTCCTGCCAGCATGGACCAACCAGAAACTGCCATGACAGCACCCTCCACCGAGCCCACCAAATAGCCAGACGGGCCCTAGGGACACGTGGTGCCCTGTTGTATGATTGCATAGCCCGGAAGTGGGCTATGCAAGCATGAGATAGCTTGCTAACCTCAGCCAATGCAACTGTCACCACCACTGCAACCGGTAGCATAACCGCCAGGAAAACCGATACTACCACCGCATCACCATGGACATGTGTCGGCCGGTTGCATGATCGCATAGCCAAAGAATGGACTATGCGATCATGCAACAGCCAACCAAAGGCTACCACATGTCACCAAACTGCAACCAGCATCGAATTGCAACCACCCGCTATCCACATCGGATGGTGGGCGCATGATCGCATGGGTAAGGAATATTCCATGTGATCATACGTCGACCATAGATCTTTGATCTCTGATATCGAGCCCCGCTGACAAGTCACCGCCACATGGACCAATTGGGCATGAGCCTCACCCTTTAGGGGATCGGACGGTTGTCATAAAAGTGCATAGCCTTGATGCATCCCTCATGCTTTAACGACAACCGTTGATCTTCTAACATGTCAGGACCCTCTGCTCAATCTGAAAACCAGGTCCCACTGCACAGCAGACTTGCGCAGTTAAACAAGTAAAATACCAAGTAGCCTTACCGAACTGGGACCCACACAGATAGGTGGTGAGCAGTCACATGATCGCATGTCAGAAAAGTTTGACATGCAGCCATGCAACAGCCAATAGGGAAGAAGCCTTTGAAAATCTAGGCCCACCAAATGGAAGCAATGTTGGAACAGATAAGATCAACGGCAGGTGCATGATCACATGGGTAAGGAATATTCCATGCGATCACACGCTGACCATTGATCTCCTCCCTCTGGCCCCACACGGTTGCACTTGCGTGGTTAAGGAAAAGAACAAGGAGAGCCAGCAGAAAAGAAGACAGGCAAGGTCGAAAACACACAGTGTTTTCTGTGAAAGATCGAAAACACACAAAGTTTTCAACATGACACAAAGGCAAACAAAGAAGATGAAAACAACATGGGCTTTTATGCAAGGCAAAAAGGTTCAAAACAATGTGGATTTTTGAAAACACAGTATGTTTTCAACACTGTGGTAGAAATTTAAAATGCTTCCCGCGGACCCTAGGATTTAAAAATCTTTCTGGGTTTTGTGGATTAGGAGATGCAGTTTGAACCAGGGCCAGGTGACAACATAAACTACTAGGGGTAGCACACACATACCATGAAACACTAAAGATTTTCATGGCAAGTCAAGACTGAGATTGCAGGCACGACAGCATAGCAAAACAAAAACATTGTAGGGAATAGGCCAATTAAAAAGGATTTTGCAATGATAGAAAATTGACCTAACACTCACAATGTTGATAATGTAAGTTGTTAGATTATATTCAAAAGAATTTAACAATTAGCATGTGTTGGAGTCAACACACATAATTTGTGAGTGGGATTGGACTAGTTTATACTATACAATGATACATAGAATATTGTAGTTAACACACATAGTTTATGAGTGGGAGTGGACTCCAAACTAGACAATCATACATTAAATATTGTAGTTAATGAATTTTATAATCTAAATCATGCTTACATATTGATAATGTAAGTTGTTAGATTATATTCAAAAGAGCTTAATGGTTAGCATGTCTTGGAGTCAACAAACATAGTTTATGAGTGGGAGTGAGCTCCATACTATACAATGATAGGTTGAATATTGCAATTAATGATTTTAACAATTAATAAATTGTTGGAGTCATAGTTGATTGGTGGGAGTGGGTTTCATAGCATATAATGATACATTGAATATTGGTAGTTAATATATTGACATTTTTATATTAGAGGAGATCTCATACTAAATCATTGTTGAGTTGGAGATAAAAATTTTAAACATTTTTTAACATATATATTAACTCCTAAACATAAAGTTCTTCTATTTCTTTCATCTAGATAGGACTAGGACTAGGAAAAGGTGTAATACTCATGCCTTTTTTGTTCTTTCTTAACTTGTTCTTCTTATTATGCATTTTGAAATCTAAATAGAGCTCTCACAATGTATGTTAAGTGAGTTATTTTAGTGCTAGGAAGTGGTCTTAATCATTGTAATAATGAAGATTATATGTGCATGCTCTTTTCCTTATGTTTTTGTGTTCACTTTAACTAAGTATTCTTAGTGCAATAAATAGCCTATCAACCTAGCAATTGTTACAAATAATTGTTCCTAAAGAAATAAACTACAATGTAACTTAGCTATACACAACTTATTCTTAAACAACCGTTAAGAAAAATTAAGCACATTAATCTTGAATCAAGATATATAACTCAAAATAATATTCTAATAATAATAATAATTTAAGCTACTTGAAGTATTGCAATTACCTTAAGTGTCCTTTATTAAGTAGTTGCAATCCCAAGTTATCTATATTGAAATTTTAACTTTGTTCTCCATTGACTAAATCCATTCTTTACTGTAATTTAAGAAAAGTACATAAACTAATAACAAACTTATTGAATCAACAAAGTTACTAATAACTAAATCTATTGACTAACTCTCCACTCGGAGAGGATCTAACATATATATAAGATCTTGAGAGTCTAATTATTTATTAACTGAATAAAGCTTGTAAACAAATATCAATTTCCTCAAAAGAATAGAAAGAAGGCTAATTCTATCCTAAACAAGAATCAAAACATAATAATGCAAGGTGTGAGTGTCACATTACTTTTTTTCCTTTGGAATCTACATAATTTTGGCTTTTAATTTCTTCTTGACATGAGATAGCAGCCTCATGGATTTGTTTGGATTTTTATTTGTTTAAATTGCATGTAAATTTATTGTGACATTGTGATCCTTAAATTTGTCTTAATTCTTTTTTTTGCATCCAAATTTATTCTAATAGAAATAGTATGGATGTTGATAATGTCAGTTGTTAGACTATATTCAAAAGAGTTTAGCAATTATCATGTATTCAATTCAACACTCATAGTTTATGAGTGGGAGTGGGTTTCACACTATACAATGATACATTGAATATTGTAGTTAACACACGGTTCATGAGTGGGAGTGGGCTTCACATTGTAAAATGATACATTGAATATTGTAGTTAACGCACATAGTTTATGAGTGGGAGTGGGCTCCACACTATACAATTATACATTTAATTTTGTAGTTAATGATTTAATAGTTAACATGTGTTGGAGTCATAAATGATTAGTGAGAGTGGGTTTCATAGCGTATAATGATACTTTGAGTATTTGTAGCTTATGTATTCATATTTTTATATTAGAGGAGATCTCATACTAAATCATTGCTTAGTTGGAGAATAACATTTTTTTAACACATCTAATAACTCCTAAATGTGAATTTATTCTATTATTTCTTCATCTTTGAAATACAAGTTAGCATATACTACACAAACCTTAAGAAATAATCTCTTATTTTTTCTGATGTTTGTCAAAATAGTCGTCTAATTGTTATTAAGATTAAATTTTCATCTCTCGATTATTTATAAGATTATATGAATGACTCGAATGTGTATAGGCATAATTAAGGACCTTATTTTTTAAAATTAATTCACTTGATAAGTATATTATTGAGATTTTCAATTCTCAATTCAATTGATTAAAAATAGTTTTAAAGTAATATGTTTTTCTTGGAAAGTGTAAATTATATATTAAAAAAATCTTATCAAATATAAACTCTTTATATTATGTCATTTTTGTGTACTTTCCATGTATCTTTCATATGAATCATATATTGAATGGCATTTTAATTAATTACTATAAATAAATGTGATCACAAATAACATAAAAATAACATAAAAAACAAATAAAATAGTTCTTTTCAAAAAAATTGAACCAAAGTATCTTAAGAAAATAGTAGCAATCATAATAACAGTATCGTGCCACGCAGGGCTAGACTAGGAACTAGATAGATTAACCTTAAAATAGGAAAGCAGCATAGAAAAACTAGGGCCAACATGCCCAATCAAAAATAAAAAACCTCATGATAGCAGCAAGAGCTAAGATCGATCTCCTACCCAGATGTTTGGACACCAGGGTTGTGGCCCACTCTAGGGTTGGTAAGAGACTTAATTCTTTATAAAATTATCCACAACCTTCAAAAATTTCTCTACAAGTCAATATCATTAGTCCTTTCTAGTTTATCACTTTTACAGAAAAAAAATTGTGATCCCTTAAAGGTCATGAAAATATATCATTGGAACCATCATCATAACATGTTTAAATAATAAAATTAGAGAATCAAAACTTACCAATACTTTTATGAAGATTGCTAACATTTTTCCAACTAATTTTCCTTAGATATTTTTCCAAGAAAACAAATAGACACATGGCTTCATAAAATAAAATAAGATATTTTCATCTTGTGTTTCTTCATAACAAAAATTTTAGAAATTAAATATAGAAAAGTAATATTGTAAAAATGCATTTGGTCTTTGAACCATTGATTCAAAAAAATTAAATATTAAACTATTCCCCCATACATGCAAGCACCCATTTTTTCATTCAATAAACCATTTTGATAACTTTACTTATATATTCAGAGGCTATAGATTTGTTGGAAATATAGATGTAGTAACTGAGAGGGGGGGGTGAATCAGTTAACCACAAAAATATTACCACTAATCCCTTAGATATCTTAACAAATTATTTACTGTTGCCACTCGGTAAACATACAGAGAAATGCTGAAACTCAATCTTTGAAGTGTGTAATAAATAAGCTGTTCTTAAGCATTCATCACTGATTAACATACATGAATAAAGAAAATAACATGAACACAAGATACACCAGATTTACCATGGAAATCCAATATGGGAAAAACCACCAATGTAACTAGTTACTATTTTTCTCTCTTCTGAAGTGATGCTCTGTTAGAAGCCAACCCGGTAAAAGGTTACAAAACACATTGTTAGGTGTGACCTTGTTAGAGGATTTAATCACCTTGCTAGGAGTGGCCTTGTAAGAGGTCTTGAAATAATTCAATAGAACTGTCACCTTGTTAGAGGATTTACAAAATGGTTGTTAAACCAACTTGGTTAAGAGATTTTGATATCACTGCTACAATTGTAAGAGAGTAACAATGAAATGACTTGCAACTGAATTGCTAATTATAGATCTCTTTTCTGCTTCACTAGATCCTTACTGATCAAATAAATCTTTGCTGCTCCTCAAGGATATCTAACCATCCTTCAAAATTCGCACATACCTTTCTTCAAAATGATTTCTGCATGCTGTATATTTTTTTCACCACTTGACCTTCTATATATATATACCATTCTAATTAACATTTAGATTGTCAAGTCGGCACCAATAATTATTACAACAGTCAGTTGGGATAAACAAACTGTAGTAACAAAATCCTTTGAAGGGCCGACCTTGCTCGGTAAACATTAATCCTGAAAAGATTTCCTTCGGTGACCAAGTGAACTCGGTAACCACAGTGAATTTTGTAACATCCTTCAGAGACCGAGTGAGCTCAGTAACCACTAATTTTCCTTTGATAACCAAGGAGGCTTGGTTAACACTATTTTCTGTCATGATTCCTTTTGACACCCGAGAGATCTCGGTAGACACTAAAAATCACCTAGTTGACCGACTGAGCTCGGTAGACACTGAGAATGATAATTGATATGACATTTATGTGACATCAAAGACAACACATAGCTAATCCAACAATATCCTTTAGACAATTGTATCCAATAATCTCCCTCTTTGGCATTGATGGCAACACAACATGTCATAGCACAATGAAATTTCACAGAGAAACCTAGAGTAAGAAACATATCCTTAGCTTCATTCTGATTCCCATCATCTTCAAACTTCTTTCTGACTGAGAACTCTCCCTCTTAACTTCTCAAATTATTCTCCTTAGAAATTTCTTGAAATGACAACAAACTCTCCCTCTTTGACAACACATGCCAAAGACAACTTACACAGTTTTGTTAAATATCAATGTACCTTATGTACTGATTCATATGCAATGATTCCCTGACTATGCTGCATCAACTGATTGATCTTCAACATGTTCTGGTTGATGCATCACTAAAACTTTATTTAGTGAACCTTAGACAGGGGAGTGACCCCTAACTTGCCTCTTAGATACAAGAATGCATCCTTAGGTAGTGGCTTGATGAAGATATCTGGAATTTGTTCTTTTGTATGAATATATTCCAATCTGATTTCCTTGTCCTGCACCAATTCTCTAACAAAGTGATATTTTATAGCAATGTGCTTGGTTTTGGAATGCATTACTGGATTCTTTGAAATATTTATTGCACTTTTATTGTCACAAAACATAACAACTGGTTCTTTGATCTCAACCTTCATGCCTTCCAAAAACTGTTTAAACCATACAATATTAGAGCAATTTACTGCTGTAGCAACATATTCTACTTCTGCTATGGATTGGGATGTGCAGTTTTTCTTTTTACTAGTCCAAGATACTAACCTCTTGCCAAGAAAGAATGCTCCACCACTTGTACTCTTTCTGTCATCAATGTTTCCTGCCCAATCAGCATCAGTAAACACTTTTAAATCTAGATTACCTCCAAATTTATACCATAATCCATAATCTTTAGTTCCCCTTAAATACCTCAAGATTCTTTTGATTGTCATCATGTGATTTTCTCTGGGTTTAGCTGAGAATCTTGCCACTATACCAACTGCTAAGGCAATATCAGGCCTTGTGTGCACTACATACTGTAATTTTCCAATCATTGATCTATATAAGGTCTGATCTACTTCTTTTGAATCATTATCTTTGGTAAACTTTAGTCCAGTACACAATGGTGTACCAACTAGTTTTGAATCTTCCATACCAAATTTCTTAAGTATTTCCCTGATATATTTAGACTGAGTAATGTAGATACCATTTTTGTTCTACTGAATCTGAAGTCCAACAAAATTTTTTATCTGACCAAACATAGACATTTCAAATTCTTTGTTCATATGCTCTGAAAATTCTTTGCATTGATCATCATTTCTTGTAAACACAGTATCATCCACAAATATTTTTTCCAAAACAATTTTGTTATCTGATCCTTCTTTGATGTATAAATTATTGTTGTCATTAGCTCTTTTTAAATCAATCTGAGTAAGATAGTTATGTAATCTTTCATACCATGCTCTAGGAGCTTGTTTCAGACCATACAATTCTTTGTGTAATTTGCAGACCATATCCCTTTTGTCTGGATCAATAAAATGTTCAGGTTGCTTAATGTAGACTTCTTCCTCAAGAATACCATTGAGAAATGCAGATTTTATATCCATCTGATATACCTTAAATCCTTTATGTGTTGCATATGCAAGTAAAGTTCTCACACCTTCTAATCTTGCAATAGGAGCAAAAGTCTCTCCATAATCTATTCCTTCTTCTTGAGAATATCCTTTACATACCAATCTTGCTTTGTTTCTTGATACTTGACCATCTTCATTCAACTTATTTCTGAATACCCATTTTGTCCCAATTACATTTTTATCTTTAGGCCTAGGTACAAGAGTCCATGTCCTATTTTTCTCTATTTGCTGTATTTCTTCATTCATAGCCTCAATCCAACTTTCATTTTCCAATGCATCTTTGACATTTTTAGGTTCAAAATCAGCAAATAAACATGTACCTTTTAGTTTACTTCTTGTCATAGTACCATCTGATTTGTTTCCAATAATTTGATCTGGTGTATGATGCTTTCTAATGTACTTGGCCAATACAAGTTCCTTGCTTCTTGAATGAGTTACATTGTCATCTTCTTCATCTTCAGGTTCAGGTTGCTTGGGCTCGGTAGATACTTGCTCGGTAGCTTCAAACTGAGACTCGGTACTTTGTGACTCGGTCTGAACTTCTTCTTGTGACTCGGTTACTGTACTGGGCTTGGTAAATGTAGTTTCCTTATTGACGGATGTGTCTGGCAATGTATCAGGTTTGATGTAAACAAATCTTCTGTAATCCTCTAGTTCCTTTTTGCTTTCTTCTTCAGTCTTTTCTGCAAACTCATCAATTCTCACATGTGCACTTTCTATGATTTTGTGAGTGGACAAATTTAGACATCTATATGCCTTACTTTTGCAAGAATATCCCAAAAATATTCTTTCATCACTTTTTACATCAAATTTTCCTTTTCTAGATTCTTTTAAGATGTAACATTTACTACCAAATACTTTTAGGTAACTTACATTTGGTTTGTAGCCATACCATAGCTCATAAGGAGTCTTGAATGTGTCTTTTCTCAGCTGTACTCAGTTCAAGGTATGAACTGCAGTGCTGATAGCTTCCTTCCAGTATTTCATAGCAATGTTCTTTTCAATCATTAGAGTCCTTGCACAGTCCATGATAGATCTGTTCCTTCTTTCAGCTATTCCATTCTGCTCAGGAGTTCTCGGGGCCGATACCTATCTTTTGATTCCTCTTTCAATGCAGAAATTATTGAATTCATGGGAGATGAATTCACCACCTCTGTCTGATCTCAAGAATTTTATTCTTTTTCCTGTTTCCTTTTCTACTCTTGCTAAATACCATTTGAACTTCTCAAATGCTTCTGACTTTTCTCTTAAATACATAACAGTCATCATTCTAGAGTAATCATCAACAAAGAGAATAAATAATTTTTCTCCAGTATAGCTCTCAATTCTAATAGGTCCACATAAATCAGTATGCACAATTTCTAAAATATCTTCAGACTGATAGTTTTTACTTTTAAAACTAGACTTTCCCATTTTACCAATTTGACAATTCTTGCATAGACCAACATCAGGTACCTTCAAAGTAGGAATACCTCTTACTTTCTTGAATTTGCTTATTTTCATCATGTTATGAAAATTTACATGACATAACCTTTTGTGCCATAACCAACTTTCTTCAATTTGAGCAATAAAACATGAGTATTCACCAAGATCAAGATAAAACAGGTTACCTTTGGTTTGTTTGCCCGATCCTATCAGTTTTCCTTTGTCATCTAGTAGTCTTGCTTTGCCATTCATGAATTCAACTTTGAATCCAATGTTAATTAGCTATGCTACACTTAGAAGATTATACTTTAGTCCTTCAACCTAATATGCATTATCACATATAAGTTCTTTGGTTAATGAAATTCATCCCTTTCCTTTTATACAACAAGGTTCATTGTTTCCAAACCTTACATTACCACCATCAAAGTTTTCAAAGTGTTCAAACTTAGTCTTGTCACCAGTCATATGATGTGAACATCCACTATCTATAATCCATGTATCATTCTTGCTTATATGAGAGATAAGTGTCATCTCATCTTCATCATTATCAGATTCATCTTTTACAGCAATGAAAACAATTTCTTCTTCACTATCATCTGAATCTTTAGCTAAAAAAAATGTTTTCTTACCTTTATCCTTGAATGATTTGAAATTCTTCTTTCCATTGTACCTGTAACCTTTCTTCTCATCTTTGCTTTGCTTGTTTGGGCACCTAGCTGCAATATGACCAATTTCTTCACATGAAAAATAGATTAAGGGAGTTTTACCTTTGTATTTTCCTTTGCCTCTTGAATATTTCTTTGCAAGTAATGCTTCAATAACTTCAAGATCACTATCAGAACTTTCCTCTAATTCTTCTTCACTTTCTGATTGGATTTTCTTCCCTTTCTTGAGTGAAAGTTTTGCCTCAAATGCTGATTCAATATTTTTAGAAGTTGGAACATAGTTGTCATAGTTATCCAGTTCAAAGGCTGTCAATCTTCCAACTAAGGCATCCAAAGTTATATTGTGATTTTCTTCACATCTTCTTTCCAGAATAGCAAAAACTCTTATTGCATAAATAGGAAGTAATATTCTAAGAACCTTACTTATAATAGTTTCATCATCAATTTTTCCTCCAGAAGCTCTGATTGCACTAACACTTGTCTTGATCCTTTCAACATATTTTGCAATGTTTTCTTCTTCTCTCATTTTCATCTGATCAAACTGTCCTCTTAGGCTTTCTACTTTGGCTCTCTTCACATTGTCATCACCACCATAGATTTTCTTCAGCTTGTTCCACATTTCATGAGCAGTTGTGCAGTCTTTGATTTCATCAAATTCTTCATAGCTAAGAGCTAATGCAATGTCTATCATCATAGTGTTATGGTTCTTCTTCTCTGCAATGTCTTCAACAGTTAATGTGCCAGTAGGAATTGTATATTCTTGATCAATATATTTGCATCCTGAATCACCAATGGAAGCTAGATGAAGTCTCATGAGACCTTGCCATGATGAAAAGTTATTTCTGTTAAGCCTTGGAATTTATCTTTTGTAAGACATCCTGATCTTTAGCTTAGGTCCTTGAAACCCTTCCTGCAAGCACCAAAAGATCTGATACCAATTTTTAGAAATATAGATGTAGTAACTGAGAGGGGGGGGTGAATCAGTTAACCACAAAAATATTACCACTGATCCCTTAGATATCTTAACAAATTATTTACTGTTGCCACTCGGTAAACATATAGAGAAATGCTGAAACTCAATCTTTGAAGTGTGTAATAATTAAACTATTCTTAAGCATTCATCACTGATTAACATACATGAATAAAGAAAATAACATGAACACAAGAGACACCAGATTTATCGTGGAAACCCAATATGGGAAAAACCACCAATGTAACTAGTTACTATTTTTCACTCTTCTGAAGTGATGCCCGGTTAGAATCCAACCCGGTAAAAGGTTACAAAACACATTGTTAGGTGTGACCTTGTTAGAGGATTTAATCACCCTGCTAGGAGTGGCCTTGTAAGAGTTCTTGAAATAATTCAATAGAACTGTCACCTTGCTAGAGGATTTACAAAATGGTTGTTAAACCAACACAGTTAAGAGATTTTGATATCACTGCTACAATTGTAAGAGAGTAACAATGAAATGACCTACAACTGAATTGCTGATTATAGATCTCTGTTTTACTTCACTAGATCCTTACTGATCAAATAAATATTTGCTACTCCTCAAGGATATCTAACCATCCTTCAAAATTCACACATACCTTTCTTTAAAATGATTTCTGCATGCTGTATATTTTTTTCACCACTTGACCTTCTATATATATATACCATTCTAATTAACATTTAGATTGTCAAGTCGGAACTAATAATTATTACAATAGTCTGCTGGGATAAACAAACTATAGTACCAAAATCCTTTGAAGGGCCGACCTTGCTCGGGAAACATTAATCCTGAAAAGATTTCCTTTGGTGACCGAGTGAACTCGATAACCACAGCAAATTCTGTAACATCCTTCGAAGACCAAGTGAGCTCAGTAACCACTAATTTTCCTTCGATAATCGAGGAGGCTTGGTTAACACTATTTTCTGTCATAATTCCTTTTGACACCCGAGAGATCTTGGTAGACACTAAAAATTGCCTAGCTGACTAACTGAGCTCGGTAGACACTGAGAACCACCTAGCTAACCGACTGAGCTCGGTAGACACTGAGAATGATAATTGATATGACATTTGTGTGACATCAAAGACAACACATAGCTAATCCAACAATGTCCTTCACACAATTGTATCCAACATAGATTATCATCTCACATGTAATTATATACCATAACATAGAGCTTCTTTGCACACACCGATATATCTATATATCATGTTCTTGTTCAAGTAAGTAGCCAATTCTTAGCAAGGTTCAAAATTCCTATTCAAGAGTTAATTTGGTTACCAACAATCTTCATTCATTGTAATAAAAAGTTTTTTTTATCAAGCTTTAAGTCTAGTCTGCTTGACCTTGCCACTAAATTCTAAGAAATTCAAAGAAATAAAATTCTAGTGCAAATATTTCTTCCTTTCCTCAAAAGATAACTCTAAATTTATCAAAGATTGTGATATCTATCTTTTGTGCAATCTTTTTCCTTCTAGTTAAAATTATAAAATCTTAATTTTCATTACTATTACTAATCAATATGTCAACAATAGTAAAAAAACTAAAATTTATTCAATAATCTAGTTTCTTACAATAACCATATTAGTCAAATTTATATGACCATGATAATTTCTTGAACACCCCTGCTCAGTACATGATAATTCTACATAAAGCAACGTGTTTTTCTGTTATCATATGACCACGCTCAGTTTGGATGAAGAAAGCACTCATCCATCCCTCTTGTCATGGCCCAATAGGCTCCTCCATATGATCTTGACATCATTTTCTCAAGGCCTAGTCATTTCTCTCTCTATATTCAAAAGATAAGGTTATTTTTGTTATTTCCCTCTTTATTGACTCATTTTACTCAACTGAGAAAAACAACTCACATTTTTCTCAGTTCAAAAAAAGGCCATGATAATGTTACTGCAGTCTTCACACATTCTTTTATTCAAAATGTAGAGTGTATATAATATTAACTCCTTCCCTGCTACCATTATGATTCTCAACTATGAAGAAATTAGTAAATGTATAATTTGTGAATACCAAGAAAGAGACCATTACAACACATAGGATATGTTGAATACAAATACACATTTTGAATATATTTATTTATTTCTCTACTAACTGACTTTTTCCAGCTACTAAATATTTATGCACATTTTCTATTATTAAAGTCTAATTACTAACCTTTTCCAGTTGGTGGGTATATGGTAGGTAGTTTTTTTTCGAGTGGTATATCTAAATTTTAAAATCTAAATTATTTCTACAATTTTGGCAATGTAAATTGGCTATTTCTCTACTATTATATTTATATTTATAATCTAAATCATTTTTACAATTTTGGTAAAGTAAAATGTCACACTATATTGTATATTTTTTAAGAGTTTAACACATACTAAATTTTATAATCTTAACCATTTTTACAATGTTGGTAATGTAAACTGTTAAGCTATATTCATTAGAGTGTAACATGTGAGTTTAATAGCTAACATGTCTTGGATTCAACATACATAATTTGTGAGTGGGAGTGGGCTTTTAACTAGACAGTGATACATTGAATATTGTAGTTTAAGCCATTCTTAAAATATTGATAATGTAAGTTGTTAGTGTTGAACAGGCCAAATAACTGAGAGGGGAGATGAATCGGTTATTCTCACACACTTTACAAAACTTTTTCTTGTCGTTAAACTATTAAACACCAACAATAACAACTTCTGATTTATTGGTAAAGCACATAAAACATCCATAGAAAATGTAAACATATAAAAATAGGAACATCGACACAGAGAACACTAAGATTTGTGTGGAAAATCCAAACTAGGAAAAACCATGGAGAAGCTAATTCTCATGAAATGAAAAACACATGTTAAGGTGACACCGATTCAAGTGATTTGTAAAAAATGTCACTGTTGGATGTGCTCACTATAGGTAAGGACATTGAGTCAATCTAACTACCCTTAGATATGAAAATGGCTCACTGCCAACACAAATAGGCTCACTTCCAAAGTATTTGAAATAAAATTGAATCCACCACTGAGATCACTACCACCAACACTCAGCCATGCACACGATCAACAAAATATAGATTTCTAGAAACAGATTCTCAATCACTTCGCATACAAGAAAAAGACAAGCCACACCAACAATAGAAATTCTTGCTCTTCTTATACTAGTTGATTCAACCAACCATGTTAACCAAACATAGTTTGAAATAGGTTGCACCAAGATGTTTCTGCAGTGGTAAGGGATGAAATGTGGACAACCTTGACCAATATAAATCTTGCCTCACACATTGCAATGTGTAACATCATATCCAAAGATATCGGTTCCAATAAGCATGATGAATACATTACATAACAATAGTTGGGACTGAAATGCAAAGGAACACAGTCCAAATAGGACTAACCCCAAAAAATAGATCCACCATTTTTTTCACGCAATATAGAACCATAACCAAGAAAGAATAAGGATAGATAATTGAAGAACATCTTTTCGTGAACAATTCTATCGAGGAAACAAACTATCCGTACAACGACCGATACCACCAAGACTATAGGTACACAACAACTAATACAACTAGAACATGAAAATGCATACTATATGTTGGAATTAATGATAACTATTAATGGTGTCAATATGAATAGCATCAACTTTACATTCTCACAATCTCCCCATTTTTCATTTATGGCAACATTCATTGATAACAAAGAAAATAGCTCCAAATGATATTAGCATCAAAGTTCCCAACTCTCTAACTTTTTGAATTTCTCCCCCTTTCACAAAACTGACAAAAGGTAAAAATCCCCTTTAAAAACTCACTTTGGTCCCCTTGAGAGGAAGCCACCAGGAACTGATCCATAAAAGAATTGGCAAGCAACATGCTGGACCAATGCCCACATTAGTGCATTTAGGAAACATTAGGAAGAGGTAGAATTCACATCTTCCCCCTCAGATACTCAAAAGTATCTTTTCACAAAGGTTTTGTGAATATTTCTACTATCTCCTCCTTTGTAGGCACATATTCAAGCTTTACTTCACCATCCAACACCTTATCTTTGATAAAATGATGTCTGATAGATATATGTTTTGTTCTACAATGTTGTACTGGATTCCCAAACATTCTTCTAGCACAAGTATTATCACATTTGATTGAAATTGGCTCTTCAAAATTAATTCATATATCCTTCAAAGCCTATTTCATCCATAATACCCAAGTAAAACATGAGGATTTGGCAATATATTTTGATTCACCAGTTGATAACTTTTAAAAATCTAGCTTCTTACTTTACCAAGCAACTAATTGGGATCCAAAAAGTAAGCTCAACCACTAGTACTTCTTCATTTATCAAAACATATTGCCCAGTTTGCAAAGGTATAAGCTATCAATGTGAAATATGGGCATTTTGGATACCACAAACCGAACTCTTTTCATCCTTTCAAATATTTGAATATCCTTTTCACTGCCATAACATATAGTTATTTTGGTTCTAACATAAATGTGGCTATGGAGCATACTACATACATAATGTATTCTCTAATAGTTGTTTGGTACAACAATCCACCAATCATTGATGTGTATTTACTTGCACCTTCCTTTGGTGATTCATCTTGCATAGTTAGTTTACAACTGGTAACGATTAGAGTACATACTAGCTTGGAATTATCCAACCCAAACTTCTTTAACAATTACTTGAGATACTTGGAATGAGAAATGAAAATGCCTTTTTTGCTCTAATTTATGTGAAATCCAAGAAAGAAATTTGACTCTCTTATCATAGACATCTCAAACTATTTTAGTATTTCTTCAACAAGCCTTTTGCACAGATCATCCTTGGCTTTGAAAATAATATCATCAACATACACAACAATCAGGATCTAATCTAAATATTTATTGTACTACAAATTATTTTTGGTACAATCTTTCTAAAACTTATGTCCAATTAAATATCTATCTAAACTTCTATACCAGGCTCATGGTGCCTGCTTCAAACCATACAATTCCTTCTTGAATCTACATAATGCTTCTAGTTCTTCTTTTGATTTGAAACCTTTTGGTTGCTCAATGTAAATGTAATCCTTTAATTCTCCATTCAAAAATGTTGACTTCACATCAATCTGATAAACCTTGAAATCCTTATGTGTTGTTGTATACACCCTAAATTGGTCAAAGAAAAATCAACCAAAGTCAAGCAAGGTAAATCAAGAAATTATTGATGAAAGCATGAATTAATTTAAAATAAAGCCAAATTAGATTAATTAAATCAAGGATAAAAAAACTATGTGAATGATAAAATCAATTAATTATATAGTTGAATCAAATTTAATCCAATCTATTTAAATAAAATACATGGCTAAATAAATTAATTGTTTAGTTAATAAATCCTAAATTACCTCACCAGCCACATAAGGACAAAAATCAATCAACCAGCGAGGTGAGAGTATTTTGATTACATAGATCACTAATAGCCTTTGCTATCTCAACCCTTCAAATTTCCTTTGCAATCTTGACCACTCAATTTGTCTCTTTGTCCCAATATTTGAAACACCTAACTCTCCCACTTCGCTAATCATGAGTTAATTCAACCCTCATCTAACTCACTCTCCTAGTTTTGGAAATCCCATAAATAGGATGCATTCCTAGAGAAAATCATCCGTTGTTAATTTTATTTTTCATTTGCATGAATGTTATAGTTAAATTTGCATCTCATTTAGATCAATTTGAGTTAAATCTAGTCTTGCAATAGCCTAATTAGCTTTCAATTAATCATGTTCTTAACTTAATTTCCATCATGTATCTTAATTTTCATTCTCATCTTAGAGGTTGTCACTTTAGGAATGCTTTGCAAATCTGATAGAATTCATATTGTCCTTCTAATTAGAGAACCATAGGATGTTTATCAATTTCTTTAATTCAAAGTTCTAATTAGCTTAAATACTTCATGTTTTTTAGTTGAATTGATTTAACTAATCCTATGAAGGTATTTATTATACACAAAATGGAACTCATTGTGGGGCAAGTTTCTTTTACTAGTCTTTTTTGTCAACTTTTAGTGATTTATGATGCAAAATTTAGATTTGCAAATCCAGATGAGTAGAATAGCACCTATGCACTGAATTTTGGTGCATATGATGTGTGAAATAACACCTATTTTCTGCCTTATAGTGACTACACATTGTCTTTTGATGCCTATTCATTTCTTTCTAGCACCTAGTCTATTCTTTGTAGTGCCTATGCTCAGGGAATGGATTTTGAATTTGTCTTTTAGCTCTTTTGTTTTATATTGTAGGTCTTATTTATTGTCATTCATCTCTTAGAAAAGAAGTTTTAGAACCTATGCATTAAATTGTAGCTCATGTACATAATATTTTAGCTCTTCTACAAATTTTTGGTGGACTTCTACAACTTTTTTGTGCACTTTAACAACTTCTTTGTGCACTTCTATAAACTGTTATATAGCTCCTATGCAAATTTTTGTAGCGCGGGTATACATTTTGATTGAATTTTTGCAAATATTTGACCTAATCTTGTGTGAAATTATTTGTAGATGGATAAACATAGAAAAGTTAAGAGTCCTAATACTTAAATTCCTAGTTATTGGAAGACTACAGAGGGAAAGAAAGAAAACAAGAGGTGGAATAAGGTAAAATATTCCATTCAATCTAAAACTTTTCTTCAAGAAAGGGTACTTATCCATCGTTAAATTGGCTAATAACTGATCTATATCAATATTTTTACAACATGACATATAGTAGGTTTGAATGACAATTTATTTGATGATCCTATTTGAGTTTTGATCAATACTTTTTGGTGAATTTGTGCATTTCTCTTTGGATTTGGATTTCATTCACTTTTTGTTGGAAATGTGTTGGAGTAATGTGTATGAAGGGGATGCGAAGGAGCTTAAGCTATAACCTTTGTAAGTATAAAATGAACAATAAAAACTTCAAAATTCCCCTAGCCTTTGCTAGCTTCAAATAAGGTAAAGCCTAATCCCTTTGCATTTTGCTTAAATTGTGCTATTCGAGGTTCAAATTCGAGCTTCATTAGAAAGGCTTACTTTTTTGATAGATTTGGTATTTTGCCTATGCTCTTCATTTTCATAGTGAATAAAAACCAAAAATTCCAAAATTTTCAAGAAAAAAGAGTAAAGGAATGAACAAACACTAAATTGAAACCTTATTGTTTGTGAATGAAAGAATTCAGCATATGCTATTTACTTTTATAGTGAATTGGAATGTCAAACGTGGTCTAATTCCATTAGATTAAAAGGCTTGGAAAGAATCTTGTTAATTCTTTTTGGAGGTGAAAAGTGATAGGGATATGTTCTTACCCTTCTGAGGATAATTAAACTCCTAGACTTACTTGTTCATTTTAATTTTATTGATTTTCATGAACATGATAGAACTTTATAGGGCTCATCTCCTAAGAACATGCCTTAATGAGGCCCATGAAAGGGACAACCCAAAGTAGGAACAAGTCAAAGCCAACCTCTTCCAACCCACTATAAACAAAGTACCTTCTTGAGCTTAATGCTTCTAAGGGAAAAAGTATCATGTTCTTGATCTTCTTTAGGATCTATAGGACCTAAATAACATTTACACTACCACTAGATCTTGTATGATTTATAAGATACTTGTGTATGGAATCTCAGACTAGATGTTGGTTAAAATAGGAAGCCGAACTCTTTAAGCCACGTTGAACCATTTGACCTTAGGTAGCTTGCTTGGAATTGTTTTCTTGTGAAAGACCCGTGGGAATGATCTAAAACATACACTCTTTTCTATCCTAAAGGTTGGGAAATAAGATTATTTGGAATTTTTGTATTTGATGATAAAGCATAGTAGAGGAGAACATTCATTAGAAACTTTAATTCAACATAAAAGGTTTAAATATTTTTAATGCGTCTTTGGACAAGAGCTCATTTCATCAAATTGTCCTTACAAGAAGAGGAAACCATAATCGAGGAAGAAATACCTTATCAAGGAAAAAATCCTTATTCATCTTATCAACCTTTCCAAGAGGAAGAGCAAGAAGAACAAGAAACAATGGTGAACAATTCTTGGCATGATCACTTCAATGATGCTAACAACACTAATGAGGATAGATTTGTTATGAAAAATATGTTGCCAGATGAAAACTATCAATTTTAGTGAATTAGAATTTGAATTGTTATAAAAGAGAAAATATAGGTCACAAGCCAATTTTTATTTCTTCATTCACTATCTATATATGTCATCTATGACATATTTTGAAATTAGGGGAAAAAATACTTGTTTACATATAATTTTTTGGGTGGGAATTAGACCTCTAATTTTAAACAACTAAAAAATCATGTTTAAAAATTAAAAAAACATATCAATTCTTATTCAAAAAAATTATTAAAAATATTAATCATAAAATTCATCCATTTTATCACATTTAATTAGTTTACATCATCTTCAAATTCCAAACATAAATGTCATTTTTATACTATTGAAGTTGAACATCTTTAATTTTGTTAGCCTTTTCCTTTGTAAAAGGGTGACAACTTATTGTTCTTTTACCTGTGGAAATATTCATAAACACATTAAACATGGAAATGAATTACAAGTTACAAATTCAATGTCATTCAACTTTTGACAAGGTTATTGAAAATGGAATCAAAATAGAGGAAGTTTTAGTAAGAAAAGTATAACTAAAACTTTACAAGGATAACAAAGGTTTCTCTAACAACAACACTTCCTCAAACAATAATAACAATGAAAAATCTAGGTTTTTATTAAAATACCATTAATAAGAATCTTTTTAAGGATGGAGTAGTGGAGGTCATTAATCTCAAAAAAAACCTTTCAACATGGAAACTGGTTCCTCTACTCAATCGAATAACCTTAATCAATCATCAAATTCCCCTTTCAATAACAACAACAATTACAACAATCAAGGGAAAATTAAACCAAGTTGGTCGAATGATTAATATAATTGTGCATATCATCCAACCAAGGGTCATAATACCAATAATTACATGAGATTAAAACATGTAATTTAGGATATAATTGATGATGAGACTATTGAAGTTGGTGGGCCTAGAAATAATGAAGATCACATGGCTTTCAAAACTCCTTTCTTAAATCACGAGAAAGGTGATTCATCTAATGCAAATCAAAATAACAAGAAAGGAAATAATAAGGTTAAATTTTCTCATACTTATGACAACACAATCAATTATTTATTGGGTTTTGAAAATATCATCAATGTGGTGGTGGTAAAAGAGAAACAAGAAAATGAATCTTCTAATGTCATCACAAGGGGGCATACTTTAAAATTAACTTTACCAAGAACATTTACCTAGACTAACATGCACAATTTTCAATCAAACTCATCAAGGCAATACAATTTGGTAGATCAGCTTCACAAAACTCCAGCTCAAATCTCTATTTTGGAGTTGTTAAAAATTTCACCTTTGCATAAAGAAACCTTTGAAAAATCTCTTGTTGATACAATGGTTCCCACAAACTTGGATGCAGATCGGTTCTAAACCATGGTTGGTCATCTTATAGCTCCTCATTTTTTTTCCTTTTTCGAACAAGATGTCATGTATCTAAATCACCCTCAATATCTTTCATTGTATATTGAAGTATTGATACATAAACATTGTGTCAAAATAGTCCTAATTGATGGAGGTGTTGGTTTGAACATATGCACCTTGAGTCTAGCCAAAGCCTTAGGATATTTCAAAATGGTTGTTGATCCTAAAAGAAAGATAAAAATCAAGGCTTATGATGATGAAGAAAGGTCTTCAAAAGGAATGGTTATTTTACCTATCAGAGTGGGTCCCATTAAAAAAGAAACAATTTGCAAAGTTCTAGACCTAAAACTAGCTTATAATATTTTTTTGGGGAGGCCATGGATCTATGAAATTCAGGTGGTGCCTTCTACTTATCACCAATGTTTAAAATTTCAAAACATGGGCCAAGAAATAACTATCAGTGGAGACTTGAATCCCTTTCAATATTGTAATCATATCAAACTATGGATAGATTCTTTTCTGCCACACAATAGTGAAAGTCCTACTTCAAACACATCTCAACAACAAAACAAGGAAGATATCCCAAGTTCAACTTGAAGTTCAAATACCAAAGAAATGGAGAAAGAAAAAGAAAGTTCAAAGGATCAAATTACCACATCAAATAAACAAAGATACAATTCCTTCTTAATCTAACAAAGGCAAATAAAAAATGACATTTTTGGAGTCAATTGAAGGAAGTTCAAATTCTTCAATTTTAAACTCTTCTATTCAAGAAGAAAAAGAATCCAAATCGTATAGATGTAAAAAAGGAAAAGAAAAGATAACACATTATGAAAAGATGGACAATATGATGAAGAATTTTGACAAACAATATAAATTATGTCAAAAAGGGGTAGGAGAATATTCCTCATCAATAATAGACATGCCTACTTCTCCTAGATCTCATGGAAAACTACAAAGATACAATGAAACTTCGTAAGACCCAGTAATTTCTTAAAGGAAGAAGAACACAATGAGATCTTAAATTGGCTTTATAAAGATGATGAAGAAGAAAGTTTAGATAAAAGGGTCCAACACATTATAATTTCCTTACATCAATATGGGAAAGGTTATCAAAACATGAAAAATATGGGATATCAAGGAACATGGCCTATTGTGAAGAGAAAGGAAGGATTTTTGGAACCAATAGAAACAACATGGAGATCAATCAAAGAAAAATAAAGATTAGGGTATCTTGAACAAGGTTCTAGTCAAAGGAAATCTTGAATTTTCCATACAAGACATCCTTTATTACAAGTGTTCACAGCATTATATCCCACCTAAATGTATCATTATAACGAATGATTTTTATATGATTATATCCTTAATATTTTTAATTTTATATTATTTTTATTAGTACTTTGATATTCATCATAAATATATATAGAAACAAATGAATTTTTCTGCAATAATAAATTAGATGTAATATTGTTGATGAAAAGTGTTTTATATAAAATCTATTTTTCCCTCAAAGACAAAGATGAGAAAGAATCCAAAATATAACAACAAGAATATATTAAATCATAATAACAAAAAATCATATTTTAATGACAATGAAAACAGTAATGATAATGATAATTTAATATTTAATATATAATAGTTAATAATTTTTAAAGTAAAATCATAAACAAATATGACATCTTTCACAGACTTAACGCTTCTCCAAACGATAATATTCTTCTCAAGATAAATATGTTATTATATTATGTATTAAATTAATATAATGCTTAAAAAGAATTATGTAAACCTCAGACAACTAAGATTGCTAAATTATAATCGGAAGCTGGCTAGGTTGAAAGTGACTTGTACATCAATAATTCTGGTTGAATAGACTTTTATGGCTACCAATACAACAATAATTCTATTTTTCCAGCCGGCTAAGTGCATCCACGGGTCACAATTTGGTGGCCAGGTGCCTCAAATCTGCTAAGATCAACCTGGAATAAAATATAAGTTGAAACTGATTTGTACATTGACATGTAATTTATAGTGAATAATTCTGGTTGAATTGACATGTAATAATGCGCAGGCTGTTTTAATAAGACATGATTACTTTTTTTATGTGGAAGAAGCGCGGAAAGCGAAGTGATACAAAATACTGTTTTCAAGCGGCCACAATCAGTGCTCTGGAGTAGAATGAAATTTTGTATTATGTTTTGAAAAGGCCAAAATTAGTCTGAAGTAGAATGATACCCAAAAGCCTTTGAAGATCAATGGGGGATGGAAACGTAGGGCAGACTAGATATTCAATCAGGACTCACCAAGCCCAAGGTGAAACGGCTACAAAGTGACATTCGCCCCTGACGATCTATAAATTGAGCCTCTCATTTGGTGGGTTTCAGAGCAAAGAAGGCAAAAGGCAAGGCAGAGTGCAATGTCGACTACATGCAGCGCACCCGTTCTGCCCCTTGCCCTCCCCCGCTTCCGTTGTCATAACCGGCACTCTCCTGTAATGAGCCTCGACTTAGCCAGATCAATCACCACTGTGTCGCCCAAGAAGAATCTGCAGGATCGTTCACCGGTTGAACAGTCACCCATGGCCGGGCAGAGAGCAGGCGTTCCATCTCCATCTCCGTCTCCTGTGCTCGCCCAGCAATCACCCCGGTTCAGCGAAGAAGGCGTGCCTGTGCTCGCCCAGCAATCACCCCGGCGCCTCCCGTTGCAGTCTCCACAAGAATCGCCCTACTTCCTCCGTTTCAGCTGCATGTGCGCAGATCGGCCATGAAGAATTCAGTGGTGAGAGTGGGCAGCGTGGAAGGAGGAGAATGCATGAAGAGAGCGCTCTCTGCGCTCATTCGACCCTCCTCCCACCAATTTCCAAGGAGGAGGTCCTTCCACCCGCAGCCCAGCAGGCTCCGCCATATGACCAAGGCAATTTCCTGAACACCCCTGCCAGTACATGAAAATGCTACACAAAGCACCGCGCTTCTCTGCTATCATATGACCACCGCATATGACCACACGCGGTTTGGATGAAGGAAGCGCTTGTCAGTTCCTCCACTCGCAGCCCAGCAGGCTCCCCCATATGACCTCGGCGCCATTTCCTCAAGGCCTGCCCGTTGTCCACTATATTCACAAGATAAGCTTATTGTTGACTTGTTTTACTCAACCGAGCAAAACCTCGCTTCAGTAAAAGGCCGCAACAACGCCCCAGCGGTCTTCACACATTCTTTTACTCAAAATGTAAAGTGTATATAACATCAACTCCTTCCCTGCTGCCATCAGGATTCTCAGCTATGAAGGAATGAGTAAATGTATAATTTGTCAATACCAAACAGGAGACCATTACAACACAGACGAGAATATGTTGAATACAAGTCCACATTTCGAATACGTTTATTTAATTCTATGTTCATTGACTTTTTCCAGGTACTCAATTTTTAATGGGTTTCCAGTTCCGCACGAGCTTAGATTCCTTGTCGAACTTTTGAGACTCCTGCACAGTAGTTCTTGGAATTTGTAAATAATCTCAAATGCCAACATTATATGGTAACTATGAAACAATGGTAGAACTTTGAAGTTTTCTTAATTTGAACTAAAATACAAGAATAATGTTACAGAGAGTAGAGTAAAGAAGGCACCGAGCAATAAGATAAGAATAAATAGAAGCATTTAATGTAGCATTTCACGTTATATTCCTTAACGGGCAAGACAATATAAAAAAGGCTTTTCAATACTGCATGCTTGAAATGCACTAAAATGTCTACCATTCTACCATTTGGAGTACAAGCTCTGGCTTCTCAACAATGTATTTAACGCCATTTTCAGCCTGCGTCATATTTACGGAAGTCCTCATTGTTTTCGCCATTACTGACTCGAAGAAAAAGAGAGCAACTGAAAGAATCAGTGACTGCGATGCTTGACTGGCGGCCATTTTGAATGAGAGAAAACCTTCAATGGTTATATGACATGCTATGGCTTTGGGCTTCATATTAGACAACCATGACAGCCATACATTGAATATTGTAGTTTAAATCATTCTCACAATGTTGATAATGTAAGTTGTTAGATTATATTCAAAAGAATTTAACAATTAGCATGTGTTGGAGTCAACATATATAATTTGTGAGTGGGATTGGACTAGTTTATACTATATAATGATGCATCGAATATTGTAGTTAACACACATAGTTTATGAGTGGGAGTGGTCTCCAAACTAGACAATCATACATTGAATATTGTAGTTAAAGAATTTTATAATCTAAATCATTCTTACATATTGATAACGTAAGTTGTTAGACTATATTCAAAAGAGCTTAACAGTTAGCATGTCTAGGAGTCAACAAACATAGTTTATGAGTGGGAGTGAGCTCCATACTATACAATGATAGGTTGAATATTGCAATTAATGATTTTAACAATTAATAAATTGTTGGAGTCATAGTTGATTAGTGGGAGTGGGTTACATAGCAGATAATGATACATTGAATATTGTTCTAGTTAATGTATTGATATTTTTATATTAGAGGAGATCTCATACTAAATCATTGTTGAGTTGGAGATAAAAAATTTAAATATTTTTTAATATATATATGAACTCCTAAACGTAAAGTTCTTCTATTTTTTTCATCTAGATAGGACTAGGACTAGGAAAAGGTGTAATACTCATGCCTTTTTTGTTCTTTCTTAACTTCTTGTTCTTATTATGCATTTTGAAATCTAAATAGAGCTCTCACAATGTATGTTAGGTGAGTTATTTTAGTGCTAGGAAGTGGTCTTAGTATTGTAATAATGAAGATTATATGTGCATGCTCTTTTCCTTATGTTTTTGTGTCCACTTTAACTAAGTATTCTTAGTGCAATAAATAGCCTATCAACCTAGCAACCGTTACAAATAATTGTTCCTAAAGAAATAAACTACAATGTAACTTAGCTATACACAACTTATTCTTAAACAACTGTTAAGAAAAATTAAGCACATTAATCTTGAATCAAGATATATAACTCAAAATAATATTCTAATAATAATAATAATAATTCAAGCTACTTGAAGTATTGCAATTACCTTAAGTGTCCTTTATTAAGTAGTTGCAATCCCAAGTTATCTATATTGAAATTTTAACTTTGTTCTCCATTGACTAAATCCATTCTTTACTGTAATTTAAGAAAAGTACATAAACTAATAACAAACTTATTGAATCAACAAAGTTACTAATAACTAAATCTATTGACTAACTCTCCACTTGGAGAGGATCTAACATATATATAAGATCTTGAGAGTCTAATTATTTATTAACTGAATAAAGCTTGTAAACAAATATCAATTTCCTCGAAAGAATAGAAAGAAGGCTAATTCCATCCTAAACAAGAATCACAACATAATAATGCAAGGTGTGAGTATCACATTACTTTTTTTCCTTTGGAATCTACATAATTTTGGCTTTAATTTCTGCTTGACACGAGATAGCAGCCTCATGGATTTGTTTGGATTTTTATGAATTTTTATTTGTTTAAATTGCATGTAAATTTATTGTGACATTGTGATCCTTAAATTTGTGTTAATTCTTTTATTTTTCATCTAAATTTATTCTAATAGAAATAGTATGGATGTTGATAATGTCAGTTATTACACTATATTCAAAAGACTTTAACAATTATCATGTATTCGAGTCAACACTCATAGTTTATGAGTGGCGCTAGGTTTCACACTGTACAATGATACATTGAATATTGTATTTAACACACAGTTTATGAGTGGGAGTGGGCTTCACATTGTAAAATCATACATTGAATATTGTAGTTAACACACATAGTTTATGAGTGGGAGTGGCCTCCACACTATACAATTAATTTCCTAGTTAATGATTTAATAATTAACATGTGTTGTAGTCATAAATGATTAGTGAGAGTGGGTTTCATAGCATATAATGATACTTTGAGTATTTGTAGTTTATGTATTGATATTTTTTTATTAGAGGAGATCTCATACTAAATCATTTCTTAGTTGGAGAATAACATTTTTTTAACACATCTTATAACTCCTAAATGTGAAGTTATTCTATTATTTCTTCATCTTTGAAATACAAGTTAGCATATACTACACAAACCTTAAGAAATAATCTCTTATTTTTTCTTATGTTTGTCAAAATAGTTTTCTAATTGTTATTAAGATTAAATTTTCATCTCTCGATTATTTATAAGATTATATGAATGGCTCAAATGTGTATAGGCATAATTAAGGAACTTATTTTTTAAAATTAATTCACTTGATGAGTATATTATTTAGATTTTCAATTCTCAATTCAATTGATTAAAAATAGTTTCAAAGTAATATGTTTTTCTTGAAAAGTGTAAATTATATATTAAAAAAATCTTATGAAATATAAACTCTTTATACTATGTCATTTTTGTGTACTTTCCATGCATCTTTCATATGAATCATATATTGAATGGTATTTTAATTAATTACCATAAATAAATGCAATCACAAATAACATTAAAATAACATAAAAAACAAACAAAATAGTTCTTTTCAAAAAAATTGAACCAAAGTATCTTAAGGAAATAGTAGCACTCATAATAACAGTATCGTGCCACACAGGACTAGACTAAGAACTAGATAGATTAACCTTAAAATAGGAAAGCAGCATAGAAAAACTAGGGCCAACATGCCCAATCAAAAATAAAAACCTCATGAAAGCAGCAACAACTAAGATCTCCTACCTAGATGTTTGGACACCAGGGTCATGGCCCACTCTTCCTCCAGGAACATGAAGAGGTCTTTGTTGTCTTCGTCAGCCTCCAATTTTACACCAACCAACTTTTCCTGCACACTGTAGAGGGTCACAAGCGACGCATGCATGACCTTGAGGGAAAACTTGTTAGTATCCTTGATGCAATTTTTTATTTCCTACATGTCCTATTTGAGGCCTAATATTGCATTGTCCAATTCTGAGAACTTGAGTTTAAGGGAGCCCTTAAACTTGTGATTACTGTCAAGAGAGATAGAGTTGTGCTCAGTAGTGGGGCACTTGGTCTGTTGATCATGGGGAGAAGCCTGGGGTAGGGTAATGCTTTGGGGAATCTCCATGGTTTGCTGGGGGTTCATGGGGGGAGTGGTGCTAGTCTTGTGAGAGATTGGGTGGTCATCACAAGAGCCTTCAATCGACTCAGTGGAATGGGAGTTGTTATCCGAAAGGGAATTCTCCTTTGAGGTCATTTCCTTGATTTGAGTTTTGCATTTCTCCTTACCAGTTCTATTAGAATGGAAGATAGAGCCCCCCAAATCCACCTCCAACTTGACCTGGCTATCCAAAATCCTCCATTTTTTGGGCTTCCTTTTGGTCTTAGGGGTACTGTCAATCTCCTTAAAATTTTTAGCTTCTAAGGACTCAGAGACGTCAAATTCCTCAAGCTCCTCCATCCTTTTAAAAGGGTTTTTCATCCATCTCTTGCGGCTTTTTCCATCTTTAGGGACAAGATTTGTTTTCCAGGATCTCCTGGATAGAGTGAGAGGTGGATTGAGTGGGATTGTCGGCTTTTGAAGGAAAATCCTCTTGGGTGACATCTTGGATGACAGGGGCAGGTAGGGGTGGAGGGTAGATGGCCTTATGGAAGTTATAGAGATAGAGCAGGAGGCCCTGGTGGAGAATAGGGATTGACTTTTTAGGGTTTTCCCTAATATCTTGAATATTGCTTTCAATAGAATGAAGGAGGTAGAAGGAGATGGATGTCAGATTCCTATTCCTGATATGATTGAGAAAAGGTAAGTGGTAATAGTAAAACACTATAAATTTTTCATCACAATGAAGCACAGCTTGGGCCAGAACTCCGCGAGCTCGCTTCAGTAAAAGGCTATAACAATGCCTCAGCAGTCTTTACACATTCTTTTATTCAAAATGTAAAGTGTATATAACATCAACTCCTTCCCTACTACTTATTGCCCAAAATTTCCCTCTCATTCATTTTCAGCCACAGCCCTATTTTCCAAGTAAAATGCTCAAGTGTCAAAAACCCAGTGTGTTTTTGACCTCCTCTTTGCAGGCTCAGGATGTTTCTACCTTTTGGTCTGAAAGTTTGGTGTGTTTTCGACCTCTCCGCTCTGAAAATTTGGTGTGTTTTCGACCTTCGCTCGAAAACCCTCTATGTTTTTAGCACCTTCTATGTTTTCAACCCAAAGTGCACAACTCCGATCAGGCGAGTCCCAGTGCCTAAGGCCGTGCCAGTGTAGTGAAGATCCGACGGCTGTCGCATGATCGCATGGGATCTTTTGATACCATGAGATCATACGAAAACCATTGATGCGGTGTCAGCAAAGATTGGTAGTCAAGACAAGTGGTAAGCGGTCATCAGTTAGCATCACGTAGTTGGTCGCATGATCACATGGGCTCTTCTGAGCCCATGTGGCCATACGAAAAATCGTCAATGATTTCAGTGGTGGCAGTTTGCAGTCCATCGGTTAAGATCATGCGACAAGTGGTCAGTGGGGCCTGAGGTTTCTACATTAGCGTAAGTGCGATGAAGATCAATGGTGGTCGTATGATCTCATGGGATCTTTTGATCCCATGCGATCATGCGACAACCGTTCGATGGGCATCTCAGTGGGTGGTGGGTCCAATTTTTTTTCTAAAGGGCAAAGTGACAGTCAGCATAGATCTAACGACAGTCATGTGTTCGCATGGAATCCTCTAAGGCCATGTGATCTTATGCCCGTCATTAGATGGGTATCCAAAATTTTGAGTGGGTCCGTGTCAGGAAAGTGCTGAGATGTTTGCTGATGTAGCGGCCAGGATGAATAGGGGAGTGACACGTGGTGGTTCTGGGCTTGGGGTTGGCAAGCTTTGTGCGGTTGCACAGTTGGAGGTGGGCCTGGTTCTAGGTTTGGTCAGGTAATCTTGCAATGAAAAGAAGAATATTCTTTCTATCTGGCGATTATGAGACTTCCTTTAGTCAGGTAATCTCCTGACGGAAGGGAATATGCCAAAAGTCTTACGAGACTCAACGACTACCGTCGGATAAAGCAAGGATCAATAGTTTTCGCATGGTCGCTAAGAGGAGCCTGAGGTTAAGAAAAGATAATGTGACTTGGCGACTAGAGGAGAAGGTGACCCGGGGTGAAACTGGGGTTAAGTTTGCAGTGCATCTTGGGCCCGAACATTTGTGGCAAGCGGAGGCAGATTATAAAAGACTTTTCACATGATTGCATGAAGCCTTTTTGGCTCATGCGATCATGCGACCGATGACCTTTTCGTAGGGATGCTAAGGTGGCTTTCCTTGCAGGTCCAGGTGTCTTGCATGGCTAAGTGGTAGTTTCAAAGGGGTTGTCACATGATCGCATGAAGCCTTTTTGGCTCATACGATCATGCGACCGATGATATTTTTAAGCGGAGCGGCCTATTTTTTATGGGCTTTCTTCTGAAGACATTTGTAAGTGCGGGTAGCTGAAGAAATTGATTATCAGTGAAGATCATTAATTGTAGTTAAAGAATGTGCAGAGTTATCTAGACTGTCATTTTGAGGTCTTTGCAGGGATCTGAGATTGGATTTGAATAGTCATGACAGAGTCCAGCTTGCAGAGAGGTAGATGGATGAGGTTTTTTTTGTCGACAGACATGATCAAGTACAGAGATGGGCACGCAAGAAGGAAATATCAGATCAGTTGAGATATTTGCACATTTTCATTTATGATCAGAAGTGACTATTTTAGGGCCAGATTATTTTATGCATACCTATGTATCCCTAAGAGTTTGACTCCTACCTGCGTGCAGTAGAGGTGTATATAACATTTTTTAGAGCCAGTAGTGCTCAGAATTCACATTTTGTAAAAAAGAGAAAGTTTTTTCTTGGAGAACTATCTGTAGCATTTTTGCTCTCTGGTTTTTCACATCTTGTAAGTTCTCATTGATAATACAAATGCTACAAAGTATTCTGTGACATGTTTATGTCCCTGTGCTTTCTTTTTTGGCTTGTCTCTTATTGGATTGAAGTTTATGAATGCTTTCAGTGATACTTAGCTTTTCCTAATCCCCTTTACTTTCAGCTTATTTGTGCACTACTATGTTCAATTTGATCTGAGTGAGGTTGTGGGTATCCTTCAGCCCCTGTCATTCTGTCTCATTCCTGTGTCCTTTTGCTGAAGAGAATGTCTACTTGCAGGTCATAATTTGTGTCTAATTTTTAGGCCCTCTAATGAAATACTCATGCAAGCCTATTCATTAAGCTGTGATGTCCTAGACCTAGGTCTGTCACTGGTTTCATTCCTCTATACTGAGATCCAAACCCTAGTTTCGGTGCATCACCTAGTAGGATAGATTTTCTTTTAGTAATTTCCCTTTTATGCACTCCTATCCCTTTCCCTCAAAAGTTTACTTTTCATGTTAAGAGAAAATCAGAGTGATTATCCAAGAGGAACCAGCCTAGAATCTGGAGGTCTCATCTCGGTTAGCAAAAGGTCCCACAACCTTGAGATGAGTCCCATGTTATATTGGATTATCAAGACTACGAGAGCTTGAGATCAGAGGCTCAAATTCAGTGTATAACACTACCATGATGATTCTCAGCTATGAAGGAATGAGTAAATGTATAATTTGTCAATACCAAATAGGAGACCATTAAAACATAGATGAGAATACATTGAATACAAATCAACATTTTGATGCTTGTTCAGAATGTCATTTTGTCTATTTAATGCTCCGAGCACCAAATTTTTCAAGCTATAGAATATTTAAGCACTTTTGCTATTATTAAATTCTAATTACTAATGTTTCCCAACTGGCGGGTACATGGTAGCTGGTTTTTCTTTTGGTCCTAGATATCTAAATTTTATGATCTAAATCACTTTTACAATGCTGGTAATGTAAATAGCTAGGCTATATTAATAAGAGCTTAACAATTAACTTGTCTTGTAGTCAACACACATCATTTATGAATGGGAGTGGGCTTCATACTAGATAACCATACATTGAATATTGTAGTTTAAATTATTTTTACAATGTTGATAATGTAAGTTCCTAGACTATACTCAAAAGAGTTCAACAATTAGCATGTGTTGGAATCAACACACATAGTTTGTGAGTGGGGGTGGGCTTCATACTATACAATGATATAATCTAAATCATTCTTACAATGTTGATAATGTAAGTTGTTAGACTATATTCAAAAGACCTTAACAATTAGAATGTCTTGGGGTCAGCACACATAGTTTATGAGTGGGAGTGGGCTTCATACTAGACAATTTGATACATTGAATATTGTAGTTAGTGAGTTTAACAATTAACATATGTTGGTTTCATAGTTGTTTAGTGGGTGTGAGTTTCATAGCATATAATAATACATTGGGCATTTGTAGTTAATGTATTGATACATTAAGTAATGTAGTTGATGTATTGATATTTTAATTAATTCACTTGATATGTATAGTATTTAGACTGTTGATTCTAGATTCAATTAATTAAATATAGTTTCAAAGTAATATACTTTTGCTCAAAAAGTAAAAAATATATATTACCACAACAATATACATTTTTAGCTTCAATATTCTTATTAGTTCTTGCTAGACATGACACGGAACTATTGAAGAGGCTTAGGCTTTAAATAGTTATTAAACCAAATGCCATTAGCTCATCAATTTCCAAAAATTTCTAATATTTGTAGTCATATATGCTTCTTTTAGTGAGTTGCATATTTTTAAAAGTAAATATTAATTAAAAAATCCCCACCACTAGACCAACTTAGGCTATAAAAATTTCAATACAAAAGAACATAAATAAATACAAAGGGTTTCAAATGTGAGTAGAGATTTTAAGTTTCACAAGGAAAAAGAAGTGTGTAAATTTTCCATATCTATAATTATTTTATTTCAATCTCGTATTCATGCTAGTCCAAGAGGGTGCACTTCTTTGAGGCATTTGGATGAACAGTCCATGTGCCTTGTCACGTGCTTCTACATTTTACATACATTTTGATTTAGTTTTTCAAGGGCACATAGGCAAGGACTTCTTTTTCCTATTTTTAATCTCCGCCAAAAATTGTATAGGGATGGGAAAAAATAATGGTACTAGAATGCACATAGAAATAAATGCCTCTAAATTCCTTAGCGACTAACTAACTAGTCGATGTCCATATTCCTTAACAAAGCTTGTGAATGATTCTATTTTCATAAAAATGTATATTTTCAAGTTTTTGCTTTACAAAGACACTGGCAGTACTATGGCCGACAAAGTACCTCGTATGCAACCTCATGTATCTACTAATAACAATGCACTCTCATAATCACTTTCAATTATTAAGGCACGTAAAGAAGGAGGTCTATCCATGGCATCATCCTTTGAGAAAAAATGAAAATGGCTTTAAAATAAAAAGCTGAGATCATATTCTAATTTCCATTGTATATTGATGGAGTCTGATGCCCTTTTTATGTCAAAAATAAGGTAAGCTTTGATTTATTTTTCACTTTTTCAAAATGCGAAAAGCTTGGCAAAGATCCGTATGTTTCTTGTTATATTATTTTTAATACCATACCTGAGAAATTCTCTTCCTTTAAATTCTTATCATCGACGTAGTATTTTTAAAACAAGTTTTCTTGTTTTGGGTTAGAATAATTATTGCAATCATTACAAGTGGAATACATTGCTAATCAGATCACATTTTTGAGTCCTTTCATGGTGCTTTACCATCTTCTTCAATTACATCCACTTTTACACATTGATTTTTATCAACAAGCTTATCTGGAAGTCCTCGTTGAATTCCATAGTCAATAATTGGGTCATCTAATATGCTGCCAAATTTGATGATGTTGGGCCATTGCTAACATGAAAAAGATAAGGCCGTGAATATAGAATGAATGAATGGGGGATTTTATTAAATAAAATGTAAATTTACTTGGAAGTCCTTTCAGCCTTAAATAAGATGTGTGTTTCATCAAATATTATTATCTTCGTATATTTTAAAGATTATGGGTATCTTGTTTTGGTTAAATACGAAGGATTTCTTTGTGGGTATTCATGCTTAGAGAATAATATTAGATTTGTTTATATGGGTGTCTTGTTTAAGACTATTTCAAAGATTATTCACATTGGTGTTTGGTTTTAGAATAGAATCTCTATGATCTGAATTGATTTGATTTTAGAATTCTAACATTAGATTTTCACTCTTGATAAGTCCAAAATTATGCCCAAGAATATTTTGTAATATTGTAAAATTAAATCCATACCAAAAAATCTACTACAATCTTTTTGGAGAGCCCTTGAAATTTTGGGGCTTTTGTGGCCATGTCTTAGAACGTATTAAGATTGTGTGAGATTTGAGTTAGAATCATTTTCAATTTGCAAGTTGAAATCCATGCGAAATGACTCAGTTGGGTCTAGATTATGACTTTAAACATTTTTATTCATTGGTTGTCATTTTATATTTCATTTATAGCTAGATATGGATTTTTAGAGTTTTATCGTAGTCAGATCACGACTGGGGTTGGTAAGAGACTTACTTCTTTATGTAATTATCCACAACCTTCAAAAATTACTCTACAAGTCAATATCATTAGTCCTTTCTATTTTATCACTTTTATAGAAAAACAATTGTGTTCCCTTAAAGGTCATGAAAATATATCATTGGAACCATCATCATAACATGTTTAAATAATGAAATTAGAGAATCAAAACTTACCAATACTTTTATGAAGATTGCTAACTACTTTCCAACTAATTTTCCTTAGATTTTTTTCCAAGAAAACAAATAGACACATGGCTTCATAAAATAAAATAAGATATTTGCATCTTGTGTTTCTTCATAACAAAAATTTTAGAAATTAAATATAGAAAAGTAATATTGTAAAAATGCATTTGGTCTTTGAACCATTGATTCAAAAAAATAAAATATTACACTATTCCCCCATACATGCAACCACCCCTTTTTTCATTCAATAAACCATTTTGATAACTTTACTTCTATATTCATAGGCTATAGATTATCATCTCCTATGTAATTAGCTACCATAACATGGAGCTTCTTTGCACACACCAATATATCCATATATCCTGTTCTTGTTCAAGTAAGTAGCCAACGCTTAGCAAGGTTCAAAATTCCTATGCAAGAGTTAATTTGGTTACCAATAATCTTCATTCATTATAATATAAAGTTTTTTTATCAAGCTTTAAATCTAGTCTGCTTGACCTCGCCACTAAATTCTAAGAAATTCAAAGAAATAAAATTCTAGTACAAATATTTCTTCCTTTCCTCATAAGATAACTCTAAATTTATCAAAGATTGTGATATCTATGTTTTTGTGCAATTTTTTTTTCCTTGTAGTTAAAATTATAAAATCTTAATTTTCATTACTATTATTAGTGGAATGGGAGTTGTTATCCGAAAGGGAATTCTCCTTCGAGGCCATTTCCCTGATTTTGGTTTTGTATTTCTCCTTAGCAATTCTATTAGAACGATGGATAGAGCCCCCGAAATCCACCTCCAACTTGACCTAGCTATCCAAAATCCACCATTTTTTGGGCTTCCTTTGGGTCTCAGGGGTACTGTTAGTCTCCTTCAAATATTTAGCTTCTAAGGACTTAGAGACGTGAGATTCCTCAAGCTCCTCCATCCTTTTAAAAGGGTTTTTCACGCATCTCTTGCATCTTTTTCCATCTTTAGGGACAAGATCTATTTCCAGGATCTCCTGGATAGAGTGGGAGGTGGATTGAGTGGGATTGTCATCTTTTGAAGGAAAATCCTCCTGGGTTACATCTTGGATGATAGGGGTAGGTAGGGGCAGAGGGCAGATGGCCTTATGGAAGTTATAGAGACAGAGCAGGAGGCCCTGGTGGAGAATAGGGATTGACTTTTCAGGGTTTTCCCTAATATCCTGAATATTGCTTTCAATAGAATGAAGGAGGTAGAAGGAGATGGATATCAGATTCCTATTCCTGATAGAATTGAGAAAAGGTAAGTGGTAATTGTAAAACACTATAAATTTACCTTCCAAGGTGAAATATTTCATCACAATGAAGCACAGCTTGGGCCAGAACTCTGAGAGCTTGCTTTATTAAAAGGCCACAACAACGCCCTAGTAATCTTCACACATTATTTTATTTAAAATGTAAAGTGTATATAACATCAACTCCTTCCCTGCTACCATCAGTATTCTCAGCTATGAAGGAATGAGTAAATGTATAATTTTTCAATACCAAATAGGAGACCATTACAACATAGATGAGAATATGTTGAATACAAATCCACATTTTGATGCCTATTTAGAATGTCATTTTGTTTATTTAATGCTCTGAGTACTGACTTTTTCCAGCTACAAAATATTTAAGAACTTTTTCTCTTATTAAATTCTAATTACTAAGGTTTCCCAGTTGGTGGGTACATGGTAGCTGGTTTTTCTTCTGGTCCTATATCTAAATTTTATGATCTAAATCACTTTTACAATGCTGGTAATGTAAATAGCTAGGCTATGTTAATAAGAGTTTAACAATTAACTTGTCTTGGAGTCAACACACATCATTTATGAATGGGAGTGGGCTTCATACTAGACAACCATACATTGAATATTGTAGTTTAAATTATTTTTACAATGTTGATAATGTAAGTTGCTAGACTATATTCAAAAGAGTTCAACAATTAGCATGTGTTGGAATCGACACACATAGTTTGTGAGTGGGCGTGGGCTTCATACTATACAATGATATAATCTAAATCATTCTTACAATGTTGATAATGTAAGTTGTTAGACTATATTCAAAAGACCTTAACAATTAGAATGTCTTGGAGTCAACACACATAGTTTATGAGTGGGAGTGGGCTTCATACTAGACAATTTGATACATTGAATATTGTAGTTAGTGAGTTTAACAATTAACATGTGTTGGTTTCAAAGTTGTTTAGTGGGTGTGAGTTTCATATCATACAATAATACATTGGGCATTTGTAGTTAATGTATTGATACATTAAGTAATGTAGTTGATGTATTGATATTTTAATTAATTCACTTGATACGTATAGTATTTAGATTGTTGATTCTAGATTCAATTAATTAAATATAGTTTCAAAGTAATATACTTTTGCTTGAAAAGTAAAAAATATATATTATCACGACAATATACATTTTTAGCTTCAATATTCTTATTAGTTCTTGCTAGACATGACATGAAACTATTGAAGAGACTTAGGGTTTAAATAGTTATTAAACCAAATGCCATTAGCTCATCAATTTCCAAAAATTTCTAATATTTGTAGTCATATATGCTTCTTCTTTTAGTGAGTTGCATATTTTTTGAAGTAAATATTAATTAAAAAATTCCCACCACTAGACCAACTTAGGCTATAAAAATTTCAATACAAAAGAACATAAATAAATACAAAGGATTTCGAATGTGAGTAGAGATTTTAAGTTTCACAAGGAAGAAGAAGTGTGTAAATTTTGCATATCTATAGTTATTTTATTTCAATCCTGTATTCATGCTAGTCCAAGAGGGTGCACTTCTTTGAGGGATTTGGATGAATAGTCCATGTGCCTTGTCACGTGCTTCTACATTTTACATACATTTTAATTTAGTTTTTCAAGGGCACATAGGCAAGGACTTCTTTTTCCTATTTTTAATCTCCGCCAAAAATTGTATAGGGATGGGAAAAAATATTGGTACTAGAATGTACATAGAAATAAATGCCTCTAAATTCCTTAGCCACTAACTAAGAATTCGATGCCCATATTCCTTAACAAACTTGTGAATGATTATATTTTCGTAAAAATGTATATTTTCAAGGTTTTGCTTTACAAAGACACTGGCAGTACTATGGCCGCCAAAGTATCTTGTATGCAACCTCATGTATCTACCTTTACAATGCACTCTCATAATCACTTTCAATTATTAAGGCATGTAAAGAAGGAGGTCTATCCATGGCATCATCCTTTGAGAACAAATGAAAATGGCTTCAAAATAAAAAGCTATGATCATATTCTAATTTCCATTGTATATTGGAGGAGTTTGATGCCCTTTTTATGTCAAAAATAAGGTAAGCTTTGATTTATTTTTCACTTTTTCAAAATTCGAAAAGATTGGCAAAGATCCCTATATTTATCGTTATATTATTTTTAATACCATACCTAAGAAATTTGCTTCCTTTCAATTCTCATCATCGACGTAATATTTTTAAAACAAGTTTTCTTGTTTTGGGTTAGAATAATTATTGCAATCGTTACAAGTGGAATACATTGCTAATCAGATCATGTTTTTGAGTCCTTTCATGGTGCTTTACCATCTTCTTCAATTACATCCACTTTTACATACTAATTTTTATCAACAAGCTTATCTGGAAGTCCCCATTGAATTCCATAGTCAATAATTGTGTCATTTAATATGCTTCCAAATTTGATGATGTTGGGCCATTGCTAACATGAAAAAGAAAAGGCCATGAATATAGAATGAATGAATGGGGGATTTTATTAAATAAAATGTAAATTTACTTGGAAGTCCTTTCAGCCTTAAATAAGATGTGTGTTTCATCAAATATTATTATCTTCGTATATTTTAAAGATTATGGGTATCTTGTTTTGGTTAAATACGAAGGATTTCTTTGTGGGTATTCATGCTTAGAGAATAATATTAGATTTGTTTATATCGGTGTCTTGTTTCAGACTATTTCAAAGATTATTCACATTGGTGTTTGGTTTTAGAATAGAATCTCTATGATCTAAATTGATTTGATTTTAGAATTCTAATATTAGATTTTCACTCTAGATAAGTGCAAAATTATGCCCGATACCATTTTATAATATTGTAAAATTAAATCCATAGAAAAAAATCTACTACAATCTTTTTGGAGAGGCCCTTGAAATTTTAGGGCTTTTGTGGCCATGTCTTAGAAAGTCGTAAGATTGTGTGAGATTTGAGTTACAATTATTTTCAATTTGCAAGTGGAAATCCATGCGAAATGACTCAGTTGGGTCTGGATTACACCCTTAAAACATTTTTATTCATTGGGTGTCATTTTCTATTTCATTTACAGCTAGATATGGATTTGTAGAGTTTTATTGTAGTCAGACCACGACTAGGGTTGGTAAGAGACTTAATTCTTTATAAAATTCTCCACAACCTTCAAAAATTTCTCTACAAGTCAATATCATTAGTCCTTTCTAGTTGATCACTTTTATAGAAAAATAATTGTGTTCCCTTAAAGGTCATGAAAATATATCATTGGAACCATCGTCATAACATGTTTAAATAATGAAATTAGAGAATCAAAACTTACCAATACTTTTATGAAGATTGCTAACTTTTTTCCGACTAATTTTCCTTAGATATTTTTCCAAGAAAACAAATAGACACATGGCTTCATAAAATAAAATAAGATATTTGCATCTTGTGTTTCTTCATAACAAAATTTTTAGAAATTAAATATAGAAAAGTAATATTCTAAAAATGCATTTGGTCTTTTTACCATTGATTCAAAAAAATTAAATATTACACTATTCCCCCATACATGCAACCACCCATTTTTTCATTCAATAAACCATTTTGATAACTTTAGTTCTATATTCATAGGTTATAGATTATCATGTCCCATGTAATTAGCTACCATAACATAGAGCTTCTTTGCACACACCAATATATCCATATATCTTGTTCTTGTTCAAGTAAGTAGCCAACGCTTAGCAAGGTTCAAAATTCCTATTCAAGAGTTAATTTGGTTACCAAAAATCTTCATTCATTATAATAAAAAGTTTTATTTATTGAGCTTTAAATCTAGTCTACTTGACCTTGCCACTAAATTCTAAGAAATTCAAAGAAATAAAATTCTAGTGCAAATATTTCTTCCTTTCCTCAAAATATAACACTAAATTTATCAAAGATTGTGATATCTATCTTTTGTGCAATTTTTTTCCTTGTAGTTAAAATTATAAAATCTTAATTTTCATTACTATTACTAATCAATATGTCAACAATAGTAAAAAAACTAAAATTTATTCAATCATCTATTTTCTTACAATAACCATATTAATCAAATTTATATGACTGCGATAATTTCTTGAACACCTCTGCTCAGTACATGATAATTCTACACAAAGCAATGTGCTTTTCTATTATCATATGACCACACCCATTTTGGATGAAGGAAGCACTCATCCATCCCTCCTGTCATAGCCCAACATGCTCCTCCATATGATCTTGACATCATTTTCTCAAGGCCTAGTCTTTTCTCTCTCTATATTCTATTATTAAAGTCTAATTACTAAACTTTTCCAGTTGGTGGGTATATGGTAGGTAGTTTTTTTTCCAGTGATATATCTAAATTTTAAAATCTAAATTATTTCTACAATTTTGGCAATGTAAATTGGCTATTTCTCTACTATTATATTTATATTTATAATCTAAATCATTTTTACAATTTTGGAAAAGTAAAATGTCACACTATATTCTATATTTTTTAAGAGTTTAACACATACTAAATTTTATAATCTTAACCATTTTTACAATGTTGGTAATGTAAACTATTAAGCTATGTTCTTTAGAGTGTAACATTTGAGTTTAAAAACTAACATGTCTTGGATTCAACACACATAATTTGTGAGTGGGAGTGGGCTTTTAACTAGACAATGATACATTGAATATTGTAGTTTAAGCCATTCTTAAAATGTTGATAATGTAAGTTGTTAGTGTTGAACAAGCTAAATAATTGAGAGTGGAGGTGAATTGGTTATTCTCACACACTTTACAAAACTTTTTCTTGTAGTTAAACTATTAAACACCAACAATAACAATTTCTAATTTATTGGTAAAGCACATAAAACATCTATAGAAAATGTAAACATATAAAAATAGGAACATCGACATAGAGAACACTAAGATTTGTGTGGAAAAAACAAACTGGGAAAAACCATGGAGAAGCTAATTCTCATGAAATGAAAAACACATGTTAAGGTGACACTGATTCAAGTGATTTGTACAAAAGCTCACTGTTGGTTTTTCTCACTATAGGTAAGGACTTCTAGTCAAACTAACTACCCTTCGATATGAAAAAGGCTCACTGCCAACACAAATAGGCTCACTTCCAAAGTATTTTAAATAAAATTGAATCCACCACTGAGATCACTACCACCAACACTCAGCCATGCACACCATCAACAAAATATGGATTTCTAGAAACAGATTCTCAATCACTTCACATACAAGAAAAATACAAGCCACACCAACAATAGAAATTCTTGCTCTTATACTAGTTGATTAAATCAATCGTGTCGACCAAACATAGTTTGAAATAGGTTGCACCAAGACATTTCCACGGTGGTAAGGGATGAAATGTGGACAACATTGACCAATAAAACTTGCCTCACACATTGTAATGTGTAATATCATATCCAAAGATATCGGTTCCAATAAGCATGATGAATACATTACATAACAATCGTTTGGATTGAAATGCAGAGGAACACACTCCAAATAGGACTAATGCCAAATAATAGATCCACCAAATATTTCATGCAATATAGAACCATAACCAAGAAAGAATGAGGATAGACAATTGAAGAACATCTTTTGGTGAACAATTCTACTGAGGAAACAAACTATCCGTACAACTACTGATACCACCAAGACTATCAGTACACATCAACTGATATAGCTAGAACATGAAAATGCATATGATATGGTGACATTAATGATAACTATTAATGGTGTCAATATGAATAGCATCAACTTTACATTCTCACAAGCTCCCCATTTTTCATTTATGGAAACATTCATTGATAACAAAGGAAATATCTCCAAATGATATTAGCATCAAAGTTCACAACTCTCCAACTTTTTGAATTTATCCCCCTTTCACAAAACTAACAAAAGGTAAAACTCCCCTTTAAAAACTCACTTTGGTCCCCTTGAGAGGAAGCCACCAGGCACTAATGCATAAAAGAACTGGCATGCAACATGCTAGTCCAATGCCCACATAGTGCATTTAGGAAACATTAGGAAGAGGTAGAATTCACATCTTCCCCCTCAAATACTTAAAAGAATCTTTGCACAAAGGTTTTTTGAATATTTCTAGTATCTCCTCCTTTCTAGGGAGATATTCAAGCTTTACCTCACCATCCAACACCTTATCTTTGATAAAATGGTATCTGATAGATATATGTTTTGATCTACAATGTTGTACTGGATTCTCAAACATTCTTCTAGCACAAGTATTATCACATGTGATTGAAATTGGCTCTTCAAAACTAATTCATATATCCTTCAAATCCTATTTCATCCATAATACCTAAGTAAAACATGAGGATTTGGCAATATATTTTGATTCAGTAGTTGATAACTTTTAAAAATATTGTTTCTTACTTGACCAAGAAACTAATTGGGATCCAAAAAGTAAGCTCAACCACTAGTACTTCTTCATTTATCGAAGGATATTGCCCATTTTGCAAATTTATAAGCTATCAGTGTGAAATGTGGGCCTTTTGGATACCACAAACCAAACTCTTTTATTCCTTTCAAATATTTGAATATCCTTTTCACTACCATAACTTATGTCCAATAAAATATCTATCTAAACTTCTAGACCAGGCTCACGGAGCCTGCTTCAAGCCATACAATTCCTTCTTGAATCTACATAATGCTTCTAGTTCTTCTTTTGATTTGAAACCTTTTGGTTGCTCAATGTAAACATATTCCTTCAACTCTCCATTCAAAAATGTTGACTTCACATCAATCTGATAAACCTTGAAATCCTTATGAGTTGTTGTATACACCCTAAATTGGTCAAAGAAAAATCAACCAAAGTCAAGCAAGGTAAATCAAGAAATTATTGATCAAAGCATGAATTAATTTAAAATAAAGCCTAATTAGATTAATTAAATCAAGGATAAAAAAACTATGTGAATGATAAAACCAATTAATTATATAGTTTAATCAAATTTAATCCAATCTATTTAAATAAAAGACGTCGCTAAATAAATTAATTGTTTAGTTAATAAATCCTAAATTACCTCACCAACCACATAAGGACAAAAATCAATCAACCAGTGAGTTGAGAGTATTTTGATTACATGGATCACTAATACCCTTCACTATCTCACCCCTTCAAATTTCCTTTTCAATCTTGACCACTCAATTTGTCTCTTTTTCCCAATATTTGAAACACCTAACTCTCCCACTTGGCTAATCATGAGTTAATTCAACCCTCATCTAACTCACTCTCCTAGTTTTGGAAATCCTGTAAATAGGATGCATTCCTAGAGAAAATCATCCGTTGTTAATTTTATTTTTCATTTGCATGAATGTTATAGTTAAATTTGCATCTCATTTAGATCAATTTGAATTAAATCTAGTCTTTCAATAGCCTAATTAGCTTTCAATTAGCCTACTTAGGTTGTCACTTTAGGAATGCTTTGCAAATCTAATATAATTCATATTGTCCTTCTAATTAGGGAACCATAGGATGTTTATCAATTTCTTCAATTCAAATTTCTAATTAGCTTAAATACTTCATGTTTTTTAGTTGAATTGATTTAACTAATCCTATGAATGTATTTATTATACACAAAATGGAACTCATTGTGGGGCTACTTGCCTTTACTAGTCTTTTTTGTCAACTTTCAGTGATTTATGATGCAAAATTTGGATTTGCAAATCCAGATGAGCAGAATAGCACCTATAAACTGAAGTTTTGCGCATATGACCTGTGAAATAACACCTATTTTATGCCTTATAGTGACTACACATTGTCTTTTGATGCCTATTCCTTTCTTTTTAGCACCTATTCTTTTCTTTGTAGTGCCTATGCCCAAGGAGTGGATTTTGAATTTGTCTTTTAGCTATTTTGGTTTATATTGTAGCTCTTATTTATTATCATTCATCTCTTAGAAAAGAATTTTTAGAACCTATGCATTAAATTGTAGCTCATGTACATAATATTTTAGCTCTTCTACAAATTTTTGGTGGAATTATACAACTTTTTTGTGCACTTTAACAAATTCTTTGTGCACTTCTATAAACTATTATATAGCTCCTATGCGAGTTTTTGTAGCACGGGTATACATTTTGATTGAATTTTTGCAAATATTTGACCTAATCTTGTGTGAAATTATTTTTAGATGGATAAACATAGAAAATTTAAGAGTCCTATTAGTTAAATTCCTAGTTATTGGAAGACTAAAGAGGGAAGGAAAGAAAACAAGAGGTGGAAAAAGGTAAAATATTCCATTCAATCTAAAACTTTTCTTCAAGAAAGGGTACTTATCCATTGTTAAATTGGCGAATAACTGATCTATATCAATATTTTTACAACATGACATATAGTAGGTTTGAATGACACTTTATTTGATGATCCTATTTGAGTTTTGATCAATAATTTTTGGTGAATTTGTGCATTTCTCTTTGGATTTGGATTTCATTCACTTTTTGTTGGAAATGTGTTGGACTAATGTGTATGAAGGGGATGCGAAGGAGCTTGAGCTATAACCTTTGTAAGTATAAAATTAAAAATAAAAACTTCAAAATTCCCCTAGCCTTTGCTATCTTCGAATAAGGTAAAGCCTAATCCCTTTGCATCTTGCTTAAATTGTGCCATTCGAGGTTCAAATTCTAGCTTCACTAGAAAGGCTTAATTTTTTGATAGATTTGTTATTTGGCCTATGCTCTTCATTTTCATAGTGAATCAAAACCAAAATTCCAAATTTTTCAAGAAAAAAGAGTAATTCGGCATTGCTATTTACTTTTAAAGTGAATTGGAATGTCAAACGTGGTCTAATTCCATTAGATTAAAAGGCTTGGAAAGAATCTTGTTAATTCTTTTTATAGGTGAAAAGTGATAGGGATATGTTCTTACCCTTCTGAGGATAATTAAACTCCTAGACTTACTTGTTCATTTTAATTTTATTGATTTTCATGAACATGATAGAACTTTATAGGGCTCACCTCCCAAGAACATGCCTTAATGAGGCCCATGAAAGGGACAACCCAAAGTGGGAACAAGTCAAAGCCAACCTCTTCCAGCCCACTATAAAAAAAGTACCTTCTTGAGCTTAATGCTTCTAAGGGAAAAAGTATCATGTTCTTGATCTTCTTTAGGATCTATAGGACCTAAATAGCATTTACACTACCACTAGATCTTTAATGATTTATAAGATACTTTTGTATAGAATCTCGGACTAGATGTTGGTTAAAATAGGAAGCTGAACTCTTTAAGCCACGTTGAACCATTTGACCTTAGGTAGCTTTCTTGGAATTGTTTTCTTGTGAAAGACCCGTGGGAATGATCTAAAACATACACTCTTTTCTATCCTAAGGGTTGGAAAATAAGTTTATTTGGAATTTCCTTATTTGATGATAAAGGGTAGTAGAGGAGAACATTCATTAGAAACTTTAATTCAACATAAAAGGTTTAAATATTTTTAATGCGTCTTTGGACAAGAGCTCATTTCATCAAATTGTCCTTACAAGAAGAGGAAATTATAATCAAGAAAGAGATACCTTATCAAGGAAAAAATCCTTATTCATCTTATCGACCTTTCCAAGAGGTAGAGCAAGAAGAACAAGAAACAATGGTGAACAATTCTTGGCATGATCACTTCAACGATGCTAACAACACTAATGAGGATATATTTGTTATAAAAAATATTTTGCGAGATGAAAACTATCAATTTTAGTGAATTGGAATTTGAATTGTTATAAAAAAGAAAATATAGGTCACAAACCAATTTTTATTTCTTCATTCACTATCTATATGTTTCATCTATGACATATTTTGAAATTAGGGGAAAAAATGCTTATTTACATATAATTTTTTGGTGGGAATTAGACCTCTTATTTTAAACAACTAAAAAATCATCTTTAAAAATTAAAAAAACACATCAATTCTTATTCAAAAAAATTATTAAAAATATTAATCATAAAATTCATCCATTTTATCACATTTAATTAGTTTACATCATCTTCAAATTCCAAATATAAATGTCATTTTTATACTATTGAAGTTGAACATCTTTAATTAAGTATTGAAATATTCATAAACACATTAAACATGGAAATGAATTATATGTTACAAATTCAATGTCATTCAACTTTTGACAAGGTTATTGAAAATGGAATCAAAATAGAGGAAGTTTTAATAAGAAAAGTATAACTAAAACTTTACAAGGATAACAAAGGTTTCTCTAACAACAACACTTCCTCAAACAATAATAACAATGAAAAATCTATATTTTTATTAAATAACATTAATAAGAATCTTTTTAATGACGGAGTAGTGGAGGTCATTAATCTCAAAAAAATCTTTCAACATGGAAACTGGTTCCTCTACTCAATCCAATAACCTTAATCAATCATCAAATTCCCCTTTCAATAACAACAACCATTACAACAATCAAGGGAACATTAAACCAAAACCTAGCTTTATGTCTCAATTCACATCATCAAACCCAAGGAGAAATTTTACCACTTTGGGTGAACAACTTGATGATTCTTTAAAGATTCTAATTGAAAACAAAATCATCACTTTATTAGAGTCTATACTGTGCAAATCTCAAATTAAACCAAGTTGGTCGAATGATTAATATAATTGTGCATATCATCCAAACAAGGGTCATAATACCAATAATTACATGAGATTAAAACATGTAATTTAGGATATAATTGATGATGAGACTATTGAAGTTGGTGGGCCTAGAAACAATGAAGATCACATGGCCTTCAAAACTCCTTTCTTAAATCATGAGAAAGGTGATTCATCTAATGCAAATCAAAATAACAAGAAAGGAAATAATAAGGTTAACTTTTCTCATACCTATGACAACATAATCAATTATTAATCAGGTTTTGAAAATATCATCAATGTGGTGGTGGTAAAAGAGAAACAAGAAAATGAATCTTCTAATGTCATCACAAGGGGGCATAATTTAAAATTAACTTTACCAAGAACATCTACCAAGACTAACATGCACAATTTTCCATCAAACTCATCAAGGCAATACAATTTGGTAGATCAACTTCACAAAACTCTGGCTCAAATCTCTATTTTGGAGTTGTTAAAAATTTCACCTTTGCATAAAGAAACCTTGGAAAAATGTCTTGTTGATACAACGGTTCCCACAAACTTGGATGCAGATCGGTTCCAAACCATGGTTGGTCATCTTATAACTCCTGATTTTTTTTCCTTTTTCGAACAAAATGACATGTATCTAAATCACCCTCAATATCTTTCATTGTAAATTGAAGTATTGATACATAAACAATATGTCAAAAGAGTCCTAATCGATGGAGGTGTTGGTTTGAACATATACACCTTGAGTCTAGCCAAAGCCTTAGGGTATTCTAAAAAGGTTGTTGATCCTAAAAGAAAGATAAAAATCAAGGCTTATGATGATGAAGAAAGGTCTTCAAAAGGAATGGTTATTTTACCTATCAGAGTGGGTCCCATTAAAAAAGAAACAATTTGCAAAGTTCTAGACCTAAAACTAACTTATAATATTTTTTTGGGTAGGCCATGGATTATTGAAATGCAGGTGGTGCCTTCTACTTATCACCAATGTTTAAAATTTCAAAATATGGGCCAAAAAAAAAGTATCGATGGAGACTTAAATCCCTTTTATTATTGTAATCATATCAAACTAGGGATAGATTTTTTTGTGCCACACAATAGTGAAAGTCCTACTTCAAACACATCTCAAGAACAAAACAAGGAAGATATCCCAAGTTCAACTTCAATTTCAAATACCAAAGAAATGGAGAAAGAAAAAGAAAGTTCAAAGGATCAAATTACCACATCAAATAAACAAAGATACAATTCCTTCTTAATATAACAAAGGAAAAGAAAAAATGAGATTTTTGGAATCAATTGAAGAAAGTTCAAATTGTTCTATTCAAGAAGAAAAAGAATCCAAATTGTATAGATGTAAAAAATGAAAAGAAAAGATAACACATTATGAAAAGATGGACAATATGATGAAGAATTTTGACAAACAATATAAATTACATCAAAAAGGGGTAGGAGAATATTCCTTATCAATAATAGACATGCCTACTTCTCCTAGATCTCATGGAAAACTACAAAGATACAATGAAACTTCATAAGACCCAGTAATTTCTTAAAGGAAGAAGAAGACAATGAGATCTTAAATTGGCTTTATAGAGATGATGAAGAAGAAAGTTCAGATAAAAGGGTCCAACACATTATAATTTCCTTACATGAATATGGGAAAGGTCATTAAAACATGAAAAATATGGGATATCAAGCAACATGGCCTATTGTGAAGAGCAAGGAAGGATTTTTGGAACCAATAGAAACAACATGGAGATCAATCAAAGAAAAATCAAGATTAGGGTATCTTGAACAAGGTTCTAGTCAAAGGAAATCTTGAATTTCCCATACAAGACATCCTTTATTACAAGTGTACACATCATTATATCCCACCTAAATGTATCTGAAAGCATTATAACGAATGATTTTTATATGATTATATTATTAATATTTTTAATTTTATATTATTTTTATTAGTACTTTGATATTCCTCATAAATATATATAGAAACAAATGAATTTTTCTGCAATAATAAACTAGATGTAATATTGTTGATTAAAAGTGTCTTATATAAAATCTATTTTTTCCTCAAAGACAAAGATGAGAAGGAATTCAAAATATAACAACAAGAATATATTAAATCATAATAAGAAAAATTATATTTTAATGACAATGAAAACTGTAATGATAATGAAAATTTAATATTTAATATATAATAGTTAATAATTTTTAAGTAAAATCATAAACAAATATGACATCCTTCACAGACTTTACGCTTCTCCAAAAGATAATATTCTTCTCAAGATAAATATGTTATTATATTATGGATTAAATTAATATAATGCTTAAAAAGAATTATGTAAACCTTAGACAACTAAGTACAGGATTGCTAAATTATATTTTTCTTGTAAATTATCCATTTCTATTTTTTGATCTCTTCAGCTTGAAGATCAAACTCATTTCTGATTATATCCTTTGGGAAATTAAATTGGTGCTCCATAATAGCACACCTTATCTTCTCACTAAACATCCAAAAAATTAAACCCTCGATATCTGCACACCTAACCACTACTGTAGCCATTCTATAGGGTTGCAAACCATGATTTAAGTGCACCCATCTCCTTTTGATAATAATTTATCGGTGGGCTATTGTAATATCTGGGAACAAGGTTCTCCTTCCTTTGTTTTTCAGGGTTATTTTCTGCAAGTCACCAATCTACCTCAAAATTTCAGCATACCCTAACTTTAAAGGGACTTCATAGGGCAAAATAAAAGGTTCCTTTCTGCAACCATACACTTTGAAAACCGTGGAAACTAGATATAAAATTATATCACCAAAATTGTGCACTATGGTGATGTCCTTACAATACTCCTTTGGCCTAACCAGCCTCAATAACTCCATGGGAATTCTGGGATTCTCAAAAAATAACAAAGATTTGAGACTTGAAGAAAAAATTCTATCAAAAACAAGATAACTAGCATATGTCCTATCCCATGACGATTCTGTGGTCCACAACTGGACTGGCAATGCCTCTCCATTCTTCGTTCCTCACAATATCCATTGTCTTGCTGAAGAAATCCACAGCCTTGTATAAAAATATGTGCATCAACATATAATACCATCCAAAAGGCCTGCCTATCTTCATATTTTTTATCCCCATTAATCCTTCATGAATTAGGTCTGTATGGTAAGGTGAAAAATTAAAAATCAATGCCAAGTGGGGATTTAGGGACTGTACTATCATAAACATGTATGGGATAGGCATGTGTGTAGCCTCATCTTGTCCAAAAATCAAAGCTAGGGACTTGTATACACCTTGTGCCCTTAAACTAAAAAGGTCTAACCTAAAAGGCTAAGGTGTGCTTGCACTGACCATACACATGGCACCAATTTTGCCAAAGAAATCTCTTAAAGGGCCTGACCTTAGATAGTCTCTCTGTGCTTCATAAATTTTGTTAAATTCCTCAAAGTCAATCTTTTCAAGTCCAACAAAGGGATCATTTAATGAGAAGACCTATCTGATTTCATCCTCTGTGATGCTCACCAAATCCTTTCCATTAATATCTTTGACATATCTGGTCACAGGGTCATAACATTTCATTTTCCCTGAAAGCTCTCTTTTGGGTGGCATTTTAAGTAGTGTTTTAGAAAAGTATATAGATACTAGATAAAAATCACCCAAATGAAACCAGATAGCAATAGCAGATAATACTTCAATCCCCTGAAATCTCTCCTTTTGAAAAATTTGTGAATTCAAACTTCAAAATGCCTACCGTATGCTTTAGAAAATTCGTAGTCGCCAGATACAGAGAAAACCAAATCGCTCTAAGAGAAACTTGGAGCAGAAGTGTTGCTTGTAATGATCAAATCTGGCTATGTAATCATTGCCAACCCATCACAGCCAACCCACCGAAAACTCATTAAGTTCACCATTACTGAAACTTGCAGGTACAACATTCACAATACATGAAACAATGTCAAAAAATCAAAATTTGAATTTGAACCGTTGATCTAAATTCCTTCTGGTGCATCAGATGGCTGATAAAAACCACATCATAACTTTTAATACCTTTCCAAGCTTTGTTCTCGACCAATGAGAACATTTCAATTTTACCCATGTGCAGAAACCCACACTTCACCTTAACTTTAACCGATCTGGACAGGTGTCAACATGTGGCACTTGCGCAAACATAAAATTCTAAGCATCTTTCAATTAAGGTAATGTGACCACCGTTGATTTTCTCAAAAACTGATAGATCTTTACCTCCTTTGAAAATTAGTGACCCCACTTCGCAAGTCAACATGTGGAAGTGTTTGAAAAGTTCAGACCCACTGGCAAGTGACATCACAAAGGACACATGTCAATTAGTTGCAATCCCACAAGTCAAAAAATTGTCAGGTATGCTAGGTTAAGGGAATGTGACAACCATTGATGAAGCTCCATCAGATGATCATCAATTATCTATGAAATTTTTCCCCACCTTTACTTTCACCGGTCCTCTAGCCAATAAAAAATGTCTACGTCACAAAATCCAACAAGTAGACACACCATTCTTTCTTTCCCAACGTCAATCCTACTGACAGTTACCACATCATCGTTTAATTCGGCTAATGAAAAAGGAATACCTCAACATGACTTGGTGACCAAGGACCCACCTCACAGTCTAAAACTACATGGAAGATCGGACAGTCATCACTGAAGTGCAAACTTTAAACACCGAGGAAATTCCTTCAACGGTATAATGATAGCCAAAAGATTTATCTGAGCCCTAACCTTTGGAAGACCGTGACCCCACCTCACTATGTCACCACAGACACATGTCAACCTAGAAAATACCATAGAACCAAAATGTCAGAGCTTTTCCATCATCATTCTTTTATTCAATTGGACGATCATCGCTGAGGCGCAAGGATTAGCAAGTGGCCAACTTAGTTTTAAGGTATTGCGACGGTCGTCGATACAATCCGCTCGTTAATGATAGCATAGCCTTGAAACAGGGCCCTCTTTGCCAGGTGTCACGCAGTCACATTTTTTCAAGTCAAAAAATTTGACAACCATAGGTCTTAAGGAATAGCGATGACCACAAGATCAAAATGAATCAGACGGTTAGGACTTAAAATGGGAAAGGCTAAAGTTTTCATGAAAATTTTAATAAAAAGTGACCCGCTTAAAACCTAACCTCAAAACACATGAAGCGGACAACTTTAAAGGTTTTTAATGAACACGTTTTATTTGCACCTTTAGTGAACGAAAATGGTAAGGTTTAAATATAACAAGCCCTAGGAGAATTAGGGCTCTCAGCATTTTTCTTTTGCTAGGTCAAATAAATAAGGGCTTTATCAATTCTTTGAAGTATGAGGGCAAAAATTTTAACAGTACTAACATGTCCCATTAAAAATGAAACAATTTGAAAGGTTATAGACCTAAAACTAACTTATAATATTTTTTTGGGGAGGCCATTGATCTATGAAAGAAAAAGAAAGTTCAAATACCAAGTTCAAATACCAAAGAAATGGAGAAAGAAAAAGAAAGTTCAAATACCAAGTTCAAATACCAAAGAAATGGAGAAAGAAAAAGAAAGTTCAAATGATAAAATTACCACATCAAATAAACAAAGATACAGTTCCTTCTTAATGTAACAAAGGCAAACAAAAAATGACATTATTGGAATCAATTGAAGACAGTTCAAATTCTTTAAGTTTAAATTCTTTTATTCATAAAGAAAAAAAATCCAAATCGTATAAATGTAAAAAAGGAAAACAAAAGATAACACATTATGAAAAGATGGACAATATGATGAAGAATTTTGACAAACAATATAAATTACATCAAAAAGGGGTAGGAGAATATTCCTTATCAATAATAGACATGCCTACTTCTCCTAGATTTCATGGAAAACTACAAAGATACAATGAAACTTCGTAAGACCCAATAATTTCTTAAAGGAAGAAGAAGACAATGAGATCTTAAATTGGATTTATAAAGGTGATGAAGAAGAAAGTTCAGATAAAAGGGTCCAACACATTATAATTTCCTTACCTCAATATGGGAAAGGTTATCAAAACATTAAAAATATGGGATATCAAGGAACATGGCCTATTGTGAAGAGAAAGGAAGGATTTTTGGAACCAATTGGAAACCACATGGAGATCAATCAAAGAAAAATCAAGATTAGGGTATCTTGAACAAGGTTCTAGTCAAAGGAAATCTTGAATTTCCCATACAAGACATCCTTTATTACAAGTGTTCACATCATTATATCCCACCTAAATGTATCTGAAAGCATTATAACGAATGATTTTTACATGATTATTTTATTAATATTTTTAATTTTGTATTATTTTTATTAGTACTTTGATGTTCGTAGTAAATATATATAGAAACAAATGAATTTTTCTGCAATAATAAATTAGATGTAATATTGTTAATGAAAAATGTCTTATATAAAATCTATTTTTTCCTCAAAGACAAAGATGAGAAGGAATTCAAAATATAACAACAAGAATATTCTATATCATAATAAAAAAAAATCATATTTTAATGACAATGAAAACCGTAATGATAATGATAATTTAATATTTAATATATAATAGTTAATAATTTTAAAGTAAAATCATAAACAAATATGACATCTTTCACAGACTTTACGCTTCTCCAAAAGATAATATTCTTCTCAAGATAAATATGTTATTATATTATGGATTAAATTAATATAATGCTTAAAAAGAATTATGTAAACCTCAGACAACTAAGTACAGGATTGCTAAATTATAATGGGAAGCCGACAGCTTTTAACTTTTTGATATACAACCATGCCCCAAATTTGCAGAAATCCAGGAGGAATAAAGAATAAGTTGAAAGTGACTTGTACATTAATAATTCTGGTTGAATAGACTTTTATGGCTACCAATACAACAATAATTCTCTTTTTCTAACCGGCTAAGTGCATCCACAGGTCACAATTGGGTGGCCAGGTGCCTCAAATCTGTTCAGATCAACTTGGAATAAAATATAAGTTGAAACTGATTTGTACATTAACTTGTAAATTATAGTGAAAGCGATGTTGGAATAATGGGTAATAATGCGCAGGCTATTTTAATAAGACATGATTACTTTTCTATGTGGAAGAAGCCATAATCAGTGCCCAGGCACCTTTGTTTGAACTCTGGAGTAGAATGAAATTTTTTATTATGTTTTGAAAAGGCCAAAATCAGTGCCGAGGTGCCTTTGTTTGAAGTCTGAAGTAGAATGATACCCAAAAGCCTTTGAAGATCAATGGGGGATGGAGACGTAGGGCATACTAGATATTCAATCAGGGCCCACCAAGCCCAAGGTGAAATGGCTACAAAGTGACATTCACCCCTGACAATCTATAAATTGAGCCTCTCATCTGCTAGGTTTCAGAGCAAAGAAGGCAAAAGGCAAGGAAAAGTGCAATGGCGACTACATGCAGCACACCTGTTCTACCCCTTTCCCTCCCTCGCTTCCATTGTCATAACGGCCACTCTCCTATAATCAGCTTCGACTTAGCCATATCAATCACCACTGTGTCGCCCAAGATGAATCTGCAGGATCGTTCACCGGTTCAATAGTCACCCATGGCCCGGCAGAGAATAGGTGTTCCGTCTCCATTTCCATCTCCTGTGCTCACCCAACAATCACCCAGCAATCACCCCGATTCAAAGAAGAAGGCGTGCCTATGCTCATCCAACAATCACCCCGGCACCTTCCGTTGCAATCTCCACAAGAGTCACCCTACTTCCTCCACTCCTCAGCTGCATGTGCACAGATCAGCCATGAAGAATTCACTGGTGAGAGTGGGTAGCGTGGAAGGAGGAGAATGCATGAAGAGAGCACTCTTTGTGCTCATTTGACCCTCCTGGACTACCAATTTCCAAGTAGGAGGTCCTTCCAGCCGCAGCCCAACAAGCTCCGCCATATGACCAAGGCAATTTCTTGAACACCCCTGCTCAGTACATGAAAATGCTACACAAAGCACCACGCTTCTCTGCTATCATATGACCACCACATATGACCATGTTGGTGTCCAAAATGACGCTTATGCTCTAATAGGCTGCTAGTATACCCTCAAATAGATTTTAGGGGTGGTTAGCTCCAAAATGTAATGAGGTCTTAGGATAACTGGACCAACTCTAGGGACAAGACTGCCCTCTTCTACTTCTGGCTCTACAAAACCAAGGTGAGTGCACCTAACCCAATATAAACTATACTTCACACACCAAAGAATGGGTTTGAATAATAGATAAATGGATAGCAAGAAAGTAATGAATGTTATCCACACACTCATTGACTCTCCATTGCTATGGGGTAGAACCACATACAACCAAATGCTGAAAACTTAAGGAATGGTTCTTAATTTATGTTTTTGAATCATAACAACCTATCAGGACATGTCAACAAAGAAATACTTATCTAGGCGAGTGCCTCATCCATTGGGCAAGGTTTCTTAGACAGACTACACACACACACCAGAATGTATCTGATATTCAAAGCCATAAACGCATTTGCAGTCTCCTCTACTACTTACAAAATATCCCTACATAGACAAGAGATAAATCTAGGTCCCATCTGAAGCATCATTTAATCTAATCCTGGATTAGAACTCAAGAATGAAGACCTATACATAAAAAGGTTATGCAATGAACTGGAAAGTTCAAAATTCATCTATGTTGACACAAGGGAGAGATGAGAATCATGTGCCTGCATTAAGTATAAAGAATCCTCAAGTGCATACAACCCATCCAAAGGAACCCTGCTTGCAAACTACAGCTTAGACCTACAACATTCTTTCAATTGCCAAAAAATCAAGACCGACAAGTCATTACTGTTAGATTAGGTGAAATACTAATCTCCCAAGAACACCTGCATGCATAACCCTGTCACATGGAAGAAGCAAAGCACAGAAGCAAGAAAAATCATGGAGGCCAAAAAGCCAGAGACATCTTATGGACATGCAAAGAGAAAATGCTATTATGATCCAATAAGTGAATTATCTAAAAAGAATGTACAAAGGGTTCAACCATATAGGTGAACAATAAAACCCTAAAGCTATAAAGCAAAAAATAAAGCTAGGTTGCACATTATAATTAATAAATATATTAATTATAATGCACCTAAAAGAAAGCTTAAGTAAATAGAGTAATAAATGACTTAATTAATTAAACCAAAGTGATTTAATTAATAAGCATAAAGTATGATTACTCTAACACCCCCCCTTAAGCGTAGCTCAAGAGGGAAGCTAACCTAGCACAGCTATGAAAGCAGAAAATGGGTCCCGGCAACAAGGCCTGATCAGGTACCCAGTACAAGAAAATAAACTAGATGAAGGAAACAAAGCCTCCAATCTAGGGAAAGTCCCAAAGAAAGGAACAAGAAAAGAGCAAGAAGCTCCTCCGAAGCATGTCTGAAAACTCTGTCAGAAGATACTACTGGAACCCCCACTGAAATAGTGCATGACCAGGTAGAGAAGACAAAGTCTGAAGAGCTGATCAATCAAAGAGGTGACCTCCAAAAAAGGAATGAATGAGTGTCTATATAGTAGATGATCCATCTCACCGAAATGCATAGGTGCCTAGCCACTGCATCCGCCTAGTACATAGGAACAAAAACTATATACGTAGATCACTCAACCGAACCAAGGAAGCAATAGAGCCAACAGGTGAACCCCCCCATAATGCTGAACGGGGTGACAGGAACACTGAAATGCAATGCCAGAAACATCTGCAAGAAGAAGAAACAGGAACACCTATGTGCAAAAGAAGGTACAAGCACAGGATAAAGGGCGGTGTCATAGACACAGTCTACATGGGCTAATGTCGTGGAAGGTATGCTCACTTGACAAGAGTGGATGCGCCTATAGTGGCAAATGCATCAGAATCCCCCCATGGCACTTTATAACTGAGTGCGAGTACAAACAAACACAAAGTGTTCAAGATCCCAAAATGCAAAAGCAGGCACTTTATCTCAGTGCGTTTACAGAAAAAAGAATGCAACAGAAGAGAAGCATACAATGCTCAAAAGACAGAAAGAAGAGTGAGCTATGAACTCAGAAGAAGAGATCCCCGGACCTGTAGAACCAAGCACTCCACCAGAGGGCATAAACTGCATAACTCAGAGGAGTGAAAACCTGGAGTAGAATCTGGAAAAATAACCTTTGCCACTGAATAGCACACTGAACCAGCTTTCCGAAAATACCAAGTTTGCTGAAAACTGAGCCCGGATGTGAGAGATATAGTGTCTGGAATGCAAAAAGTACCCGTGACTTTGACTGGCAGAAAACCCCTGCAAACGGAAAAATCAAACAACCAAACTGAAAAAAATAGAAAGGTCTCGGAACCAGCTTTCCGTCGATATCTCATTTGGCAAAAAACGCCATCGTATGCTCAAGTTACGGCAAAAACAGTGACAGGTGCTCTGGCAGGCACCTGAAAAAGAAAACCTCTGAATTCAACAGCCTGGTGCGAAAAATAGAAGAAGAATCCGGGAAAAAGCTCTGCGTATAAAACGACCGTCTCGGAATCATCTTTCCGATGATATCTCGTTCGCCCACTAACTCCTCCGTATGAGCAAGTTATGCCAAAAAAAGCATCAGGTGCTCCAGGAAGGCAAAAAAGTAGTCCTGCCTTCGAAGGCATGGTACGAAAAACGAGGCAAAAAACTCGAGAAGAAACCTCCATAATTGCGTTCATCTCGGAAAGAGCTTTCCGATGATATAAAAAACTCCCAAATACGCCTCCAGATGAAGAAGTTATGGCCCTGGAGGCCGAGGCTGCACAGCTGGACTTTGGAATTAAGCCATGCAAAAAAAATTGCCAACATCAGCAATTAGGGAGCCTAAAGTTGACGGCCAAATGGCCGTCACGGCTCAAAAAGCACCAGGGGCTTGGGTCCGGTCGCCCATGTGACCGCGGGCTGGCAGAGCTGGGCGGTGGGGGCCAGCGGAGTGGCTAGAGGGCGGCGATCTCGGCGGGCGGCGGGCCGCAGACTGGGCGGTGATGTCAGCGCCGCTGAGGGCGGCGGACTGGGCGGTGGCCGCTATCAAGGGCTGGCGGTGGGCGGTGGCTGTGGGTGGGTGGCGCCTGGGTGGCCGCCGGGCGGTGCCTGGGTGGCCGCTCGGCGGCCAAAATAAATATATATATATTTTTTTAAATCACCGACTGTACCCGCCTTGGAGTGCGTGCCAGGGCCGTACGGCCTTGGTATGCAAAATTTTTTTGCCTCAGATGCCACTGTGTCCAAAATGGACAAGTTTTATATGGATTTAGGGGTTCTTGGGCCTTCCGGACACAATGGTGGTGTCCGGTTTTGCCCAAGGTGAGCCAAATTTCGGCTCCCCCCCAGATCCACAAAAAAAACTCCTGAAACCCTTGAAAACCTCCTGCTTCTGAAACACTTCAACAAAGCACGAACAGCGAGCAGCAAGATGGCTCTGATACCATGTTAGATTAGGTGAAATACTAATCTCCCAAGAACACCTGCATGCATAACCCTGTCACATGGAAGAAGCAAAGCACAGAAGCAAGAAAAATCATGGAGGCCAAAAAACCAGAGACATCTTATGGACATGCAAAGAGAAAATGCTATTATGATCCAATAAGTGAATTATCTAAAAAGAATGTACAAAGGGTTCAACCATATAGGTGAACAATAAAACCCTAAAGCTATAAAGCAAAAAATAAAGCTAGGTTGCACATTATAATTAATAAATATATTAATTATAATGCACCTAAAAGAAAGCTTAAGTAAATAGAGTAATAAATGACTTAATTAATTAAACCAAAGCGATTTAATTAATAAGCATAAAGTATGATTACTCTAACAATTACAATCAGACTGAGAAGAGGACTCACAACCCAAAAGTTTGAATACTTAACTTCCAATCCCTCGAAAATGATCACAAAAATCCCTTTATACCATGGTTACAATGCAAGCACAATGATCATTTCCAACTCAAAAATTCAAAATCACCTAACCCCACCGAAGAATTAACATAGACATGACAGGGGTCAAGCCACAGCAATTGAAAATCCATTTTGCCCACTCTGACCACTCAAAAATTGAATTTTGGTACCTCCTGCCACAAAAAACACTCAGCAAGTTCAAACGGTCACCACATTTCACGGGCTTGTGCCTTTAACCATCCAACACCTTGGGTTAACTCCGTAATGGTGATGCCAAACAGTTGTCGCATGATCGCATAGCCTGGAAATGGGCTATGCAAATATGAAACACGCCACTTCCCACTACCTTCGCTGCCACTTGCCACAAAAGAGTTTGTCGCATGTTCGCAAGCTGGAAAAATAGCTCACGCGAACATGCGACAAGCCGCTACCATGCACCCTATAAGCTATCATGTCACCGCCGAGATACCCTGACTGGGTCCCGCATTCAAAATTATCATCTCGCCAGATCAGACCAATCGGAGATCGCCACGACACCACCTGCCAATGTGACCACCAACAAATACAAATAGGCCCTAGGACACATGGCATCCTATCGCATGATCGCATAGCCTAGAAATGGGCTATGAGAACATGCGACAACTTGTGAACATTAACCGCCACCGTAACCGCCACCATAGGGAGTCAACACTAGGGGTTCTGTCGCATGATCGCAAGCCATGGAAATGGCCCTTGTGATCATGTGACAAGGCCATTAGACCACCACATCTATCACCCACCGGCCAATAGAACACTGCCACTTAGCCTCTGGAAGATGCCCCATCACCTGCTACTGGGCCCTAGGGACACGTGGCAAATGGTCGCATGATCGCATAGCCAAAAACTGGGCTATGCGATCATGCGACAGCCAACCCTAGGCTACCACATCATCGCCTCGAACCAACCAAACAGCAACCACCAACTGCTAAGAACCGGGACCCATGCGAAAGGATGGCAAGCAGTCTCATGATCACATGTCAAAAAAGTTTGACATGCAGCCATGCGATAGCCAATAAGAACATGCCCCCTGCGACCCCTCCGACACCGGGCCCACTTCACTGAAGAAATGCTTGGAACAAACAAAATCAATGGTAGGTGCATGATCGCATGGGGAAAGAATATTCCATGTGATCACACACCAACCGTTGATCTCCTCCCTCTACCGCTTTGAAGAAACTGGCCCCACATCGTCGCACTTGTGCACATAAGATAGATGAAAAAGGAGAGCCGACAGAAAAGAAGACATGCAAGATCGAAAACGCACAGAATTTTCAACATGACACAAAGGTAAACAAGGAAGCCAAAAACATCGAGGGTTTTCATGTAGGCCAAAAAGGTCGAAAACATCATGGATTTTCTAAAACACTGTGGGTTTTCGACACTGTGGCAAATTTTAAAAACATTTCCTGCAGACCTTAAAGCTTAAATATCTTCCTGGGTTTTATGATTCAGCACGTGCAAATTGGACTAGAGCTTGGTGACAACATGAAGCAAATAGGGCAGGACACAAAGCATGAAACATTTGCAGGGAGGACGCCATTTTCACAGGATTTTTGCTATGATAGAAAATGGCCTAACAGACCACACCCGGTTTGGATGAAGGAAGCACTCATCCGTCCCTCCACTCATCGCCCAGCAGGCTCCGACATATGACCTCAGTGCCATTTCCTCAAGGACTACCCATTGCCCGCTATATTCACAAGATAAGGTTCTTTTTGTTGTTGCCCGATTTGTTGACTTGTTTTACTCAACAGAGCAAAAGCTCGCTTCAGTAAAAGGCCACAAAAATGCCCCAGCGGTCTTCACACATTCTTTTATTCAAAATGTAAAGTGTATATAACATTAACTCCTTCCATGCTACCATCACGATTCTCAGCTATGAAGGAATCAGTAAATGTATAATTTGTGAATACCAAACAGGAGACCATTACAACACAGATGGGAATATGTTGAATACAAGTCCACATTTCGAATATATTTATTTAATGCTCTGATCACTAACTTTTTCAAGGTACTCAATTTTTAATGGGTTTCCAGTGCAAAACGAGCTTAGCTTTCTTTTCTAACTTTTCAGACTCCTGCACAGTAGTTCTTGAAATTTGTAAATAATCTCAAATGCCAACATTATATGTAACTTTGAAACAATGGTAGAACTTTGAAGTTTTCTTAATTTGAACTAAAATACAAGAATAATGTTACAGGGAGTAGAGTAAAGAAGGCACCGAGCAATAAGATAAGAATAAATAGAAGCATTTAATGTAGCATTTCATGTTATATTCCTTAACGGGCAAGACAATATAAAAGGCTTTTCAATACTGCTTGCCTGAAATGCACTAAAATGTCTACCATTCTACCATTTGGACTACAAGCTCTGGATTCTCAACAATGTATTTAACACCATTTTTAGCCTGTGTCATATTTACAGAAGTCCTCATTGTTTTCGCCATTATTGACTTGAAGAAAAAGAGAGCAACTGAAAGAATCAAGGACTGCAATGCTCGACTGGCGGCCATTTTGAATGAGAGAAAACCTTCAATGGTTATATGACATGCTATGGCTTTGGGCTTCATATTAGACAATGATACATTATTGTAGTTTAAATCATTCTTACAATGTTGATAATGTAAGTTTTTAGATTATATTAAAAAGAATTTAACAATTAGCATGTGTTGGAGTCAACACACATAATTTGTTAGTGGGATTGGACTAGTTTATACTATACAAATGATACATAGAATATTGTAGTTAACACACATAGTTAATGAGCGGGAGTGGACTCCAAACTAGACAATTATACATTGAATATTGTAGTTAATGAATTTTATAATCTAAATCTTGCTTACATATTGATAATGTAAGTTGTTAGACTATATTCAAAAGACCTTAATAGTTAGCATGTCTTATAGTCAACAAACATAGTTTATGTGTGGGAGTGAGCTCCATACTATACAATGATATGTTGAATATTGCAATTAATGATTTTAACAATTAATAAATTGTTGGAGTCATAGTTGATTAGTGGGAGTGGATTTCATAGCATATAATGATACATTGAATATTAACAAAATAAAGCTTGTAAACAAATATCAATTTCCTCGAAAGAATAGAAAGAAGGCTAATTCTATCCTAAATAAGAATCACAACATAATAATGCAAGGTATGAGTATCCCATTACCTTTTTTCCCTTTGGAATCTATATAATTTTGGCTTTTAATTTCTGCTTGACATGAGATAGCAGCCTCATGGATTTGTTTGGATTTTTATTTGTTTAAATTGCATGTAAATTAATTGTGACATTGTGATCCTTAAATTTGTGTTAATTCTTTTATTTTGCATCCAAATTTATTCTAATAGAAATAGTATGGATGTTGATAATGTCAGTTATTAGACTATATTCAAAAGAGTTTAACAATTATCATGTGTTCGAGTCAACACTCATAGTTTATGAGTGGGAGTGGGTTTCACACTGTACAATGATACATTGAATATTGTAGTTAACACACAATTTATGAGTGGGAGTGGGGTTCACAATGTAAAATGATGCATTGAATATTGTAGTTAACACACATAGTTTATGAGTGGGAGTGGGCTCCACACTATACAATTATACATTTAATTACGTCGTTAATGATTTAATAATTAACATGTGTTGGAGTCATAAATGATTAGTGAGAGTGGGTTTCATAGCATATAATAATACTTTGAGTATTTGTAGTTTATGTATTCATATTTTTATATTAGAGGAGATCTCATACTAAATCATTGCTTAGTTGGAGAATAACATTTTTTTAACACATTTAATAACTCCTAAATGTGAAGTTATTCTATTATTTCTTCATCTTTGAAATACAAGTTAGCATATACTACACAAACCTTAAGCAATGATCTCTTATTTTTTCTTATGTTTGTCAAAATAGTCATCTAATTGTTATTAATATTAAATTTTCATCTCTGGATTATTTATAAGATTATATGAATGACTCAAATGTGTATAGGCATAATTAAGGAACTTATTTTTTAAAATTAATTCACTTGATAAGTATAGTATTTAGATTTTCAATTCTCAATTAAATTGATTAAAAATAGTTTCAAAGTAATATGTTTTTCTTGAAAAGTGTAAATTATATATTAAAAAAATCTTATGAAATATAAACTCTTTATATTATGACATTTTTGTGTACTTTCCATGTAATCATATATTGAAGGGTATTTTAATTAATTACCATAAATAAATGCAATAAAAAATAACATTAAAATCAAGAATATAAAGTAATGAGAAAATTATTCAATATACTGAACAATTATTAAACCTTAACCTCTCTCCTCTATTTTTGCATTTTTCACGCTATTTTTTCTATTCACATGCTTGTGAACATGCTTAATTAATAATATGTTGACATGGATTTAGATGGGAATCATGCCCACTAGAAAATATTAGTTACTATAAAATGAAGGAAACAAGAAACTAAAGCTATTATGATAGTCATAGTAACATGTAACACAACTGTAGATCAAATTATATGTTCATCTAGATAAATGGTTCATTATGATGAAGAGGGAAGTAACCATGCTAGTATTAATTTTGATGGAGATGAAGTTTATCATATCTATAAGAAAAAGAGGAATGCGCGGTTCCCCTTTCCTTCCATACCCTCTTCTTCTCACAAGCATATGGTCATCTCTTTGAATGACGATGATCTTGACTATGTTCCATCTCAGGGTTTTGTACCTGACTCTTTGGACTAGAATATATGTAAAATAAAAGGTAAGGGTCCCAGTAGTAGGGGTATAGCTAAAATCAATGCTAAAACTTATGGGTCCCCTTCTTTCACTATTAAATCGCCACCTAAAAATAAAATTTATCCTCCCTTGGTCAAGGATGTCATGCACAATCCTTTTGATGTTGACATTCCCCTTGAGATTGGAAAGGATGCCCCTATTGAAAAGGGCTCCTCTTGTAACGATGAGGCCTTTATTGACAAAATTCTCAATAATTTATTTGTTTACCAAGAGGATCTTTTTAATTGAATTTTCCTAGAGTTAATAGATACCTGGAATGATTCTCCTACCTTTAGGAAACTTGATGATATTCTTGAAAGTACTCTCAAGATGGAAAAAGGAGCCAGTGATCTCAAACAAGACCATGAAGGAAAAATTAAAAAATATGGAGGATAAATTTTATGGAGTATAGATGACTCTAAACAAAGTGGTAAATGTTAGCAAAAAGGTTTTGCAGGATACTAGTGAGGGATTATGGAAGCTCAAAGAACAAGCCAAAGTTGTACATAATCTATCAATAGATAATTATCCTTCTTATACTTCTAGAGGTATTAGACATGATACTGACAATCTGTAGGTTAGGAAGAAAAACAAAGTAGTGGATACAAGCCTTGAGAAGATGAACCCTACAACTCTGGGTAATAGATCAAGTCTAGCTATGCATTTGAGGAGTAAGATAAAAGTTTCTACTCCATTGGATAGTGTTGTTAAAAGGGTCAAAGATATTAACATTGATATCATTAGGAAAAACCAATCTTTGGAAAAGTCTTTAGATAAGTGTTTTTAGGTTGTCTTGGTGTTTATAGTCCCCAGTTTTGGCTTTTGGTTGGTGTCTAGGTCCAATTTGGTTAGTGTCTATTCTATTTTATGACACGATGATCCTTTTATTTTTGTAAACATTGGGTTTGAAGTTCCTGTAAAACTAGTTTTCCTCTAATCAAAAATATTATTCACCTTGTATTTAATTTTCTTATATCTCCAAAAATTTGAGTCTATATGTGGTAATGTGTTGATTATAAGTGTATGTTCTTATTGAAATATGCATTTATTTCCTTCTAATAATGCACAAATCTTGGCATGTGATATGTTAATCATGGTAGTACTTTGTAGACATAAAAAATATAAGATACATAGTTAATAATGCATCCTAGTGATCTTATTGGTAGATGAATATTTTTCTGTTTAAAAAATGAAAAAAGATAACCTGAACAAAATAACTAATAGCCAGTCATAGTTTTTTCTAACTTTATTTAAAAATTATGAAAAATTCATTAAATTTAAAAAGTATTAGATTTCTCTTTGATATTTACTCACACTAAAAATTAATAAAAAATCTAAGAGATATAATCTTCACTATAGAGATTCCCATAAAAGTATCCTTTATCAAAAGTGTTCACATCACTATATCCTACATATATGTATCTAAAATTGTTAGTGTATTTATTTCATTTTCTTACACTTAGGATTATTAGCCTACTTAGTCCTCCATATTCATTTGGAATTTGTTCATGGAAGTTGTCACCATTTAGGAGATGATTCAAAAAGTATCAATTCTATTTTGACACCTCATCCTAGTTGAGTTGGAGGCAAATCACCACCACCCATTAAGTTTTGGGTTGGACCTCTAATTCGACCCAATCACTCTTTATATATGTATCTTTCTTCTATAGCTTATTATATGGTTAATTTTGGTCTACATTTGTGTTGTTGTGGCTCATTTTTATCTCTAACAAATCTTAGATTTTACATGGTATCAAAGTAAATTATGATAGTTTAATGCCAACAAACTATAGTAGTCAACATCTCTTGAAAGGTTCTATTTTGGGCATGGCCCTCGCAAGCTCTTGGCATGAATCTTTTGTGCGATGGATACCTTAATATGCACTTCATTTGTAGCATACCCCCTATGAGTTTTATGTACAGATCTTTTTGTGACAAGGCAACCTCAACTAGACCCTATAACATCGGGGAAGGGCGTCCTAGTTGACCATGTGCATATACAACAGGGTTTTTCTCTTGTGCACATGGGTTTTACTCAGGGTCTGTGGTTTTAGCAGCCCACAACAATAATAGTACACCCTAGCTATATGGGTTTTGAGCTCTTAGTCATACGGGTTTATAGCCCTTAGATTTTTCCAACCCAAGGGGGCATAACTTTTTCCCATCTTTTTTTATTTGGCAAAAGTTTTTTTGGTGAAGTTGAAAATTTTCACAATAATTATATTTTTAATGTAGCAGGTTTTTTTCTCTAAAGGTGGAAAAATTCATTTTCTCATAACTTTTTCTCAACAACTCAAAGTTGAGTTCTTACTTTTGCAAAAGTGCATATTTTCTCGTCACAAATATAAAGCGCACAATCATGAACTATCATTATAAAGTATCATTTTTAGTGTATTTTTTGGGTTTGGTTACAAAGTCATCCTTTTATGAAGTGTCAATCACAAGGGGGGAAGAAAATGATAATCGAAGGAGTTTTGTGTGTCTTCTATTTTGTACACTTCTTCTAGAATTTCTCTTGATTTTTGTATTCTAAAAATCAATTATCTAAGTCTAGCAGCTTGGATCCTAATGTTTACTTTCTATGTTTAAATTGATCTCTCTAATTATTTTTTCATGTTGAGAACTTGAAAATAACCGACCAAGTTTAAGAATATCTCAAAATACTATTTGGGACAATTGATGAACTTAGAAGTCATGAGTTGGAAAATCAACTCCTAAGTATTAGTCCTTCAAGTTTTTCAACTTTAGAGGACTTATTCACTAAATATAAATCTTTGAAGTTGCAATTAAAATATTTTGGAATTGACAAGAAAGAGGATCAATTAATCCTTTCTATAATTTCCAAACTAGGTTCTAAATTTTTTGTGTTTGTCTCTACTTTCTATTCTACTAAAATATCCCTTTGTACCTCATGGACTATGCCCTCACTTGATAACTTTATTTTTGATTTTACAAGGGAGGAAGAAAATTTGATTCAAATGGGTACTTTGAAAACTACTATGACACAAGCTCTAATTGTAGGTAATGAAAAGAAACAAAATATTAAAGGAGAGATAAAGAACACTAAAAAGGAAAGGGAAGAATGAAGACAAAATTAACAAATTCAAAAAGGATAGCTCATCTCAACAGAGTAAATCAACTACTGAGAGAGTTAAATGTTTCTTAAATGTAACAAAATTGGCCATGAAGAATAGGGAAAACCTTAGTGGCAAATACTCACCAATTGGTGAATATTTAGTGTTCCTTGATTTCAAAATTGGCAAATAAGTGGGACTAAATGGGGTGGATGGATCACCCTAACTTTATAAATCTTTGGCCGAATATAAATTGATTTTCCATCATTTTGATAAATATGTTTAATCTATTTTAAGAATTTTCACAATAGAATCTATGCGTTTAAAATGATTTATTTAATATTTTTGCCTACAATTTTAAATGTGTGTCTTAATTGTCAACCATATTCACCAATATTTGATCAACATTTAAGGTTGAGGTATGGGTTAAGTATATATATTTTACATGTGTCTCTATTTAGGATAATTTATATGGAAATTGCTTTCGTTTAAAAGTTTGGCCCGAAATAGATTTGACAATGGACATGTGTCTCTATTCCACTGGCTTTCTATGGAACTTCATGTCCTTTAAAATTCTGGCCTGAAATAGAATTTAGTCCATTGATCTAGGATCATCCAAAAGTTACAAATATTAGGGTTAGTATATCTCAAATGATACAAAATTAACTTAGGACACCTTAACAAAATAATAAAATTTAACCTCATCTTGTGGGCAGTGCCACCAAATCCCTATCAAACAATTTATTGGAAAATTGCACCGATAAAAGTGGGGAAAATTTAACCTTCGATAATGAAATATTTGCCAAGATTTTATAGAATTTTTCGTAGGATTGAAAAAAAAGTCACCAATGCAAACTAATATTTTTTACTTTCAAATCAAAAAATTTCACCAACTATATTAAATTTTTTCCAAAAAATAATATAGGCTTCGCTAGTATTTTACACTTGTTACTAGGAAGGGGTTTATTAAATTTATCTCTTCTTATCACTTTTTTGGACGATAGTTTTTTCCTACTAGGTTTTCTTTCTTCCTTCTTTTATAAGTGATTTCATTGTACCTGGGTAGCTCACTAAGCTAGTAGATGAGACACATTTTTTATCTTGTCCTCCTAATTTGTTCTTAAGGGGGGTGTTAGTGTATTTATTTCATTTATTTACACGTATGCTTATTAAACCTACTTATTCGAGATAGACTATAACTGATTGAATACTTGAAAGAGAGATTTTTATAATACAAATGTATATGTGATACATTAAATCAGTTATTATATTGTTATTGATGTCAACTAGTTTTGACAGTACTTATCATGATAGTTGCAAACATCTGAAGAAGCTAATAATGGTAAAGGATTGAGATATTAACATAAGGATGAGATGTATGGGAAAGATATGAGTATGGTATTCATTGGGTAACTTATTGATGAGTCTATGACATTATGTTAGTGATTTGATTATGTTACATAATTCTGGTAAGAATTGAAGATCAAGAATGAACAATTTTATGTGGTCGGTAAATGAAGAACTTAATAGACACTGAGTTGAAACAGTGTACACTGAGAAAGTGTAGTGTATATTGAGTACAATATTAACCGAGTTAGAAGTCACCAAAACATAACGGTATTAACTGAGTGAAAGAAATAAAATGGAACATGTGATTGCCAACTAAAGATGATGAGCTATATGAATATGGTTGATTTTGAGGTTAAAGATAAATTTTTTTATGAAGCTCTACGATTGAAAAAAAAAATGTATGATCGAATGATGAATAATGAAATGTGTTTGAGGCACAAGTTCTAAGGAAGGTTGAAATGGAAAAATCAATGAAGGAGATTAAGAGGCAAGATATATGGATGAGAAGAAAATGGTTTATCATGTCTATAAAAGGAGAAAAGAGATTTATAATGATATATGCACATGAGAAGATTGCCTTCATGTGAAGATGGTCAGACATGTTCAAGTGAGAACTGAGAAATTCTACAGACTACATCGAGTGTCAGAGAAAGGAATTAACTAAGAAGAATAGAGGTGGAGGACAGAAAGAAATTAAAGAGATTATGATGGAAAAAGGTATTTTGAGCTTAGAAGAGATCTAAAAATATGAAAAGGAATTTGTATTTGAATCATATCATTTAATGTTGCGTTCTAACCATTGCTACACATAAATCTCTTAACCAATTGGGACTTAACAGTCTTTATTTATTTTATTATGACATTCAATGAATATTGATTGTTTTATTGTTGACCCCAAGTGAATGTTTGGTCACAGAGAACTATTAGTGATAAATCCTCTAACAAGGTCACACCTTACAGTGTCTTTTCTAACCTTTAACAAGGTTGGATCTTAAGCGAGCTCACTTTAGAAGAGTGAAATTACTTTGACTACTTATCTATAGTTTTCTTGTAAATTATCCATTTCTCTTTTTTGATCTCTTGAGCTTGAAGATCAAACTCATTTCTGGTTATATCCTCTAGGAAATTAAATTGGTGCTCCATAACAGCACACATTATCTTCTCGCTAAACATCCCAAAATTGAAACCCTCATTATCTGCACACCTAACCACAGTTGTAGCCATTCTATAGGGTTGCAAACCTTGATTTAAGTGCACCCATCCCTTTTTGATAATAATATATCGGTGGGCTATTGTAATATTTGGGAACAAGGTTCTTCCTTTGTTTTTCAGGGTTATTTTCTGCAAGTCAACAATCTGTCTCAAAATTTCAGCATACCCTAACTTTAAAGGGACTTGATAGGGAAAAACAAAAGGTGCCTTTCTGCAACCATACACTCTAAAAACCATGGAAACTAGATATAAAATTATATCACCAAAATTGTGCACTATGGTGATGTCCTTACAATACTCCTTCGGCCTAACCAGCCTCAATAACTCCCTGGGAATTCTGGGATTCTCAAAAAATAACAAAGATCTGAGCCTTGAAGAAAAATTTCTATCAAAAACAAGACAACTAGCATATGTCCTATCCCATGACAATTCGGTGGTCCACAACTATACTGGCAATGCCTCTCCATTCTTCTTTCCTCACAATATCCATTGTCTTGCTGAAGAAATCCACACCCTTGTATAAAAATATGTGCATCAACATAGAATACCATCCAAAAGGCCTACCTATCTTCATATTTTTTATCCCCATTAATCCTTCATGAATTAGGTCTGTATTGTAAGGGGAAAAATTAAAAATCAATGCCAAGTGGGGATGTAGGGACTGTACTATCATAAACATGTATGGGATAGGCCTGTGTGTAGCCTCATCTTGTCAAAAAATTAGAGCTAGGGATTTGTATACACCTTGTGCCCTTAAACTAAAAAGGTCTAACCTGAAAGGCTAAGGTGTGCTTGCACTGACCATACACATGGCACCAATTTTGCCAAAGAAATCTCTTAAAGGGCCTGACCTTAGATAGTCTCTCTGTGCCTCATTAATTTTGTTAAATTCCTCAAAGTCAATCTTTTCAAGTCCAACAGAGGGATCATTTAATGAGAAGACCTATCTGATTTCATCCTCTGTGATGCTCACCAAATCCTTTCCATTAATATCTTTGACATATCTGGTCACAAGGTCATAACATCTAGCTATCTGTACATGAGAAGGTCGACATCCATAAAGAGGCTGGGTACAATGAGTCTCCGTATGTCGAACTGCCATATATTACTAAGAGGAGCACAAGCATTCCTTTGTGAATATGAAACCTTGAATAAAATTAAGCCACTGTAATCCTTCCGCACCTTTGTATCCCTCATCCATAACCCTCTGTCATACAATCCTTCATCGACAAAATTCCTAGGGTTTTGGGAACTAAATCTTTTATCTTAGATGTCTCATTCTCTAAGGGTGGGAGTAACTGAAGTAAATCTTCAAAAACCCCCCTATCCTTATATTTCATTTTCCCTGAAAGCTCTCTTTTGGGTGGCATTTTAACTAGCGTTTTAGAAAAGTATACAGATACCAGATAAAAATCACCCAGATGAAACCAGATAGCAATAGCAGATAATACTTCAATCACCTAAACTTTCTCCTTTTGAAAAATTTGTGAACTCGAACTTCAAAATGCCTACCGTATGCCAAAGAAAATTTGTAGTCGCCAGCTATAGAGAAAACCAAATCGCTTGAAGAGAAACTTGGAGGAGAAGTGTTGCTTGTAATGATCAAATATGACTATGTAATCATTGCCAACCCATCACAGCCAACCCACACAAAAATCATTAACTTCCCCATCACTGAAACTAGCAGCTACAACGTTCACAATATGTGAAACAATGTCAAAAACTCAAAATTTGAATTTGAACCATTGATCTAAATTCCTTCTGGCGCATCGGATGGCTAATAAAAACTACGTCATATCTTTTAATACCTTTCCAAGCTTAGTTCTCGACCAATGAGAACATTTCAATTTTACCCATGTGCAGAAACCCACACTTCACCTTAACTTTAACTAATCTGGACAGGTGTCAACATGTGGCACTTTCACAAACATAAAATTCTAAGCATCTTTCAATTAAGGTAATGCGACCATCGTCGATTTTCTCAAAAACTTAGAGATCTTTACCTCCTTTGAAAATCAGTGACCCCACTTCGCAAGTCAACATGTGGAAGCTTTTGAAAAGTTCAGACCCACTGGCGAGTGACATCACAAAGAACACATGTCAATTAGTCGCAATCCCACAAGTTAGAAATCTGTCGGGTATGTCAGGTTAAGGGAATGTGACAACCATTGATGAAGCTCCATCAGACGATCATCAATTATCTATGAAATTTTGCCCCACCTTTACTTTCACCTGCCCTCTACCCAATCAAAAATGTCTACGTCACAAAATCTGACAAGAAGACACACCATTCTTTCTTTCCCAACGTCACTCCTACTGATAGTTACCACATCATACTTTAATTCGGCTAATGAAAAAGGAATACCTCAGCATGACCTCGCGACCAAGGACCCACCTCACAGTCTGAAACTACATGGAAGATCGGATGGTCATCGCTGAAGCGCAAACTATAAATGCTGAGAAAATTCCTTCACTGGTATAATGACAACCACAAGATTTATTTGAGCCCTAACCTTTGGAAGATTGTGACCCCACCTCACTACATCACCACGGACACATGTCAACCCATAAAATACCATAGAACCAAAATGTCAGAGCTTTTCCATCGTCATTCTTTTATTCAATCGGATGGTCATTGTTGAAGCACAAGGATTAGCAAGTGGCCAACTTAGTTTTAAGGTATTGCAACGGCTGTCGATACAATCCGCTCATTAATGACAGCATAGCCTTGAAACAGGGCCCTCTTTGTCAGGTGTCATGTAGTCGCATTTTTGCAAGTCAGAAAATCTGACAACCATAGGTCTTAAGGAATAGCGATGACCACAAGATCAAAATGAATCAGACGGTTAGGACTTAAAATGGGAAAGGCTAAAGTTTTCATGAAAATTTTAATAAAAAGTGACCTGCTTAAAACCTAACTGCAAAACACATGAAGCGGACAACTTTAAAGGTTTTTAATGAACACATGTGTTATTCGCACCTTTAGTGAATGAAAACGATAACATTTAAATATAACAAGCCCTAGGAGAATTAGGGCTCTCAGCATTTTTCTTTTGCTAGGTCAAATAAATAAGGGCTTTAACAGTTCTTTGAAGTATGAGGGCAAAAATTTTAACAGTACTAACACGTCCCATTAAAAAAGAAACAATTTGCAAGGTTATAGACCTAAAACTAACTTCTAATATTTTTTTGGGGAGGCCATTGATCTATGAAATGCAGGGGGTGCCTTCTACTTATCACCAATGTTTAAAATTTCAAAACACGGGCCAAGAAATAACTATCAGTGTAGACTTAATTCCCTTTTAATATTGTAAACATATCAAACTAGTGATAGAGTCTTTTGTGCCACACAATAGTGAAAGTCCTATTTCAAACACATCTCAAGAACAAAACAAGGAAGATATCCCAAGTTCAACTTCAAGTTCAAATACCAAAGAAATGGAGAAAGAAAAAGAAAGTTCAAATGATCAAATTACCACATCAAATAAACAAAGATACAGTTCCTTCTTAATCTAACAAAGGCAGACAAAAAATGAGATTTTTGGAATCAATTGAAGACAGATCAAATTCTTCAAGTTTAAATTCTTTTATTCATAAAGAAAAAAATTCCAAATCGTATAAATGTAAAAAAGGAAAACAAAAGATAACACATTATGAAAAGATGGACAATATGATGAAGAATTTTGACAAACAATATAAATTACATCAAAAAGGGGTAGGAGAATATTCCTTATCAATAATAGACATGCCTACTTCTCCTAAATTTCATGGAAAACTACAAAGATACAATGAAACTTCATAAGACCCAATAATTTCTTAAAGGAAGAAGAAGACAATGAGATCTTAAATTGGCTTTATAAAGGTGATGAAGAAGAAAGTTCAGATAAAAGGGTCCAACACATTATAATTTCCTTACCTCAATATGGGAAAGGTTATCAAAACATTAAAAATATGGGATATCAAGGAACATGGCCTATTGTGAAGAGAAAGGAAGGATTTTTGGAACCAATTGGAAACCACATGGAGATCAATCAAAGAAAAATCAAGATTAGGGTATCTTGAACAAGGTTCTAGTCAAAGGAAATCTTGAATTTCCCCTACAAGACATCCTTTATTACAAGTGTTCACATCATTATATCCCACCTAAATGTATCTGAAAGCATTATAACGAATGATTTTTACATGATTATTTTATTAATATTTTTAATTTTGTATTATTTTTATTAGTACTTTGATGTTCGTCATAAATATATATAGAAACAAATGAATTTTTCTGCAATAATAAATTACATCTAATATTGTTAATGAAAAGTGTCTTATATAAAATCTATTTTTTCCTCAAAGACAAAGATGAGAAGGAATTCAAAATATAACAACAAGAATATTCTAAATCATAATAAAAAAAAATCATATTTTAATGACAATGAAAACCGTAATGATAATGATAATTTAATATTTAATATATAATAGTTAATAATTTTAAAGTAAAATCATAAACAAATATGACATCTTTCACAGACTTTACGCTTCTCCAAAAGATAATATTCTTCTCAAGATAAATATGTTATTATATTATGTATTAAATTAATATAATGCTTAAAAAGAATTAAGTAAACCTCAGACAACTAAGTACAGGATTGCTAAATTATAATGGGAAGCCGGCAGCATTTAACTTTTTGATATACAACCACTCCCCAAAACTGCAGAAATCCAGGTGGAATAAATAATAAGTTGAAAGTGACTTGTACATCAATAATTCTGGTTGAATAGACTTTTATGGCTACAAATACAACAATAATTCTATTTTTCCAGCCGGCTAAGTGCATCCACGGCTCACAATTTGGTGGCCAGGTGCCTCAAATCTGTTCAGATCAACCTGGAATAAAATATAAGTTGAAACTGATTTGTACATTGACTTGTAAATTATAGTGAAAGCGATGTTGGAATAATGGGTAATAATGCGCAGGCTATTTTAATAAGACATGATTACTTTTCTATGTGGAAGAAGCCATAATCAGTGCCCAGGCGCCTTTGTTTGAACTCTGGAGTAGAATGAAATTTTGTATTATGTTTTTAAAAGGCCAAAATCAGTGCCGAGGTGCCTTTGTTTGAAGTCTGAGGTAGAATGATACCCAAAAGCCTTTGAAGATCAATGGGGAATGGAGACGTAGGGCAGACTAGATATTCAATCAGGGCCCACCAAGCCCAAGGTGAAACGGCTACAAAGTGACATTCGCCCCTGACGATCTATAAATTGAGCCTCTCGTCTGCTGGGTTTCAGAGCAAAGAAGGCAAAAGGCAAGGTAGAGTGCAATGGCGACTACATGCAGCGCACCCGTTCTACCCCTTGCCCTCCCTCGCTTCCGTTGTCATAACCGCCACTCTCCTGTAATCAGCTTCGACTTAGCCAGATCAATAACCACTGTGTCGCCCAAGACGAATCCGCAGGATCGTTCACCGGTTCAACAGTCACCCATGGCCGGGCAGAGAGCAGGCGTTCCATCTCCATCTCCGTCTCCTGTGCGCGCCCAGCAATCACCCAGCAATCACCCCGGTTCAAAGAAGAAGGCCTGCCTGTGCTCGCCCAGCAATCACCCCGGCGCCTTCCGTTGCAGTCTCCACAAGAGTCGCCCTACTTCCTCCGCTCCTCATCTGCATGTGCTCAGATCGGCCATGAAGAATTCACTGGTGAGAGTGGGCAGCGTGGAAGGAGGAGAATGCATGAAGAGAGCGCTCTCTGCGCTCATTCGACCCTCCTCCCACCAATTTCCAAGGAGGAGGTCCTTCCACCCGCAGCCCAGCAGGCTCCGCCATATGACCAAGGCAATTTCCTGAACACCCCTGCTCAGTACATGAAAATGCTACACAAAGCACCGCGCTTCTCTGCTATCATATGACCACCGCATATGACCACACCCGGTTTGGATGAAGGAAGCGCTCGTCCGTCCCTCCACTGGCAGCCCAGCAGGCTCCGCCATATGACCTCGGCGCCATTTCCTCAAGGACTGCCCGTTGCCCGCTATATTCACAAGATAAGGTTCTTTTTGCCGTTGCCCGCTTTGTTGACTTGTTTTACTCAACCGAGCAAAAGCTCGCTTCAGTAAAAGGCCACAACAAACGCCCCAGCGGTCTTCACACATTCTTTTATTCAAAATGTAAAGTGTATATAACATTAACTCCTTCCCTGCTGCCATCACGATTCTCAGCTATGAAGGAATCAGTAAATGTATAATTTGTGAATACCGAACAGGAGACCATTACAACACAGACGGGAATATGTTCAATACAAGTCCACATTTCGAATACGTTTATTTAATGCTCTGATCACTGACTTTTTCCAGGTACTCAATTTTTAATGGGTTTCCACTGCCGCACGAGCTTAGCTTTCTTGTCTAACTTTTTAGACTCCTGCACAGTAGTTCTTGAAATTTGTAAATAATCTCAAATGCCAACATTATATGGTAACTTTGAAACAATGGTAGAACTTTGAAGTTTTCTTAATTTGAACTAAAATACAAGAATAATGTTACAGGGAGTAGAGTAAAGAAGGCACCGAGCAATAAGATAAGAATAAATAGAAGCATTTAATGTAGCATTTCACGTTATATTCCTTAACGGGCAAGACAATATAAAAGGCTTTTCAATACTGCGTGCCTGAAATGCACTAAAATGTCTACCATTCTACCATTTGGACGACAAGCTCTGGCTTCTCAACAATGTATTTAACACCATTTTCAGCCTGCGTCATATTTACGGAAGTCCTCATTGTTTTCGCCATTACTGACTCGAAGAAAAAAAGAGCAACTGAAAGAATCAGGGACTGCGATGCTCGACTGGCGGCCATTTTGAATGAGAGAAAACCTTCAATGGTTATATGACATGCTATGGCTTTGGGCTTCATATTAGACAACGATACATTGTTGTAGTTTAAATCATTCTTACAATGTTGATAATGTAAGTTGTTAGATTATATTAAAAAGAATTTAACAATTAGCATGTGTTGGAGTCAACACACATAATTTGTTAGTGGGATTGGACTAGTTTATACTATACAAATGATACATAGAATACAAAGAATATTGTAGTTAACACACATAGTTTATGAGCGGGAGTGGACTCCAAACTAGACAATGATACATTGAATATTGTAGTTAATGAATTTTATAATCTAAATCTTGCTTACATATTGATAATGTAAGTTGTTAGACTATATCCAAAAGACCTTAACAGTTAGCATGTCTTATAGTCAACAAACATAGTTTATGAGTGGGAGTGAGCTTCATTCTATACAATGATATGTTGAATATTGCAATTAATGATTTTAACAATTAATAAATTGTTGGAGTCATAGTTGATTAGTGGGAGTGGGTTTCATAGCATATAATGATACATTGAATATTAACAAAATCAGATTTCCACAATCCATTATGATGAACAATAAGTTTATGGATTCGATTGTGTGAGTTTTTTTAGCATCGACGTTTCGGATCACACTCCGTGATCCATCATCAGGAATAGAGAGTAGGAATGAAAAGTAAAATATGAATTGATAATGTAGTTACAAATTGAATATTTGTAGTTAATGTATTGATATATTTATATTAGAGGAGATCTCATACTAAATCATTGTTGAGTTGGAGATCAAAAAATTTAAACATTTTTTAACAAATATATTAACTCCTAAACGTAAAGTTCTTCTATTGTTTTCATCTAGATAGGACTAGGACTAGGAAAAGGTGTAATACTCGTGCATTTTTTGTTCTTTCTTATCTTGTTCTTCTTATTATGCATTTTGAAATCTAAATAGAGCTCTCACAATGTATGTTAAGCGAGTTATTTTAGTGCTAGGACGTGGTCTTAATCATTGTAATAATGAAGATTACATGTGCATGCTCTTTTTCCTTATGTTTTTATGTCCACTTTAACTAAGTATTCTTAGTGCAATAAATAGCCTATCAACTTAGCAACTGTTACAAATAGTTGTTCCTAAAGAAATGAACTACAATGTAAGTTAGCTATACACAACTTATTCTTAAACAAATGTTAAGAAAAATTAAGCACATTAATCTTGAATCAAGATATATAACTCAAAATAATATTCTAATAATAATAATAATAATAATAATAATTTAAGCTACTTGAAGTATTGCAATTACCTTAAGTGCCCTTTATTAAGTAGTTGCAATCCCAAGTTATCTATATTGAAATTTTAACTTTGTTCTCCATTGAGTAAATCCATTCTTTATTGTAATTTAAGGAAAGTACATAAACTAATAACAAACTTATTGAATCAACAAAGTTACTAATAACTAAATCTATTGACTAAATCTCCACTGGGAGAGGATCTAACATATATATAAGATCTTGAGAGTCTAATTATTTATTAACTAAATAAAGCTTGTAAACAAATATCAATTTCCTCGAAAGAATAGAAAGAAGGCTAATTCTATCCTAAATAAGAATCACAACATAATAATGCAAGGTGTGAGTATCCCATTACCTTTTTCCCCTTTGGAATCTACATAATTTTGGCTTTTAATTTTTGCTTGACATGAGATAGCAGCCTCATGGATTTGTTTGGATTTTTATTTGTTTAAATTGCATGTAAATTTATTGTGACATTGTGATCCTTAAATTTGTGTTAATTCTTTTATTTTGCATCCAAATTTATTCTAATAGAAATAGTAAGGATGTTGATAATGTTAGTTATTAGACTATATTCAAAAGAGTTTAACAATTATCATGTGTTCGAGTCAACACTCATAGTTTATGAGTGGGAGTGGGTTTCACACTGTATAATGATACATTGAATATTGTACTTAACACACAATTTATGACTGGGAGTGGGCTTCACAATGTAAAATGATACATTGAATATTGTAGTTAACACACATAGTTTATGAGTGGGAGTGGGCTCCACACTATACAATTATACATTTAATTTTGTAGTTAATGATTTAATAATTAACATGTGTTGGAGTCATAAATGATTAGTGAGAGTGGGTTTCATAGCATATAATGATACTTTGAGTATTTGTAGTTTATGTATTCATATTTTTATATTAGAGGAGATCTCATACTAAATCATTGCTTAGTTGGAGAATAACATTTTTTTAACACATCTAATAACTCCTTAATGTGAAGTTATTCTATTATTTCTTCATCTTTGAAATACAAGTTAGCATATACTACACAAACCTTAAGCAATGATCTCTTATTTTTTCTTATGTTTGTCAAAATAGTCATCTAATTGTTATTAAGATTAAATTTTCATCTCTCGATTATTTATAAGATTATATGAATGACTCAAATGTGTATAGGCATAATTAAGGAACTTATTTTTTAAAATTAATTCACTTGATAAGTATAGTATTTAGATTTTCAATTCTCAATTAAATTGATTAAAAATAGTTTCAAAGTAATATGTTTTTCTTGAAAAGTGTAAATTATATATTAAAAAAATCTTATGAAATATAAACTCTTTATATTATGACATTTTTGTGTACTTTCCATGTATCTTTCATATGAATCATATATTGAAGGGTATTTTAATTAATTACCATAAATAAATGCGATAAAAAATAACATTAAAATCAAGAATATAAAGTAATGAGAAAATTATTCAATATACTGAACAATTATTAAACCTTAACCTCTCTCCTCTATTTTTGCATTTTTCACGCTATTTTTTCTATTCACATGCTTGTGAACATCCTTAATTAATAATATGTTTACATGGATTAACATGGGAATCATGCCCACTAGAAAATATTAGTTACTATCAAATGAAGGAAAGAAGTAACTAAAGCTACTATGATAGTCATAGTAATATGTAACACAACTGTAGATCAAATTATATGTTCATCTAGATAAATGGTTCATTATGATGAAGAGGGAAGTAACCATGATAGTATTAATTTTGATGGAGATGAAGTTTATCATATCTATAAGAAAAAGAGGAAGGCGCAGTTCCCCGTGCCTTCCATACCCTCTTCTTCTCACAAGAATATGCTGGTCTCTTCGAATGGTGATGATTCTGACTATATTCTATATCAGGGTTTTGTGCCTGACTCTTTGGACTAGAATATTGGTAAAATAAAAGGTAAGGGTCCCAGTAGTAGGGGTATAGCTAAAATCAATGCTAAAACTTATGGGTCCCCTTCTTTCACTATTAAATCACCACCTAAAAATAAAATTTATCCTCCCTTGGTCAAGGATGTCATGCACAATCCTTTTGATGTTGACATTCCCCTTGAGATTGGAAAGGATGCCCCTATTGAAAAGGGCTCCTCTTGTAACGATGAGGCCTTTATTGACAAAATTCTCAATAATTTATTTGTTTACCAAGAGGATCTTTTTAATTGAATTTTCCTAGAGTTAATAGATACCTGCAATGATTATCCTACCTTTAGGAAACTTGATGATATTCTTGAAAGTACTCTCAAGATGGAAAAAGGAACCAGTGATCTCAAACAAGACCACGAAGGAAAAATTAAAATATATGGAGGATAAATTTTATGGAGTATAGACGACTCTAAACAAAGTGGTAAATGTTAGCAAAAAGGTTTTGCAGGATACTAGTGAGGGATTATGGAAGCTCAAAGAACAAGCCAAAGTTGTACATAATCTATCAATAGATAATTATCCTTCTTATACTTCTAGAAGTATTAGACATGATACTGACAATCTGTAGGTTAGGAAGAAAAACAAAGTAGTGGATACAAGCTTGGAGAAGATGAACACTACAACTTTGGGTAATAGATCGAGTCTAGCTATGCATTTGAGGAGTAAGATAAAAGTTTCTACTCCATTGGATAGTGTTGTTAAAAGGGTCAAAGATATTAACATTGATATCATTAGGAAAAACTAATCTTTGGATAAGTCTTTAGATAAGTGTTTTTAGGTTGTCTTGGTGTTTATAGTCCCCAGTTTTGGCTTTTGGTTGGTGTCTAGGTCCAATTTGGTTAGTGTCTATTCTATTTTATGACACGATGATCCTTTTATTTTTGTAAACATTGGGTTTGAAGTTCCTGTAAAACTAGTTTTCCTCTAATCAAAAATATTATTCACCTTGTATTTAATTTTCTTATATCTCCAAAAATTTGAGTCTATATGTGGTAATGTGTTGATTATAAGTGTATGTTCTTATTGAAATATGCATTTATTTCCTTCTAATAATGCACAAATCTTGGCATGTGATATGTTAATCATGGTAGTACTTTGTAGACATAAAAAATATAAGATACATAGTTAATAATGCATCCTAGTGATCTTATTGGTAGATGAATATTTTTCTGTTTAAAAAATGAAAAAAGATAACTTGAACAAAATAACTAATAGCCAGTCATAGTTTTTTCTAACTTTATTTAAAAATTATGAAAAATTCATTAAATTTAAAAAGTATTAGATTTCTCTTTGATATTTACTCACACTAAAAATTAATAAAAAATCTAAGAGATATAATCTTCACTCTAGAGATTCCCATAAAAGTATCCTTTATCAAAAGTGTTCACATCACTATATCCTACATGTATGTATCTAAAATTGTTAGTGTATTCATTTCATTTTCTTACACTTAGGATTATTAGCCTACTTAGTCCTCCATATTCATTTGGAATTTGTTCACGCAAGTTGTCACCATTTAGGAGATGATTCGAAAAGTATCAATTCTATTTTGACACCTCATCCTAGTTGAGTTGGAGGCAAATCACCACCACCCATTAAGTTTTGGGTTGGACCTCTAATTCGACCCAATCACTCTTTATATATGTATCTTTCTTCTATAGCTTATTCTATGGTTAATTTTGGTCTACATTTGTGTTGTTGTGGTTCATTTTTATCACTAACAAATCTTAGATTTTACATGGTATCAAACTAAATTATGACAGTTTAATGCCAACAAACTATAGTAGTCAACATCTCTTGAAAGGTTCTATTTTGGGCATGGCCCTCGCAAGCTCTTGGCATGACTCTTTTATGCGATGGATGCTTTAGTATGCACCTCATTTGTAGCATACCCCCTATGAGTTTTATGTACAGATCTTTTTGTGACAAGGCAACCTCAACTGGACCCTATAACATCAGGGAAGGGCGTCCTAGTTGACCATGTGCATATGCAACAGGGTTTTTCTCTTGTGCACATGGGTTTTACTCAGGGTCTGCGGTTTTAGCAGCCCACAACAATAATAGTACACCCTAGTTATATGGGTTTTGAGCTCTTGGTCATACGGGTTTATAGCCCTTAGTTTTTTCCAACCCAAGGGGGCATAACTTTTTCCCATCTTTTTTTATTTGGAAAATTTTTTTTTGGTGAAGTTGAAAATTTTCACAATAATTATATTTTTAATGTAGCAGGTTTTTTTCTCTAAAGGGGGAAAAATTAATTTTCTCATAACTTTTTCTCAACAACTCAAAGTTGAGTTCTTATTTTTGCAAAAGTGCATATTTTCTCATGACAAATATAAAGCGCACAATCATGCACTATCATTATAATGTATCATTTTTAGTGTATTTTTTGTGTTTGGTTACAAAGTCATCCTTCTATGAAGTGTCAATCACAATGGGGGTAGAAAATGATAATCAAAGGAGTTTTGTGTGTCTTCTATTTTGTACATTTCTTCTAGAATTTCTCTTCATTTTTGTATTCTAAAAATCAATTATCTAAGTCTAGCAGCTTGGATCCTAATGTTTACTTTCTATGTTTAAATTGATCTCTCTAATTATTTTTTCATGTTGAGAACTTGAAAAGAACCAACCAAGTTTAAGAATATCTCAAAATACTGTTTGGGAAAATTGATGAACTTAGAAGTCATGAGTTGGAAAATCAACTCCTAGGTATTAGTCTTTCAAGTTTTTCAACTTTAGAGGACTTATTCACTAAATATAAATCTTTGAAGTTGCAATTAAAATATTTTGGAATTGACAAGAAAGAGGATCAATTAATCCTTTCTGTAATTTCCAAACTAGGTTCTAAATTTTTTGTGTTTGTCTCTACTTTCTATTCTACTAAAATATCCCTTAGTACCTCATGGACTATGCCCTCACTTGATAACTTTATTTTTGATTTTACAAGGGAGGAAGAAAATTTGATTCAAATGGGTACTTTGAAATCTGCTACAACACAAGCTCTAATTGTAGGTAATGAAAAGAAACAAAATATTAAAGGAGAGATAAAGATCACTAAAAAGGAAAGGGAAGAATGAAGACAAAATTAACAAATTCAACAAGGATAGTTCATCTCAACAGAGTAAATCAACTACTGAGAGAGTTAAATGTTTCTTAAATGTAACAAAATTGGCCATGAAGAATAGGGAAAACCTTAGTGGCGAATACTCACCAATTGGCGAATATTTAGTGTTCCTTGATATCAAAATTGGCAAATAAGTGGGACTAAATGGGGTGGATGGATCACCCTAACTTTATAAATCTTTGGCCGAATATAAATTGATTTTCCATCATTTTGATAAATATGTTTAATCTATTTTAAGAATTTTCACAATAGGATCTATGCTTTTAAAATGATTTATTTAATATTTTCGCCTACAATTTTGGATGTGTGTCTTAATTGTCAACCATATTCACCAATATTTGATCAACATTTAAGGTTGGGGTACGGGTTAAGTATATATATTTTACATGTGTCTCTATTCAGGATAATTTATATGGAAATTGCTTTCGTTTAAAAGTTTGTCCCGAAATAGATTTGACAATGGACATGTGTCTCTATTCCACTAACTTTCTATGGAACTTCATGTCCTTTAAAATTCTGGCCTGAAATAGAATTTAGTCCATTGATCTAGGATCATCCAAAAGTTACGAATATTAGGGTTAGTATATCTCAGATGATACAAAATTAACTAAGGACACCTTAACAAAATAATAAAATTTAACCTCATCTTATGGGCAGTGCCACCAAATCCCTATCAAACAATTTATTGGAAAATTGCACCGATAAAAGTGGGGAAAATTTAACCTTCAATAATGAAATATTTGCCAAGATTTTATAGAATTTTTCGTAGGATTGAAAAAAAATTCACCAATGCAAACTAATATTTTTTACTTTCAAATCAAAAAATTTCACCAACTATATTAAATTTTTTCCCAAAAATAATATAGGCTTCGCTAGTATTTTACACCTCTTACTGGGAAGGGGTTTATTAAATTTATCTCTTCTTGTCACTTTTTTGGACGATAGTTTTTTCCTACTAGGTTTTCTATCTTCCTTCTTTTATAAGTGATTTCATTGTACCTGGGTAGCTCACTAAGCTAGTAGATGAGACACATTTTTTATCTTGTCCTCCTAATTTGTTCTTAAGGGGGGTGTTAGTGTATTTATTTCATTTATTTACACGTATGCTTATTAAACCTACTTATTCGAGACAGACTATAACTGATTGAATACTTGAAAGAGAGAGATTTTTATAATACAAATGTATATGTGATACATTAAATCAGTTATTATATTGTTATTGATGTCAACTAGTTTTGACAGTGTATGCACCCAAAAATGGTCGCCTAGACTTTGGGCCCCATTTATTCGATTTATTGATCCTGAATCAATTTTATCAATAATCAATATTTTCAACAATATCAATTCCTTGATCAAGTCTTAATTTCGATCATATATTGGATTTTATCCTATGGGCTAACCATTTATCCTATGTTTTTATTTACCTAAAAGGAATATTTCCTCCCCTTTTAATAAATAAAAAGCCCCCACCTTTCCTCTTATCCTAAGTTGCACAAATAAAATATTATTCTTATTTTATAAAAAGGGAAAAGCACTTTTTGTCTCATATGGACATAAAGTCAACTCTTATTTTCCTATTGGAGGATACTTGTGCACATGGATTGCTCCTCTTTCAACCTCCACCGCTGATTAAGACTTTTTGCCTCTTAATCTCCATGGTCCATTTCACCTTATTTCTTATAAAAGGAGAGCCCTCTCCTTCATTTTACATATATCCACTTATTTTATGCTAATGTTATGCTACAGGTTTTAGGTGCATTTGGAGTTTGAAGACATTGGAGACTTGTTGCATTTCATTGTAGTTGCATATTTGCTTTCATAGTTGCATGAAAATAGCATTATTAGTGTAGATTTCCTTTTATGCAATAGAATAACTCACATAGTCTAAATAGGAAGGCTTGGTAATACTTGTTCTTTCCTTTCATAGTTTAGATTGCATCATCATATAGCTTGCATTGCATTTTCATAGTGATTCTTGAGGATATTGGCATTGTTGCCCTTGTCTTCCCTTGAATCTCTCATTGTGTGGTTGACTAGCAAGGTCACAAGCTTGTAGCTATAGCTGAGAGCAAATTTATCATAGTCCCTTGCAACTCCATGCATAGAGAGCTATGAGCCGCTTTGTGAGGCCTCATTCTTGAGCAACCTTGCATGTAATGGTTCATAGAAGTGCACCATTTTACTGTGTACATTTCTGGTGCCCACCGTGGGGCTGAGTAGATTAGCTTTGTCCCTTTAATTCTGCATTTTCTGTCAAAATTTTCATCAATTTTTGGCTTGATTTTTAGTCTCTGGTTTTCTGTCTCAGAGTATCGCGTGATACTTCTCAGAAATATCGCGCGATATACCTTTGTATAGCGGTGCGACACTTCGCATGAAAGAAGAATCGCCCGCCAGTACTGAGAAATATCACCTATTATCGGGTGAAGTATCGCCCGCCCATAGTGAGAAGTATCACGCGACTGAGAAATATTGCATGACTATAGGAAACTGTATCGCGCGATACTAGTGAAGTCTGAGAAATATCGCCTGGTCTGACAGAGACTTGCATTTCCAGTTTTCTCATCCAAATTTGATTATTTTAGCTTGCTATTTTATTTTATTGTGTTTAGATAGGTCTAACCCGCATCTTTTAGCTTAAATATAGCAGTTTATTGCATATTTACATTTGGATTGTGATTTTGCTAACCTTGTGGGTCTAACAAGTTGTGCTTGTAGGTGCTCTCATTTGCTTGAAAATTGCTAAAAATGCATGTCAAAGAGGGCTACTAACAGTTTTTGCAGGGCTGCCCAAGCATAAAAACAAAAAAAAATTTTTTTGCTTGTTTATTTGCTTTCCTTTCAAGTGTGGCATTCACTAATTGTATTAGGCATCTTAATACCTTGTGAAAGGGATCTTGAGGTGGTAGGAGAAGTATGCTCTTCACCTTTAGGTGAATCAGAAAATCTTGACCCATCTTAAGGTTTTGGAAGCAAGGGAGTAATTGAATCTCTTTGCTTGGTGTGTTTGGGAGAGATTTTTGAGATAGGGGAGTATGCTCTTCACCCTTGTGGTGAATCAAAAACCTTGAACCTCAAGAGTTGATCCATTTTTGTTTAGTTTAGGATCCTTTAGCGGACCTGCTCTTGAGCAATCAAGAGGAACGACTCAAGTGGGGACAACCTTGTCATCATTTTCTTTAGTGGCAAGTGATTCCAACTCACTATAATCTCAAGGCTATCAAGGACACCAAAAACCTTGGTAGACATAACACTTGTCTTCGTTTGATGTGAGTAGCTCATGGGATTGCGACCATGGGGAAAACATTGAACAAGAATGCTTAAGGTACTCTTGAAGCCGTGAGGTCCTAGTCCTTTTATGAGGAGCAAGAGGGGTGTTGTGAACGGAAATCCTTATTAATAACCATTAGATAGAAGCCACCTTCTTTTAGCCGCTTATCTTCTTAGTGCAAGGATTGATCCAAGTGGTTTACCCGGATCACCTTAAGATACTCACCATATGTGTCCCTTTGGTTGTGTCATTTGACATTTCCATGACAAAGCCAACATCTCTTGTGGGTAACCACTTGGTGTGAGGCGAGGGGGCATCAAGTTGTGGGCTAAGTTGGTAAGTATTGAGCCTTGACTTTCTAGGATAGATTTGCTTCAAGTGTTTTCAATTGTGTGATACCAGTGCAAACGTTCTTACATACAAACAATCGATAGCATTCATAGGGTGTTGTTTCAATTCTGATATCACAAGTGTTTGTCTTGGAAAGGTTGCTTTTGCCCTTGTTTCAAGTGTTTGAGACCATGTTTTGATCCCTTACTATTTGCAAACCTATCGAAATTCTACTGATATTGTGACTGAAATTGAAAACATCAACCCTCAGACTGGAAATTTTGACCAAACAGACCCAAAAATGCAAATTTTACACAATTCTGGTCAAGAGTTAAACAATTCTGCAATAGTATCACGCCCTATAAAGTGAAGTATCGTGCGATACTTCACGCTTGCTAGAAATATCACCTGCTTTGAAGAGAAATATCGCGCGATAGTTCACCCCTGACGGACTATCGCCCGACCTGCCTGGAGTATATCGCCCGCCAGTACTAAGAAGTATCGCCTGGCTTCGGGTGAAGTATCGCGTGGTTATAGGTTTATCGCCCCAGTAGCCTGGAGTATATCGCCTGGTTTATTTTTGCCGTGCTTAAATTTTGGTCAGTTTCAGTTGCTGTTAATCAGGCTAGGTCTTAGAGCAGGCTTCTCACCCTGACGTTTGAAGACCTGTCTTGACTCCAAATTTCTAGTTTTTAGTCCTCCGGGATAGCATCATTTGATTTACGAAATCACTTTGGAATAATTGTCAAGTTAGAAGGCCATTCTTGGTGCCAAGGTTCATCTTTAAAATTGTTAGCTACATTCGGGGAAAATTTTAGTACTCTTATTATCCAAATCGCTTTCATTTAAATCTCAATTTCAATTATCTTTTGGCCTAGTCCAACCTCCTGATTCAAAAGTGCAAGGGTAGTCACCCTTTGATTTGAAGAACCTCTTTGACAGTGTTGGTAAAGCCCTTTTTTTTCTTCTCGTTTCTTTTTTGGACAATAGAGGACTTTGATTATCCTAGTTTGGCGTTGACACTTTGAGAGGTCACCTTCTCATTGAGAGTATCTTTCTTTCATGTCAGTTACGACAAGGTACCAAGTCAATCAAGGGAAGCGACCCCCTGTTGCCTTTAGCCAGTTACCACCTGTCAAGACTCGTCGACAACCTAAGGGAAAAGGACCCCTTTTTTATCAATCTCCTAAGAGTGAATCTGAGGTTTGTTTTAATCCGGGAGCTAATCCTAGTGAAGTGAGCACCTCTTTAATACCACTCTCATCAAGCATGGACATGAGTTACACTTTTACCCGACAACAAAGAGAAGCCATGAATCAAACTCTTGAGGATATCTTCCAACGACATAGAAGAGAGTATGGTGGTTCTTCTCATGCTAGTCCACCCGGGTCACCTCCCAACAATGCGAGGTATTTTGATGCTCACCAATGAGCCGAGAGACATCATAAGCAAGCTCACTCAGATTCAGGGTCACAACACGAAGACCAGAACAACGAATCTAGTGATCACCACATAAACGCAGCCAATGCAATAAGACATTCAAGACAATCCTCTCCACTTAAAGACACCTCTCGATATACAAATACCAGATTGAGAAGCATTGAGAGAGAGAAACAAGCCTACTTGGATGGACAGGCTGCTAAAAAGGAAAAATTCAGACAACTAGAGGAAGAGGAACGTGCATTGTTGGATATATAGAAGAGAGTCGCCCAAGAAGAAGAAGATAGACTCTATGCACAACAACTCCAAAGCCGATTTAACAGGAGGGGAGCCAATAGTGGGACCAACTCACCCCCATCTACCCCTTCCCCTAGCCCTAGAAGAAGATCAAGGACACCCTCACGATCCTTAAGTCCTAGACCAAGAAGGGCTTCAAGATATGACCATCATAGGAGACAGTCGTCTCATAGACATTCAAAGCAACCCTCCCAATGAGCACATCATGGCTCACAGCATGGAGGAAGTTATGCTAAAATTGATCATATGGACTTCATGACTATGCAACAAGAACCATCCTTTCAAGCATATATGAAGCAATATGTGGAACAAAACAAAGACCAATTCTTGGAAAGTCTTATCAACAAAGGTGCTAAAGTTCCATATAATTTTGATGTTCACCAAAAGATCAAGAAATAGAGCCCTTCAACTGATGAGGTGATCTTACAAATGCAAAAGGATATAGACAGGATGAAGGCTCCCAAGAGCACGTTTCATTTGGACTCCATATGTCCTAACCCCATTGACAAAAGTGTGGTGATGGTAGAATTCCCTAAGAAAGTTGAGTTCCCAACATACGACAAATATGATGGCACTGGTGACCCTCACGACCATGTTTGACAGTTCTACATAATGAGCTTTTCCTTTCACCATGAAGACTCCTACTTGATGAGATTATTCCCAAGGAGTTTAAAAGGTCAAGCCATGGAATGGTTCACCAACCTTTCCCCTCTAGTAAAGACATTTAAAGAACTTGTCCAAAGATTTGTTCAGCATTTTGCTTACAACTTATCGAAGTCGGTCACAATGCTTGATTTTTGTAAACTTAAGCAAAATTAAGGGGAATCTTTTGTCACATTTTTACAAAGATGGAGGCGATTGTGTTCGAAATACCCAAGGACAATCCCTGAAGAGGAGAGAATTGATATCATTGTGAGCAATCTAATACCAGAACTTAGATATGAAGTCAAGAAAATCGCATTTAATTCCTTTGATACTATGGTAGAGGTGGCATGTCACATTGAGGATGTCCTAAAAGAACAAGGAATTTTGGCTAAACCAACAAATAACAACAATAGCCAAAATAACAATACTAATGGTAACAAGGACAAAAAGAACTCCTATTGGAACAAAAAAAAGCAAGTGGTCAACGATAGAGTTGTTGACTCATCTCAGGTCAAAAATGAAGGAGTTCTTAACCTCTCTCATGCAGTTCAAGCTATGAAGCTGCGAACGTCTTCAACACAACAAGACAAACCTAAGTATCAAAAGAGATCTAAAACGGAGAAAAGATAATTTACCAAATTGGGAGAATCTTATGCAGATGTTTTTAAGACATTAGTTGCTCATAATTTGGCACACCCACAGGATCCTACAAAACATCGCATACCGGATCCTTTACCTCATTGGTGGGATGCTAAGGCTTTTTGCGTTTTCCATAATGGGATTGGACATGACATAGAAAATTATTTTAAACTCAAGCATCTTGTCCAAGACCTTATTGAGAAAGGAAAATTACAAGTGGATGGGTTAACTACTAATGCAGATCATAAAGCCTTTAAAGAGCCCTTGCCTAAATATGAGAAAGGAGAGAATTCTAACAATAAGAATGGCAAGGCAGCTATCAACTACACCTACACAAACACGGAGAACGTTATTAACATGCTTGAAGTTGTGGATGATAGTGTCAACATGATGAGAGGGAAAGATCCCTATGGACATAATGTGGACTCAACTCCTATGACTGATGAAAGACCCACTGTAGTGATAAGAGGTCCTCACTCACAAAGAATGCCCCAGTCCCTCAATGCTGTCACTAGGGGACAAGCCCAAGCGCCCATTATCATTAGAGATCCTAGCACTAGCAAGTCTAAGCAGCCCATGTCCAAAGGTGCTCCTTCCAAATCTACCATTGGTCCTGATTCCAAGTATAATCTTATTGACCAGCTACAACGTACACCCGCGCAGATATCCATCTTTGAGCTTTTAGAATTGTCTCCAAAGCACAAGCGCGTCCTCGAAGATGCTTTGCGAGCAGCCAACGTCCCTAACAACTTAGATATTGATCAATTCTAAAACATGGTCAACCATTTGGCTAGCCCTCATTACCTCACCTTCTCCGAAGAAGATGACAAATCCATCAGTCACCCACATAACTTGGCCTTACACATCAAAGTCATGATTCATAAAACCTGTGTTAGGCGTGTACTGATAGATGGGGGTGCGGGGCTCAATATTTGCACCCTGAGTTTGTTGTTGGCTCTAGGATATTCTGAGAACATCATTGACACAAGGAAAAGGATCACAATCAAAGCATATGACGAAGCAGAAAGAAGTTCTAAGGGATTGGCTATTTTGCCTATTCGCATTGGTCCTGTAGAAAAAGATATATTATTTCAAATTGTTGATGTTGGACCTCTAGCCTACAACATTTTGCTAGGTAGGCCATGGATTCATGAAATGCAGGCAGTCCCATCAACATATCACCAGTGTGTTAAGTTTCCCCATAACGGTGTAGAAATTTGCATCCCTGGAGATAGTGCTCTATCAGTTAATAACATTTCTGTGGGATCACATGTACCTTTGAATAGGGAAGCTGACAGTCCTAGTAGCTCACTTGAACAATACAAGCAGAAGTTCAAGACCATCGATCTTGGGATGGGAGATTATAAAATAGATTCTTTTACAAACATGCCAATCTCTCCTAGGTCTTATGGGAGACCATCCCCAAATGTGAAGTCTTCATCATCAGTAATGACATTATTTGGGAAATTTGTTGAGTCTTCGGTCCCCATTCAAGAAGAGAAAGAGGAAGTTGCTGTAAGGGACTGGATCTATCACGAGGAGAAATACAAACATAACGAGAATTTTGCTCCATCACCTGAAACTTATGGGAAAGGGTATACACTGGTTAAAAATATGGGATATCTGGGATATGGTCCCCTTAGTCATAGGCTGGTTGCTAAAGCTGAGCCTCTTGATCATGCTCTTTTTGGACGAAAGAATAAGTCCACAGTTGGCTTAGGTTTTGAGAATAAGAAGAAGAAAGGTGTCCCTGTCCCAGCTGTGACGGACAGTGACAGTGACTCAGATTATATGCCTGATCTTTCCAATCAACAAGATGTGTCTGATGATTGGGTGCCCTCAACGAATCTCCTTTGGGGAGATTCCACAGATTTGATGCTTGATAGTCCTACTATCCCAGCTGCGACGGATAGTGACTGTGTGACTACTAGATCGACAAAGGAAAGTGTTACTGTCCTAGCTGCGATGGATAGTACCAATACTAGCACTAGAGAGGGGGAAACCCTTCCTAACCTTGAGGCTTCCACATCACGAGGCCCAAATAATGACTCAGAGATAGACTCCCATGAATATGAATGGGACTCACTTTCAGATGCAACAATTGATCTGGACATGGATATTATCCATGCCTATAGTACCCAACCCGATGCGACTAATGATCCTAGTGTCGGGCTAGAGGATTGCACTCCTCAAATCGCCTTAGTGGACGACGCTTCATTTGATACGATGAGTCCTAATTTGGGTATCTTAGGAGAAAACTTGATGAACTCTGATTATATGGTCACCAGAGATGACACCTTTCGCATAAACAACATCGAACCCACCATTGACTTACCACTTGTTCACTTTGACCTAATTGACTGGTCTCAGCGCCATCAAGAGCCCACATTCCTCACCTTCCACAATGATTATGAAATTGCTTGCTATCTAAATGCTCTTGAACCCGTGGCTTCTTACACCAGTGAACCAACAACCAGCATGACAGAGCCTGATATTAAGTACCTCAGTCTCAAAATAAAAGAGAAAAAGAAAAATAGGTCTGATGGCGAAAACCACTTTGTGGCGGTGTCAGAACCAAAAATAGTAAAAAGAAATGACGCATCCAAAGGTGAAAACCTCTTTGAGGCACCTAAGGATGAGGTACTTAATAACTTGCCAAGTTATTTCTAGGATAGATCATCAATATTGATTGAACCAACAAAGCCAGTCAATTTAAACATAGAAGAAAATCCTCAGATAGTCCATCTTGCTCAGTCTTTATCAGAGGAAGAGACCAAGGCATATGTACAGTTTTTATAGAAAAAGAAAATTAATTTTGCATGGACCTACTCAGACATGCCAGGGCTTGACACGAATCTCATAATGCATCACTTATCCATAGCTCCAGGAGTCAAGCCAGTAAAATAGAGATTAAGAAAAATGCATTCACATGTAGCTCTACTTGTCAAAGGGGAATTAGAAAAACTTTTGAGAGCTGGATTTATTAGAGCCATTGATTATGCAGAATGGATCTCAAACATAGTACTTGTCTCCAAACATGATGGGTCCATTCGTGTCTGCACAGATTTTAGAGATTTAAACAAAGCATGCCCAAAGGATGATTTTCCACTTCCAAACATTGACATGATAGTGGACATGACGGCGGGCTATGACATATACTCTCTAATGGATGGTTTCTCGGGGTATAATCAAATCAAAATAGCTCCTGAAGACCAAGAGAAAACAGCATTCACATGTGCATGGGGAACCTATTGGTGGAACGTCATGCCATTCGGATTAAAGAATGCAGGAGCAACCTACCAAAGAGCTATGATGACTATCTTTCATGATATGATGCACAAAAATATGGAAGATTATGTGGATGATACCCTGGCAAAATCAAGAAAAAGGGACACACACCTCAATGATCTGGAAGTAATTCTAGATCGTATGGAACAATTTCAACTCAGATTGAATCCAAAGAAGTGCGCATTTGGCGTCACCTCAGGCAAACTTTTAGGATTCATAATATTAGCAAAAGGTATCGAGGTTGACCCCGAAAAAGGTCCAAGCAATCCTAGATATGCCACCTCCTCAGAATATCAGCCAAATGAGAAGTCTTCAGGGACGTCTTCAATCAATTAGGAGGTTTATTTCTCAGCTTGCAGATAGAGCGCAACCCTTCAACAAGACATTGCATAAGGGTGCTCCTTGTGTTTGGAACGAGGATTGTCAAAAGAGCGTAGATCAGATCAAAAAATACTTCCCAATCCTCCGATCCTAATGCCTCCTATTCCAGGGAAACCATTGATCCTATATATTTCAGCTATAGACACTTCTCTGGGGGCATTATTGGCTCAATCAGATGATACTGGGAAAGAACGGGCCATATACTATATCAGCCGTACTCTTGTCTCCTATGAGATCAATTACAATAATATTGAGAAATCTTGTCTGGCAGTGGTGTTTGCTTCTCAAAAGTTGCGCCACTACATGCTTGCTCATACCATACATTTGGTTGCCAAAATTGATCCCCTTAAATACTTTCTTAGTAAGGCTGCCCTGACGGGTAGACTCGCTAAATGGATGATGGTCCTAACTGAATTTGACATAGAGTACCTTGAAAGGAAGGCAATAAAAGGGCAAGCTATTGCCGACCAATTAGCTGATTTTCCAATCCAGGATAGTATGCCAGTCCAAGTGGAATTCCCAGACGAACACATCTTGTATACAACTACTCACACTTGGACAATGTTTTTTGATGGTTCCCGCATGCAAAATGGATCAGGTGCTGGAGTGTTATTTGTTTCTCCACATGGGTACAACATTCCGAAGTCTTACAAAGTATTATTCCCATGTACCAATAATATTGCAGAATATGAAGCTTTAACTAATGGCTTGAGAATGGCTATAGAATGGAACATCACAGAGTTACATGTCTTTGGGGATTCCCAGTTAATTATCAACCAAGTCAATGAAGAGTATCAAACCAAGGATGACAAATTGATACCCTATAAAAAGATGGTTGATTCTTTGAGATGCTATTTCACCTTTGTGACATTTCAACAGATCCCTAGGATAGAGAACAAAGCTGCAGACGCCATGGCCACATTAGCTTCACTTCTTCAGTTGGAGACACATGAATCCAGATTTGAATTCCTGGTGGAAGAGCTACACCATCCCATCTTTGACTCATCTGATAGCCATGTCATTTGTGCCATTATCACACACGAGTCTTCCCGATATGGTGCTATCTATTCATATCTTCGTGATGGCATCATCCTCGACACATTCAACCGCTCTGAACGCCGAAACCTCATCCGTAACACCTCTCGCCACACCCTCATCTTTGGTGATTTATATAGGAGGGGTTTAGATGGGATGCTCCTTAGGTGCTTGGAAAAGGAGGAATCCAACCAAGCGTTAGCTGACATCCACGAGGGCATTTGTGGTGGACATTCTAATGGTCTTACCATGGCCCGAAGGTTGCTTAGGCGGGATATTATTGGCCCACAATGCAGATAGATGCAGTCACCTTTGCTAAGTCATGTGAACAATGTCAGAAGCATGGCAACCTGATTCATGCTCCAGGTAGGGAGCTGATCCCTTCTTTTTCTCATTGGCCATTTCAGCACTGGGCCTTTGATCTGGTTGGGAAGATTCATCCCAACTCATCAGGTGGACATAAGTTCATTATTACTGCCACTGACTACTTCACAAAATGGGTGGAAGCTGTGCCACTTTCTGTTGCTTCAGGAAGGACCATTTCTTTGTTCATCTTGAATCATATCATTTGCCGATTTGGAGTGCCTTCTGAGATCATTACTGACAATGGAGGTCAATTTAAGAATAAGGACCTAAAGCACCTATGCAAAAAGTTTAAAATCAAGCAACATTGGTCCTCCATCTATTTTCCACAGGGAAACAGATAGGCAGAAGCCTCTAACAAAACTATTCTTAAGATTCTTCATAGGACAGTACACAAGAATGGTAGGGATTGGCACTTACAAATCAATCCAGCACTATGGGCTTATAGAACAAGCATTCGCACACCTACAGGAGCCACTCCTTTTTCTCTCACCTATGGTGCTGAAGCAGTATTTCCTTTAGAAGTTGAGATACCATCACTTAGAGTCTCACTCAAAGGTTTGATTACAGATGAGGATTACTGCGCCATGAGGTTACAGGAACTAGAACTTCTAGATGAGAAGCGTAAGGCTTCCTTTGATCATATGAGAGTGTATCAGAAGCGTATGTCCAAGGCATTCAACAAGAAGGTTCGCCCTAGAGAATTTCAAATAGGTGATCTTGTTTTGCGCAAGAACCCTAAGAACCAACAACACAGAGAGCAAAAGGGAAAGTTCGAACCTAGCTGGCTTGGACCATATGTTATCACAGCTGCTTTTGGTACTGGTGCGTATTTACTGTCAGATCCTGATGGAGAACAGCTCCTTGATCCCATCAACATTGTACACCTCAAGAAGTTCTATCCTTGATGCACAGTCTGTCTGGGGGCATCCTTTGTACATACTTATTGATCCTAAAAAAATACCAAAAAAATTGATATATGATGCTGAAAAAATCCTAAAAAGCATAAAAAGTCCTAAAAAATACAAAAAAATCAAAAAATTCAAAAATTCAAAAAAATAGAAAAAAAGTGCCTTGGTGAAAACCTGGAAACAGGCGCCTTGGTAGCAAAAATCCAAAAAAATTTAAAAATAAAAAAAAAGATTCCAAGTGGTGAAAACCTGGAAACAGGTGCTACTTGAGGCCTTTGCACCCCTATTTGTTAGCATGTATCCTCGACACTGAGCCTTTCCCTCATACCTTGACCTTATTTGGCTTAGTCTAGAATTGGTCTTTGTCTTTGTCTAGGGGGCATAACTGTTAGCATTGGTCTTTTAGGTGCGTTTGTCTCTTGGGGCATTTCACAACAGGTGTTTTTCAACACCACCCCAAATAGTGTTTTTCAACACTACCCTTGTGTCGAGTGTTTCTTAACACTTATCAGGTGTCTTACCCAATAGTCTCGCATGATGTGATATTTCTCACTAAGCAGATATGATACTTAGAATTTGACTCTATGACCAACACACACGCACTTAAACAATCAACTCGATGATGATATGATGACCTTATTTTTCTTTGTGTGCTGTCTATGAGGATTTCTTTGATGAGTGATCTCTCCCTGAGAAGTTTTTGATGATGCATAGCTAGAAGACTGAGGGAATGAGAACATGTTTTCTTTCTTTATCTGCTTGTGGGTATATTTTGTTGATCCTAACTGTCATGAGCATTTATGCTGGTCCTACTTGACACTATGGATTAACAAGGTATTATCCTTGACTATTTTGCGAGTGCATGCTTTTAGCTATCCTGATTTTCATGTGTCTTGATACAAGCATAATCTCGCCATATCAAACTTAGGTAATCTCACTGCATTAGTCATCTTGACCTATATGTCTTTTTGATGCCTAGGTGGGATTCCCACATTTCTATCTGATAAAGATCATATTCATATCCACATAGTTAGGCTAGTGTGCATTGTATGATCTTACGAAACTACCAATAACACTCGATGATGATAATTAGATGTCTATAGGCATTGTGACCTTGCAAGTCAACCACTTTCATAGTAGCTTGCATTTTTAGGTTCATGATAGTCTAGTTTTGCATCTTGCATATGGAGAGAGCTCTCCTTTTCATCCTACGTGGACCTGTCAGTCGACTATGCTCACCTTTTCTTCTTCTCGATCATGTCTTTCACTCCTTGTCTTTTTCATCTCGAACCTATTCCTGTTCATCGCAAGGGGTTAATCATATCATCATATCTATATCAAAATTGTCATTTTCAAGAAACATGAGTCTATATCATACACATGAGAATTAAACATACATCTATGAGAGAGAACATACATAAGCACATACATAAGCATTTTTGAGCAAAATGACAAGACAATATATATAAACTGATACATCCATCACAAGTGAGACAAATACACATGATACATCGAACATCCAGTAATCTCATAAATCTATATACAATGTCATGATATACAATACAATATGAGATCCCAAAATATAGATCAAAAGTCTCAAAATATGTCCAAAACATCTAAACCTAAGACTCGCTACCACCCTCGTGAGGAGCTCGTGGTGGTGGAGGCATAGCTCTCCTATCGAGTACCACATTTGATACCCCTACCCGCTGAGAGTATGATGGTGCTCTCTCACCCTCTGGGATGGCCTGCAGATATAACCCATGATAATAGGCTGCTCTCACTGACTCTCATCGGAGCTCCAGTGCCTCGGCCTATGCCATCGCCTCACGATGTGCTATCTCTACCCTAAGATCAGATATCTGCTGATCCCGCTCTACCCTCAGATCCAGTAGCTGCTGATCTCTCATGGCTATAGTAGTTCGGAGCTACTATATCTCTACCTCCTGAGCCTATATCTGGGCTCTCAGATCCTCTCCCCCCGCAGGCTGATCCTGCTGTGCCTCCACCTGCCGGCGAGCTGGTCTCGCCTCCTCCTCGGGTGTCACTGATCGCTGTCCTCATGACCATTTTCGGCCACCTGATCTTGACCCCTCTCCTCTCTCCATCCTCCTCCCTCTCCCCCTCCTGCCATCTCCTCCATCCCCTCCCTCTCCTCCTCCCTATCCTCTGTCCCCTCCGTCTCCTCCATCTCCCCCGTCATCTCCTCCGTCTCCTCCCGGCACTGGTACCTGTGCATCGGGTACTGTAAACCAAGGGAATGGCACCCTTCGTCACTCTGCTCTATAGGCTCCATCAGCCCCTGCATCTGCCATATCTGGGAAATACTCCCAGGGCTCGCTCCTGATACCTGCTGTCTCTGTGACAGCCTGCTGATAATTCAACATGGGTAGCCACCCATGACCCTCCTTGTCTCTGGCCCTGGCATATGTGGTAGTCTCTGTCGAGACTCGCTGCTACCTCCCGAACTGCCGCCATACCCGAGTGATGCAGAATCTCTCTATGATCTTTGCATACCGACCTACCAGTGGCCGACTGCACAGCATATAACTTAGCTCATCAGCTGCATCTCCCCAAACCTCAACCTCCTTGTAGGGCCTCCATGTGAATGAGGCTATCTCGTCCAAAATCTGCCGATAGTAGGTCACATCCCCAGAATAGGCATGTGATATAAACCCGAGGTACCTGTAGATATAGGGGTACCTCCTCTCCCTCGGCTGAACCCTGGGGTGCACCACAGCGATGTGCTCCCATGCCCATACCTGTGCCAGGATGGCACCGCATGCCCATGTCCGACCATCTTTGTAGATGATCTCGTGCAACTCATGGTACATCTCTGCCAATATGGCAGAACCCCATGCCATCCGTCGCGGCCTACCGATCAAGTCCACCAAAAGCTGAGCCCATCCGAGCGGGAAACCCTTCTGACTGTGGTCAGTCATCAGGATCTAAGAAATGATAGATGCCACTATGCATGGCACTGGGTAGTCTCTGCTGAAATCATCTATCAGCCTCTCCCAGCTGATATGCCTATCTAGAATAGTGACATCCTAGAACATCTCCTGAACCAGTCGGCGCCCCTCAGTGGCATCTTGATCATAGTACACCTGTGCCAACAAATGAATCATGTCAATTTTTCATCATATGGAAACATTATATTTATGACTAGATCTTAAAACATGATTATACTCACTAGCTCTCCATGACATGGCACTTGTAAGATCCTGTAGACATCCTCCAGAGTGATCGACGCCTCTCTAGTAGGAAGATGGAAGGTGTTGTGCTCACTATGCCATCTCTCGGCAAGAGCAGTCAACAACCCATGGTCCACTCAGATATATGGGTATCTCAGCAGATACCGGAATCCCATCGCTCTGATGTCGGCATTGCTCGGATCGTCTAGATCTCAGACACACCGCAATCTTGTCACCTTCGGCGCTCTAATGATGAGCGTTAGAAAAACCTCCTGCAAGCCAAAACCAAGCCAGTTGTTAGCACATATCATGATGGATGTCCAAAAACTCAGTATCAAACATCCCAAAAATGTAACATTGTCTAGACCCATGTCATTTTTGCTCAAAAATGCATTAAAAATCAAAATTTTATACTGGGCGATATTCTTTTTTTGGAGAAGTATCGCGTGATACTTCTCCCTATAGCGGGGTGATAAACCTTATACCGCGTGATACTTCACCCAGTATCGTGTGATCTTTCCCCCAGTATCGTGCGATACTGGTACCTTAGGTCGTGCGATACTTTGGGGACCCGCGAAGTATCGCGCGATACTTCTCCCCAAAGCGCGCGATACTTCTAAAGTATCGCGCGATATTTCACCTAACAAAAAATTTTGAAATTTAAAAATTTGAAAAAATGTGCTAAAATAAGATATTAAATGCAAAAAATGAATAAAAAGCTTGAGTTTTTCGAAAACATACCGGGGCAGGATAGTGTGGTGGCCGGTTGTGCAACTGGGCGCGCTCGAATCGATGCCTATGGATGGGAACTCCTGCTTGCTGGGCCATTTTCTCTATCTAAAGCTCTGAAATTCTCAAATCACTAAAAGACAAATGATTTTTGAAAATGACATTTTGACCCCTTTTATAGTCTTTTGACTTTTTGACCTCATTTTCAAAACACCTCAGAATTGTGCAAAAATTGCACCCCTAGCTAATTTCAACGTCCTAGATCCATTTTCAGACTCAAAATTGAAATTTGAGGTCATCTTGATAGTCAAAATTGCATTCCAAAATCTTTCCTTCTTCTGCGCAGTTGACTGATCTTTTGAGGCCTAATCCTTCAATCTTTGTTGGGGCATTGTCATTTCTTCATTTCCATGTCTTCCAAACTTCTAGTCTTTCATTCATATTCATTCCATTCCCTCATTTCTCACATTTGACTACATCTTTTTAGTCAGGTTAGGGCATGTTTTATTGCCTAATGGTTAACCTATTTGACCCTTACCTTCGATTGTGATTTCATTCTGATTTGATCAAATCTTTATCGATTTGCTGTCTCTCCTCTACTTGATTTCGATTTTGATTCTGAGGGGGCAGTATTTATGGGATTCTCATCCCTGATTCCTTGATTCTCTTGATTTAGTCATCTTTTGTGAGCTTTCACTCAAATTTGAGATTCTTATCTCTTACTTTGAATGTGATCCCAAATCGACCTCATGTTCAAAGACCTTTGTTTATGCTTTGTCCGGATATGATCCCGAATCGACCTCACATCTGAGTTGTCTTGTGATCCCAGATCGATCTCACATTTCAATTCTTCTTTGACTGCATGTGTTCCCAGATCGATCACACATTAGTCAAAGAGGGGCAAATGTATGCACCCAAAAATGGTCGCCTAGACTTTGGGCCCCATTTATTCGATTTATTGATCCTGAATCAATTTTATCAATAATCAATATTTTCAACAATATCAATTCCTTGATCAAGTCTTAATTTCGATCATATATTAGATTTTATCCTATGGGCTAACCATTTATCCTAAGTTTTTATTTACCTAAAAGGAATATCTCCTCCCCTTTTAATAAATAAAAAGCCCCCACCTTTCCTCTTATCCTAAGTTGCACAAATAAAGCATTATTCTTATTTTATAAAAAGGGAAAAGCACTTTTTGTCTCATATGGACATAAAGTCAACTCTTATTTTCCTATTGGAGGATACTTGTGCACATGGATTGCTCCTCTTTCAACCTCCACCGCTGATTAAGACTTTTTGCCTCTTAATCTCCATGGTCCATTTCACCTTATTTCTTATAAAAGGAGAGCTCTCTCCTTCATTTTGCATATATCCACTTGTTTTATGCTAATGTTATGCTGCAGGTTTTAGGTGCATTTGGAGTTTGAAGACATTGGAGACTTGTTGCATTTCATTGTAGTTGCATATTTGTTTTCATAGTTGCATGATAATGGCATTATTAGTGTAGATTTCCTTTTATGCAATACAATAACTCACATAGTCTAAATAGGAAGGCTTGGTAATACTTGTTCTTTCCTTTCATAGTTTAGATTGCATCATCATATAGCTTGCATTGCATTTTCATAGTGATTCTTGAGGATATTGGCATTGTTGCCCTTGTCTTCCCTTGAATCTCTCATTGTGTGGTTGACTAGCAAGTTCACAAGCTTGTAGCTATAGCTGAGAGCAAATTTATCATAGTCCCTTGCAACTCCATGCATAGAGAGCTATGAGCCGCTTTGTGAGGCCTCATTCTTGAGCAACCTTGCATGTAATGGTTCATAGAAGTGCACCATTTTAGTGTGTACAGACAGTACTTATCATGATAGTTGCAAACATCTGAAGAAGCTAATAATGGTAAAGGATTGAGATATTAACATAAGGATGAGATGTATGGGCAAGATATGAGTATGGTATTCATTGGGTAACTTATTGATGAGTCTATGACATTATGTTAGTGATTTGATTATGTTACATAATTCTGGTAAGAATTGAAGATCAAGAATGAACAATTTTATGTGGTCGGTAAATGAAGAACTTAATAGACACTGAGTTGAAACAGTGTACACTGAGAAAGTGTAGTGTATATTGAGTACAATATTAACCGAGTTAGAAGTCACCAAAACATAACGGTATTAACTGAGTGAAAGAAATAAAATGGAACATGTGATTGCCAACTAAAGATGATGAGCTTTATGAATATGGTTGATTTTGAGGTTAAAGATAAATTTTTTTATGAAGCTCTACAATTGAAGAAAAAAAATTTATGATCGAATGATGAATAATGAAATGTGTTTGAGGCACAAGTTCTAAGGAAGGTTGAAATGGAAAAATCAATGAAGGAGATTAAGAGGCAAGATATATGGATGAGAAGAAAATGGTTTATCATGTCTATAAAAGGAGAAAAGAGATTTATAATGATATATGCACATGAGAAGATTGCCTTGATGTGAAGATGGTCAGACATGTTCAAGTGAGAATCGAGAAATTCTACAGCCTACATCGAGTGTCAGAGAAAGGAATTAACTAAGAAGAATAGAGGTGGAGGACAGAAAGAAATTAAAGAGATTATGGTGGCAAAAGGTATTTTGATCTTAGAAGAGACCTAAAAATATGAAAAGGAATTTGTATTTGAATCATATCATTTAATGTTGCATTCTAACCATTGCTACACATAAATCTCTTAACCAATTGGGACTTAACAGTCTTTATTTATTTTATTATGACATTCAATGAATACTGATTGTTTTATTGTTGACCCCAAGTGAATGTTTGGTCACAAAGAACTATTAGTGATAAATCCTCTAACAAGGTCACACCTTACAGTGTCTTTTGTAACCTTTAACAAGGTTGGATCTTAAGCGAGCTCACTTTAGAAGAGTGAAATTACTTTGACTACTTATCTATAGTTTTCTTGTAAATTATCCATTTCTCTTTTTTGATCTCTTGAGCTTGAAGATCAAACTCATTTCTGGTTATATCCTCTGGGAAATTAAATTGGTGCTCCATAACAGCACACGTTATCTTCTCGCTAAACATCCCAAAATTGAAACCCTCATTATTTGCACACCTAACCACAATTGTAGCCATTCTATAGGGTTGCAAACCTTGATTTAAGTGCACCCATCCCCTTTTGATAATAATATATCGGTGGGCTATTGTAATATCTGGGAACAAGGTTCTCCTTCCTTTGTTTTTCAGGGTTATTTTCTGCAAGTCAACAATCTGTCTCAAAATTTCAGCATACCCTAACTTTAAAGGGACTTGATAGGGAAAAACAAAAGGTGCCTTTCTGCAACCATACACTCTGAAAACCGTGGAAACTAGATATAAAATTATATCACCAAAATTGTGCACTATGGTGATGTCATTACAATACTCCTTTGGCCTAACCAGCCTCAATAACTCCATGGGAATTTTGGGATTCTCAAAAAATAACAAAGATCTGAGCCTTGAAGAAAAATTTCTATCAAAAACAAGATAACTAGCATATGTCCTATCCCATGACAATTCTGTAGTCCACAACTATATTGGCAATGCCTCTCCATTCTTCTTTCCTCACAATATCCATTGTCTTACTGAAGAAATCCATAGCCTTGTATAAAAATATGTGCATCAACATAGAATACCATCCAAAAGGCCTACCTATCTTCATATTTTTTATCCCCATTAATCCGTCATGAATTAGGTTTGTACGGTAAGGGGAAAAATTAAAAATCAATCCCATGTGGGGATGTAGGGACTGTACTATCATAAACATGTATGGGATAGGCCTTTGTGTAGCCTCATCTTGTCAAAAAATCAGAGCTAGGGACTTGTATACACCTTGTGCCCTTAAACTGAAAAGGTCTAACCTGAAAGGCTAAGGTGTGCTTGCACTGACCATACACATGGCACCAATTTTGCCAAAGAAATCTCTTAAAGGGCCTGACCTTAGATAGTCTCTCTGTGCCTCATTAATTTTGTTAAATTCCTCAAAGTCAATCTTTTCAAGTCCAATAGAGGGATCATTTAATGAGAAGACCTATCTGATTTCATCCTCTGTGATGCTCACCAAATCCTTTCCATTAATATCTTTGACATATCTGGTCACAAGGTCATAACATCTAGCTATCTGTACATGAGAAGGTCGACATCCATAAAGATGCTAGGTACAATGAGTCTCCCTATGTCGAACTGCCATATATTACTGAGAGGAGCACAAGCATTCCTTTGTGAATATGCAACCTTGAATAAAATTAAGCCATTGTAATCCTTTCGCACCTTTGCATCCCTCATCCATAACCCTCTGTCATACAATCCTTCATCGACAAAATTCCTAGGGTTTTGGGAACTAAATCTTTTATCTTAGATGTCTTATTCTCTGAGGGTGGGAGTAACTGAAGTAAATCTTCAAAAACCCCCCTATCCTTATATTTCATTTTCCCTCAAAGCTCTCTTTTGGGTGGCATTTTAACTAGCATTTTAGAAAAGTATATAGATACTAGATAAAAATCACCCAGATGAAACCAGATAGCAATAGCAGATAATACTTCAATCACCTAAACTTTCTCCTTTTGAAAAATTTGTGAACTCAAACTTCAAAATGCCTACCGTATGCCAGAGAAAATTTGTAGTCGCCAGCTATAGAGAAAACCAAATCGCTTGAAGAGAAACTTGGAGGAGAAGTGTTGCTTGTAATGATCAAATATGACTATGTTATCCTCGCCAACCCATCACAGTCAACCCACACAAAAATCATTAACTTCCCCATCACTGAAACTAGCAGCTACAACGTTCACAATACGTGAAACAACATCAAAAACTCAAAATTTGAATTTCAACCATTGATCTAAATTCATTCCAGTGCATCGGATGGCTAATAAAAACCACGTCATAACTTTTAATACCTTTCCAAGCTTAGTTCTCGACCAATGAGAACATTTCAATTTTACCCATGTGCAGAAACCCACACTTCACCTTAACTTTAATTGATCTGGATAGGTGTCAACATGTGGCACTTTCACAAACATAAAATTCTAAGCATCTTTCAATTAAGGTAATGCGACCATCATTGATTTTCTCAAAAACGTAAAGATCTTTACCTCCTTTGAAAATCAGTGACCCCAGTTCGCAAGTCAACATGTGGAAGCTTTTGAAAAGTTTAGCCCCACTGGCAAGTGACATCACAAAGGACACATGTCAATTAGTCGCAATCCCACAAGTTAGAAATCTGTCAGGTATGTCAGGTTAAGGGAATGTGACAACCGTTGATCAAGCTCCATCAGACGATCATCAATTATCTATGAAATTTTTCCCCACCTTTACTTTCACCGGCCCTCTACCCAATCAAAAATGTCTACGTCACAAAATCTGACAAGAAGACACACCATTCTTTCTTTCCCAACGTCACTCCTACTGACAGTTACCACATCATACTTTAATTCGGCTAATGAAAAAGGAATACCTCAGCATGACCTGGCGACCAAGGACCCACCTCACAGTCTGAAACTACATGGAAGATCGGATGGTCATCGCTGAAGTGCAAACTATAAATGCTGAGAAAATTCCTTCACCGGTATAATGACAACCACAAGATTTATCTGAGCCCTAACCTTTGGAAGATTGTGACCCCACCTCACTACATCACCACAGACACATGTCAACTCATAAAATACCATAGAACCAAAATGTCAGAGCTTTTCCGTCGTCATTCTTTTATTCAATCGGACGGTCATTGCTGAAGCACAAGGATTAGCAAGTGGCCAACTTAGTTTTAAGGTATTGCGACGGCTGTCGATACAATCCGCTCATTAATGACAGCATAGCCTTGAAACAGGGCCCTCTTTGTCAGGTGTCATGCAGTCACATTTTTGCAAGTCAGAAAATCTGACAACCATAGGTCTTAAGGAATAGTGACGACCACAAGATCAAAATGAATCAGACGGTTAGGACTTAAAATGGGAAAGCCTAAAGTTTTCATGAAAATTTTAATAAAAAGTGACCCGCTTAAAACCTAACTACAAAACACATGAAGTGGACAACTTTAAAGGTTTTTAATGAACACATTTGTTATTCGCACCTTTAGTGAATGAAAATGATAACATTTAAATATAACAAGCCCTAGGAGAATTAGGGCTCTCAGCATTTTTCTTCTGCTAGGTCAAATAAATAAGGGCTTTATCAATTCTTTGAAGTATGAGGGCAAAAATTTTAACAGTACTAACACGTCCCATTAAAAAAGAAACAATTTGCAAGGTTATAGACCTAAAACTAACTTATAATATTTTTTTGGGGAGGCCATTGATCTATGAAATGCAGGCGGTGCCTTCTACTTATCACCAATGTTTAAAATTTCAAAACACGGGCCAAGAAATAACTATTAGTGTAGACTTAAATCCCTTTTAATATGGTAAACATATCAAACTAGGGATAGAGTCTTTTGTTCCACACAATAGTGAAAGTCCTACTTCAAACACATCTCAAGAACAAAACAAGGAAGATATCCCAAGTTCAACTTCAAGTTCAAATACCAAAGAAATGGAGAAAGAAAAAGAAAGTTCAAATGATCAAATTACCACATCATATAAACAAAGATACAGTTCCTTCTTAATCTAACAAAGGCAGACAAAAAATGAGATTTTTGGAATCAATTGAAGACAGATCAAATTCTTCAAGTTTAAATTCTTTTATTCATAAAGAAAAAAATTCCAAATCGTATAAATGTAAAAAAGGAAAACAAAAGATAACACATTATGAAAAGATGGACAATATGATGAAGAATTTTGACAAACAATATAAATTACATGAAAAAGGGGTAGGAGAATATTCCTTATCAATAATAGACATGCCTACTTCTCCTAGATTTCATGGAAAACTACAAAGATACAATGAAACTTCATAAGACCCAATTCGTAGTCGCCAGCTACAGAGAAAACCAAATCACTTGAAGAGAAACTTGGAAGAGGAGTGTTGCTTGTAATGATCAAATATGACTATGTAATCATTACCAACCCATCACAGCCAACCCACACAAAAATCATTAACTTCCCCATCACTAAAACTAGCAGCTACAACGTTCACAATACGTGAAACAACGTCAAAAACTCAAAATTTGAATTTGAACCATTGATCTAAATTCCTTCTGGCGCATCGAATGGCTGATAAAAACCACGTCATAACTTTTAATACCTTTCCAAGCTTAGTTCTCAACCAATGAGAACATTTCAATTTTACCCATGTGCAGAAACCCATACTTCACCTTAACTTTAACTGATCTGGACAGGTGTCAACATGTGGCACTTTCACAAACATAAAATTCTAAGCATCTTTCAATTAAGGTAATGCGACCATCATCGATTTTCTCAAAAATTGACAGATCTTTACCTCCTTTGAAAATCAGTGACCCCACTTCGCAAGTCAACACGTGGAAGTGTTGAAAAAGTTCAGACCCATTGGCGAGTGACATCACAAAGGACACATGTCAATTAGTCACAATCCCACAAGTTAATAATCTGTCATGTATGTCAGGTTAAGGGAATGTGACAACCGTTGATGAAGCTCCATCGGATGATCATCAATTATCTATGAAATTTTGCCCCACCTTTACTTTCACCGGCCCTCTACCCAATCAAAAATGTCTATGTCACAAAATTTGACAAGAAGACACACCATTCTTTCTTTCCCAATGTCACTCCTACTGATAGTTACCACATCATACTTTAATTTGGTGAATGAAAAAGGAATACCTCAGCATGACCTGGCGACCAAGGACCCACCTCACAATCTGAAACTACATGGAAGATCGGACGGTCATCGCTGAAGCGCAAACTTTAAATGCTGAGAAAATTCCTTCACCGGTATAAAGACAACCACGAGATTTATCTGAGCCCTAACCTTTGGAAGACCGTGACCCCACCTCACTACGTCACCACGGACACCTGTCAACCCAGAAAATATCAGAAAACCAAAATGTCAGAGCTTTTCCATCGTCATTCTTTTATTCAATCGGATGATCGTCACTGAAGCGCAAGGATTAGCAAGTGGCCAACTTAGTTTTAAGGTATTGCGATGCCTGTCGATTCAATCCGCTCGTTAATGATAGCATAGCCTTGAAACAGGGCCCTCTTTGCCAGGTGTCATGCAGTCGCTTTTTTGCAAGTCAGAAAATCTGACAACCATAGGTCTTAAGGAATAGCGACGACCACAAGATCAAAATGAATCAGACAGTTAGGACTTAAAATGGGAAAGGCTAAAGTTTTCATGAAAATTTTAATAAAAAGTGACCCGCTTAAAACCTAACCGCAAAACACATGAAGCGGACAACTTTAAAGGTTTTTAATGAACACATGTGTTATTTGCACCTTTAATGAATGAAAATGATAACATTTAAATATAACAACCCTAGGAGAATTAGGGCTCTCAGCATTTTTCTTTTGTTAGGTCAAATAAATAAGGGCTTTATCAATTCTTTGAAGTATGAGGGCAAAAATTTGAATAGTACTAACACGTCCCATTAAAAAAGAAACAATTTGCAAGGTTATAGACCTAAAACTAACTTATAATATTTTTTTGGAGAAGCCATTGATCTATGAAATGCAGGCGGTGCCTTCTACTTATCACCAATGTTTAAAATTTCAAAACACGGGCCAAGAAATAACTATCAGTGTAGACTTAAATCCCTTTTAATATTGTAAACATATCAAACTAAGGATAGAGTCTTTTGTGCCACACAATAGTGAAAGTCCTACTTCAAACACATCTCAAGAACAAAACAAGGAAGATATCCCAAGTTCAACTTCTAGTTCAAATACCAAAGAAATGGAGAAAGAAAAAGAAAGTTCAAATGATCAAATTACCACATCAAATAAACAAAGATACAGTTCCTTCTTAATCTAACAAAGGCAGACAAACAATGAGATTTTTGGAATCAATTGAAGACAGTTCAAATTCTTCAATTTTAAATTCTTTTATTCATAAAGAAAAAAAAATTCCAAATCGTATAAATTCAAAATATAAGTTGAAACTGATTTGTACATTGACTTGTAAATTATAGTGAAAGCGATGTTGGAATAATGGGTAATAATGCGCAGGCTATTTTAATAAGACATGATTACTTTTCTATGTGGAAGAAGCCATAATCAGTGCCCAGGCGCCTTTGTTTGAACTCTGGAGTAGAATGAAATTTTGTATTATGTTTTGAAAAGGCCAAAATCAGTGCCGAGGTGCCTTTGTTTGAAGTCTGAAGTAGAATGATACCCAAAAGCCTTTGAAGATCAATGGGGGATGGAGACGTAGGGCAGACTAGATATTCAATCAGGGCCCACCAAGCCCAAGGTGAAACGGCTAAAAAGTAACATTCGCCCCTGACGATCTGTAAATTGAGCCTCTCGTCTGCTGGGTTTCAGAGCAAAGAAGGCAAAAGGCAAGGCAGAGTGCAATGGCGACTACATGCAGCGCACCCGTTCTGCCCCTTGCCCTCCCTCGCTTCCGTTGTCATAACCGCCACTCTCCTGTAATCAGCTTCGACTTAGCCAGATCAATCACCACTGTGTCGCCAAAGACGAATCAGCGGGATCGTTCACCGGTTCAACAGTCACCCATGGCCGGGCAGAGAGCAGGCGTTCCATCTCCATCTCCGTCTCCTGTGCTCGCCCAGCAATCACCCAGCAATCACCCCGGTTCAAAGAAGAAGGCGTGCCTGTGCTCGCCCAGCAATCACCCCGGCGCCTTCCGTTGCAGTCTCCACAAGAGTCGCCCTATTTCCTCCGCTCCTCAGCTGCATGTACGCAGATCGGCCATGAAGAATTCACTGGTGAGAGTGGGCAGCGTGGAAGGAGGAGAATGCATGAAGAGAGCGCTCTCTGCGCTCATTCGAACCTCCTCCCACCAATTTCCAAGGAGGAGGTCCTTCCACCCGCAGCCCAGCAGGCTCCGCCATATGACCAAGGCAATTTCCTGAACACCCCTGCTCAGTACATGAAAATGCTACACAAAGCACCGCGCTTCTCTGCTATCATTTGACCACCGCATATGACCACACCCGGTTTGGATGAAGGAAGCGCTCGTCCGTCCCTCCACTGGCAGCCCAGCAGGCTCCGCCATATGACCTCGGCGCCATTTCCTCAAGGACTGCCCGTTGCCCGCTATATTCACAAGATAAGGTTATTTTTGCCGTTGCCCGCTTTGGTTGACTTGTTTTACTCAACCGAGCAAAAGCTCGCTTCAGTAAAAGGCCACAACAACGTCCCAGCGGTCTTCACACATTCTTTTATTCAAAATGAAAAGTGTATATAACATTAACTCCTTCCCTGCTGCCATCACGATTCTCAGCTATGAAGGAATCAGTAAATGTATAATTTGTGAATACCTAACAGGAGACCATTACAACACAGACGGGAATATGTTGAATACAAGTCCACATTTCGAATACGTTTATTTAATGCTCTGATCACTGACTTTTTCCAGGTACTCAATTTTTAATGGGTTTCCAGTGCCGCACGAGCTTAGCTTTCTTGTCTAACTTTTTAGACTCCTGCACAGTAGTTCTCGAAATTTGTAAATAATCTCAAATGCCAACATTATATGGTAACTTTGAAACAATGGTAGAACTTTGAAGTTTTCTTAATTTGAACTAAAATACAAGAATAATGTTACAGGGAGTAGAGTAAAGAAGGCACCGAGCAATAAGATAAGAATAAATAGAAGCATTTAATGTAGCATTTCATGTTATATTCCTTAACGGGCAAGACAATATAAAAGGCTTTTCAATACTGCGTGCCTGAAATGCACTAAAATGTCTACCATTCTACCATTTGGACTACAAGCTCTGGCTTCTCAACAATGAATTTAACACCTTTTTCAGCCTGCGTCATATTTACGGAAGTCCTCATTGTTTTCGCCATTACTGACTCGAAGAAAAAGAGAGCAACTGAAAGAATCAGGGACTGCGATGCTCGACTGGCGGCCATTTTGAATGAGAGAAAACCTTCAATGGTTATATGACATGCTATGGCTTTGGGCTTCATATTAGACAACGATACATTGTTGTAGTTTAAATCATTCTTACAATGTTGATAATGTAAGTTGTTAGATTATATTAAAAAGAATTTAACAATTAGCATGTGTTGGAGTCAACACACATAATTTGTTAGGGGGATTGGACTAGTTTATACTATACAAATGATACATACAATACATAGAATATTGTAGTTAACACACATAGTTTATGAGCGGGAGTGGACTCCAAACTAGACAATGATATATTGAATATTGTAGTTAATGAATTTTATAATCTAAATCTTGCTTACATATTGATAATGTAAGTTGTTAGACTATATTCAAAAGACCTTAACAGTTAGCATGTCTTATAGTCAACAAACATAGTTTATGAGTTGGAGTGAGCTCCATACTATACAATGATATGTTGAATATTGCAATTAATGATTTTAACAATTAATAAATTGTTGGAGTCATAGTTGATTAGTGGGAGTGGGTTTCATAGCATATAATGATACATTGAATATTAACAAAATCAGATTTCCACAATCCATTATGATGAACAATAAGTTTATGGATTCGATTGTGTGAGTTTTTTTAGCATCGACGTTTCGGATCACACTCCGTGATCCATCATCAGGAATAGAGAGTAGGAATGAAAAGTAAAATATGAATTGATAATGTAGTTACAAATTGAATATTTGTAGTTAATGTATTGATATATTTATATTAGAGGAGATCTCATACTAAATCATTGTTGAGTTGGAGATAAAAAAATTTAAACATTTTTTAACAAATATATTAACTCCTAAACGTAAAGTTCTTCTATTGTTTTCATCTAGATAGGACTATGAATAGGAAAAGGTGTAATACTCGTGCATTTTTTGTTCTTTCTTAACTTGTTCTTCTTATTATGCATTTTGAAATCTAAATAGAGCTCTCACAATGTATGTTAAGCGAGTTATTTTAGTGCTAGGACGTGGTCTTAATCATTGTAATAATGAAGATTACATGTGCATGCTCTTTTTCCTTATGTTTTTGTGTCCACTTTAACTAAGTATTCTTAGTGCAATAAATAGCCTATCAACTTAGCAACTGTTACAAATAGTTGTTCCTAAAGAAATGAACTACAATGTAAGTTGGCTATACACAACTTATTCTTAAACAAATGTTAAGAAAAATTAAGCACATTAATCTTGAATCAAGATATATAACTCAAAATAATATTCTAATAATAATAATAATAATAATTTAAGCTACTTGAAGTATTGCAATTACCTTAAGTGCCCTTTATTAAGTAGTTGCAATCCCAAGTTATCTATATTGAAATTTTAACTTTTTTCTCCATTGAGTAAATCCATTCTTTATTGTAATTTAAGGAAAGTACATAAACTAATAACAAACTTATTGAATCAACAAAGTTACTAATAACTAAATCTATTGACTAAATCTCCACTCGGAGAGGATCTAACATATATATAAGATCTTGAGAGTCTAATTATTTATTAACTAAATAAAGCTTGTAAACAAATATCAATTTCCTCGAAAGAATAGAAAGAAGGCTAATTCTATCCTAAATAAGAATCACAACATAATAATGCAAGGTGTGAGTATCCCATTAACTTTTTCCCCTTTTGAATCTTCATAATTTTGGCTTTTAATTTCTACTTGACATGAGATAGCAGCCTCATGGATTTGTTTGGATTTTTATTTGTTTAAATTGCGTGTAAATTTATTGTGACATTGTGATCCTTAAATTTGTGTTAATTCTTTTATTTTGCATCCAAATTTATTCTAATAGAAATAGTATGGATGTTGATAATGTCAGTTATTAGACTATATTCAAAAGAGTTTAACAATTATCATGTGTTTGAGTCAACACTCATAGTTTATGAGTGGGAGTGGGTTTCACACTGTACAATGATACATTGAATATTGTAGTTAACACACAATTTATGAGTGGGAGTGGGCTTCACAATGTAAAATGATACATTGAATATTGTAGTTAACACACATAGTTTATGAGTGGGAGTGGGCTCCACACTATATAATTATACATTTAATTTCATAGTTAATGATTTAATAATTAACATGTGTTGGAGTCATAAATGATTAGTGAGAGTGGGTTTTATAGCATATAATGATACTTTGAGTATTTGTAGTTTATGTATTCATATTTTTATATTAGAGGAGATCTCATACTAAATCATTGCTTAGTTGGAGAATAACATTTTTTTAACACATCCAATAACTCCTAAATGGGAAGTTATTCTATTATTTCTTCATCTTTGAAATACAAGTTAGCATATACTACACAAACCTTAAGCAATGATCTCTTATTTTTTCTTATGTTTGTCAAAATAGTCATCTAATTGTTATTAAGATTAAATTTTCATCTCTCGATTATTTATAAGATTATATGAATGACTCAAATGTGTATAGGCATAATTAAGGAACTTATTTTTTAAAATTAATTCACTTGATAAGTATAGTATTTAGATTTTCAATTCTCAATTAAATTGATTAAAAATAGTTTCAAAGTAATATGTTTTTCTTGAAAAGTGTAAATTATATATTAAAAAAATCTTATCAAATATAATCTCTTTATATGATGACATTTTTGTGTACTTTCCATGTATCTTTCATATGAATCATATATTGAAGGGTATTTTAATTAATTACCATAAATAAATGCGATAAAAAATAACATTAAAATCAAGAATATAAAGCAATGAGAAAATTATTCAATATACTGAACAATTATTAAACCTTAACCTCTCTCCTCTATTTTTTCTATTCACATGCTTGTGAACATCCTTAATTAATAATATGTTTACATGGATTAAGATGGGAATCATGCCCACTAGAAAATATTAGTTACTATAAAATGAAGGAAAGAACTAACTAAAGCTATTATGATAGTCATAGTAACATGTAACACAACTGTAGATCAAATTTTATGTTCATCTAGATAAATGGTTCATTATGATGAAGAGGGAAGTAACCATGCTAGTATTAATTTTGATGGAGATGAAGTTTATCATATCTATAAGAAAAAGATGAAGGCGCGGTTCCCCGTGCCTTCCATACCCTCTTCTTCTCACAAGAATATGGTGGTCTCTTCGAATGGTGATGATTCTGACTATATTCCATCTCAGGGTTTTGTGCCCGACTCTTTGGACTAGGATATTGGTAAAATAAAAGGTAAGGGTCCCAGTAGTAGGGGTATAGCTAAAATCAATGCTAAAACTTATGGGTCCCCTTCTTTCACTATTAAATCGCCACCTAAAAATAAAATTTATCCTCCCTTGCTCAAGGATGTCATGCACAATCCTTTTGATGTTGACATTCCCCTTGAGATTGGAAAGGATGCCCCTATTGAAAAGGGCTCCTCTTGTAACGATGAGGCCTTTATTGACAAAATTCTCAATAATTTATTTGTTTACCAAGAGGATCTTTTTAATTGAATTTTCCTCTAGTTAATAGATACCTAGAATGATCCTCCTACCTTTAGGAAACTTGATGATATTCTTGAAAGTACTCTCAAGATGGAAAAAGGAACCAGTGATCTCAAACAAGACCATGAAGGAAAAATGAAAAGATATGGAGGATAAATTTTATGGAGTATAGACGACTCTAAACAAAGTGGTAAATGTTAGCAAAAAGGTTTTGCAGGATACTAGTGAGGGATTATGGAAGCTCAAAGAACAAGCCAAAGTTGTACATAATCTATCAATAGATAATTATCCTTCTTATACTTCTAGAGGTATTAGACATGATACTGACAATCTGTAGGTTAGGAAGAAAAACAAAGTAGTGGATACAAGCTTGGAGAAGATGAACCCTACAACTCTGGGTAATAGATCGAGTCTAGCTATGCATTTGAGGAGTAAGATAAAATTTTCTACTCCATTGGATAGTGTTGTTAAAAGGGTCAAAGATATTAACATTGATATCATTAGGAAAAACCAATCTTTGGAAAAGTCTTTAGATAAGTGTTTTTAGGTTGTCTTGGTGTTTATAGTCCCCAGTTTTGGCTTTTGGTTGGTGTCTAGGTCCAATTTGGTTAGTGTCTATTCTATTTTATGACTCGATGATCCTTTTATTTTTGTAAACATTGGGTTTGAAGTTCCTGTAAAACTAGTTTTCCTCTAATCAAAAATATTATTCTCCTTGTATTTAATTTTCTTATATCTCAAAAAATTTGAGTCTATATGTGGTAATGTGTTAATTATAAGTGTATGTTCTTATTGAAATATGCATTTATTTCCTTCTAATAATGCACAAATCTTGGTATGTGATATGTTAATCATGGTAGTACTTTGTAGACATAAAAAATATAAGATACATAGTTAATAATGCATCCTAGTGATCTTATTGGTAGATGAATATTTTTCTATTTAAAAAATGAAAAAAGATAACCTGAACAAAATAACTAATAGCCAGTCATAGTTTTTTCTAACTTTATTTAAAAATTATGAAAAATTCATTAAATTTAAAAAGTATTAGATTTCTCTTTGATATTTACTCACACTAAAAATTAATAAAAAATCTAAGAGATATAATCTTCACTCTAGAGATTCCCATAAAAGTATCCTTTATCAAAAGTGTTCACATCACTATATCCTACATATATGTATCTAAAATTGTTAGTGTATTAATTTCATTTTCTTACACTTAGGATTATTAGCCTACTTAGTCCTCCATATTCATTTGGAATTTGTTCACGCAAGTTGTCACCATTTAGGAGATGATTCGAAAAGTATCAATTCTATTTTGACACCTCATCCTAGTTGAGTTGGAGGCAAATCACCACCACCCATTAAGTTTTGGGTTCGACCTCTAATTTGACCCAATCACTCTTTATATATGTATCTTTCTTCTATAGCTTATTCTATGGTTAATTTTGGTCTACATTTGTGTTGTTGTGGTTCATTTTTATCTCTAACAAATCTTAGATTTTACATGGTATCAAAGTAAATTATGACAGTTTAATGCCAACAAACTATAGTAGTCAACATCTCTTGAAAGGTTCTATTTTGGGCATGGCCCTCGCAAGCTCTTGGCATGACTCTTTTGTGCGATGGATGCTTTAGTGTGCACCTCATTTGTAGCATACCCCCTATGAGTTTTATGTACAGATCTTTTTGTGACAAGGCAACCTCAACTGGACCCTATAACATCGGGGAAGGGCGTCCTAGTTGACCATGTGCATATGCAATAGGGTTTTTCTCTTGTGCACATGGGTTTTACTCAGGGTCTGCAGTTTTAGCAGCCCACAACAATAATAGTACACTCTAGTTATATGGGTTTTGAGCTCTTGGTCATACGGGTTTATAGCCCTTTGTTTTTTCCAACCCAAGGGGGCATAACTTTTTCCCATCTTTTTTTATTTGGCAAAAGTGTTTTTGGTGAAGTTGAAAATTTTCACAATAATTATATTTTTAATGTAGCAGGTTTTTTTCTCTAAAGGGGGAAAAATTCATTTTCTCATAACTTTTTCTGAACAACTCAAAGTTGAGTTCTTATTTTTGCAAAAGTGCATATTTTCTCGTCACAAATATAAAGCGCACAATCATGCACTATCATTATAAAGTATCATTTTTAGTGTATTTTTTGGGTTTGGTTACAAAGTCATCCTTCTATGAAGTGTCAATCACAAGGGGGGAAGAAAATGATAATCAAAGGAGTTTTGTGTGTCTTCTATTTTGTACACTTCTTCCAGAATTTCTCTTCATTTTTGTATTCTAAAAATCAATTATCTAAGTCTAGCAGCTTGGATCCTAATGTTTAAATTGATCTCTTTAATTAAATGTCTAAAAATCAATTATCTAAGTCTAGCAGCTTGGATCCTAATGTTTACTTTCTATGTTTAAATTGATCTCTTTAATTATTTTTTCATGTTGAGAACTTGAAAATAACCAACCAAGTTTAAGAATATCTCAAAATACTATTCGGGACAATTGATGAACTTAGAAGTCACGAGTTGGAAAATCAACTCCTAGGTATTAGTCCTTCAAGTTTTTCAACTTTAGAGGACTTATTCACTAAATATAAATCTTTGAAGTTGCAATTAAAATATTTTGGAATTGACAAGAAAGAGGATCAATTAATCCTTTCTATAATTTCCAAACTAGGTTCTAAATTTTTTGTGTTTGTCTCTACTTTCTATTCTACTAAAATATCCCTTCGTACCTCATGGACTATGCCCTCACTTGATAACTTTATTTTTGATTTTACAAGGGAGGAAGAAAATTTGATTCAAATGGGTACTTTGAAATCTGCTATGACACAAGCTCTAATTGTAGGTAATGAAAAGAAACAAAATATTAAAGGAGAGATAAAGAACACTAAAAAGGAAAGGGAAGAATGAAGACAAAATTAACAAATTCAAAAAGGATAGCTCATCTCAACAGAGTAAATCAACTACTAAGAGAGTTAAATGTTTCTTAAATGTAACAAAATTGGCCATGAAGAATAGGGAAAACCTTAGTGGCGAATACTCACCAATTGGCGAATATTTAGTGTTCCTTGATTTCAAAATTGGCAAATAAGTGGGACTAAATGGGGTGGATGGATCACCCTAACTTTATAAATCTTTGGCCGAATATAAATTGATTTTCCATCATTTTGATAAATATGTTTAATCTATTTTAAGAATTTTCACAATAGAATCTATGCTTTTAAAATGATTTATTTAATATTTTCACCTACAATTTTGGATGTGTGTCTTAATTGTCAACCATATTCACCAATATTTGATCAACATTTAAGGTTGGGGTACGGGTTAAGTATATATATTTTACATGTGTCTCTATTCAGGATAATTTATATGGAAATTGCTTTCATTTAAAAGTTTCGCCCGAAATAGATTTGACAATGGACATGTGTCTCTATTCCACTGACTTTCTATGGAACTTCATGTCCTTTAAAATTCTGGCCTGAAATAGAATTTAGTCCATTGATCTAGGATCATCCAAAAGTTACAAATATTAGGGCTAGTATATCTCAGATGATAGAAAATTAACTTAGGACACCTTAACAAAATAATTAAATTTAACCTCATCTTGTGGGCAGTGCCACCAAATCCCTATCAAACAATTTATTGGAAAATTGCACCGATAAAAGTGGGGAAAATTTAACCTTCGATAATGAAATATTTGCCAAGATTTTATAGAATTTTTCGTAGGATTGAAAAAAAAGTCACCAATGCAAACTAATATTTTTTACTTTCAAATCAAAAAATTTCACCAACTATATTAAATTTTTTCCCAAAAATAATATAGGCTTCGCTAGTATTTTACACCTCTTACTGGGAAGGGGTTTATTAAATTTATCTCTTCTTATCACTTTTTTGGACGATAGTTTTTTCCTACTAGGTTTTCTATCTTCCTTCTTTTATAAGTGATTTCATTGTACCTGGGTAGCTCACTAATCTAGTAGATGAGACACATTTTTTTATCTTGTCCTCCTAATTTGTTCTTAAGGGGGGTGTTAGTGTATTTATTTCATTTATTTACACGTATGCTTATTAAACCTACTTAATCGAGAAAGACTAAAACTAATTGAATACTTGAAAGGGAGAGATTTTTATAATACAAATGTATATGTGATACATTTAATTAGTTATTATATTGTTATTGATGTCAACTAGTTTTGACAGTACTTATCATGATAGTTGCAAACATCTGAAGAAGCTAATAATGGTAAAGGATTGAGATATTAACATAAGGATGAGATGTATGGCTAAGATATGAGTATGGTATTCATTGGGTAACTTATTGATGAGTCTAAGACATTATGTTAGTGATTTGATTATGTTACATAATTCTGGTAAGAATTGAAGATCAAGAATGAACAATTTTATGTGGTCGGTAAACGAAGAACTTAATATACACTGAGTTGAAATAGTGTACACCGAGAAAGTGTAGTGTATACTGAGTACAATATTAACCGAGTTAGAAGTCACCAAAACATCACGATGTTAACTGAGTGAAAGAAATAAAATGGAACATGTGATTGCCAAATAAAGATGACGAGCTATATGAATATGGTTGATTTTGAGGTTAAAGATAAATTTTTTTATGAAGCTCTACGATTGAAGAAAAAAAATGTATGATCGAATGATGAATAATGAAATGTGTTTGAGGCACAAGTTCTGAGGAAGGTTGAAATGGAAAAATCAATGAAGGAGATTAAGAGGCAAGATATATGGATGAGAAGAAAATGGTTTATAATGTCTATAAAAGGAGAAAAGAGATTTATAATGATATATGCACATGAGAAGATTTCCTTCATGTGAAGATGGTCAGACATGTTCAAGTGAGGGCCGAGAAATTCTGCAGACTACATCGAGTGTCAGAGAAAGGAATTAACTAAGAAGAATAGAGGTGGAGGACAGAAAGAAATTAAAGAGGTTATGATGGAAAAAGGTATTTCGAGCTTAGAAGAGATCTAAAAATATGAAAAGGAATTTGTATTTGAATCATATCATTTACTGTTGCATTCTAACCATTTCTACACATAAATCTCTTAACCAATTGGGACTTAACAGTCTTTATTTATTTTATTATGACATTCAATGAATATTGATTGTTTTATTGTTGACTCCAAGTGAATGTTTCGTCACAGAGAACTATTAGTGATAAATCCTCTAACACGGTCACACCTTACAGTGTCTTTTGTAACCTTTAACAAGGTTGGATCTTAAGTGAGCTCACTTTAGAAGAGTGAAATTACTTTGACTACTTATCTATAGTTTCCTTGTAAATTATCCATTTCTCTTTTTTGATCTCTTGAGCTTGAAGATCAAACTCATTTTTGGTTATATCCTCTGGGAAATTAAATTGGTGCTCCATAACAGCACACCTTATCTTCTCGCTAAACATCCCAAAATTGAAACCCTCATTATCTGCACACCTAACCACTATTGTAGCCATTCTACAGGGTTGCAAACCTTGATTTAAGTGCACCCATCCACTTTTGATAATAATATATCAGTGGGCTATTGTAATATCTAGGAACAAGGTTCTCCTTCCTTTGTTTTTTAGGGTTATTTTCTGCAAGTCAACAATCTGTCTCAAAATTTCAGCATACCCTAACTTTAAAGGGACCTGATAGGGAAAAACAAAAGGTGCCTTTCTGCAACCATACACTCTGAAAATCATGGAAACTAGATATAAAATTATATCACCAAAATTGTGCACTATGGTGATGTCCTTACAATACTCCTTTGGCCTAACCAGCCTCAATAACTCCATGGGAATTCTAGGATTCTCAAAAAATAACAAAGATCTGAGCCTTGAAGAAAAATTTCAATAAAAAACAAGATAACTAGCATATGTCCTATCCCATGACAATTCTGTGGTCCACAACTAGACTGGCAATGCCTCTCCATTCTTCTTTCCTCACAATATCCATTGTCTTGCTGAAGAAATCCACACCCTTGTATAAAAATATGTGCATCAACATAGAATACCATCCAAAAGGCATGCCTATCTTCATATTTTTTATCCCCATTAATCTTTCATGAATTAGGTCTATACGGTAAGGGGAAAAATTAAAAATCAATGCCAAGTGGGGATGTAGGGACTATACTATCATAAACATGTATGGGATAGGCATGTGTGTAGCCTCATCTTGTCCATAAATCAGAGCTAGCGACTTGTATACACCTTGTGCCCTTAACCTGAAAAGGTCTAACTTGAAAGGCTAAGGTGTGCTTGCACTGACCATACACATGGCACCAATTTTGCCAAAGAAATCTCTTAAAGGGCCTGACCTTAGATAGTCTCTCTGTGCCTCATAAATTTTGTTAAATTCCTCAAAGTCAATCTTTTCAAGTCCAACAGAGGGATCATTTAATGAGAAGACCTATCTGATTTCATCCTTTGTGATGCTCACCAAATCCTTTCCATTAATATCTTTGAAATATCTGGTCACAAGGTCATAACATCTAGCTATTTGTACATGAGAAGGTTGACATCCATAAAGACTCTGAGTACAATGAGTCTCCCTATGTCGAACTGCCATATATCACTGAGAGGAGCACAAGCATTCGTTTGTGAATATGCAACCTTGAATAAAATTAAGCCATTGTAATCCTTCCGCACCTTGCATCTCTCATCCATAACCCTCTGTCATACAATCCTTCATCGACAAAATTCCTACGGTTTTGGGAACTAAATCTTTTATCTTAGATGTCTTATTCTCTGAGGGTGGGAGTAACTGAAGTAAATCTTCAAAAACCTCCCTGTCCTTATATGTCATTTTCCCTGAAAGCTCTCTTTTGGGTGGCATTTTAACTAGGGTTTTAGAAAATTATATAGATACCAGATAAAAATCATCCAGATGAAACCAGATAGCAATAGCAGATAATACTTCAATCACCTAAACTTTCTCCTTTTGAAAAATTTGTGAACTCAAACTTCAAAATTCCTACCGTATGCCAGAGAAAATTCATAGTCGCCAGCTACAAAGAAAACCAAATCACTTGAAGAGAAACTTGGAAGAGGAGTGTTGCTTGTAATGATCAAATATGACTATGTAATCGTTACCAACCCATCACAGCCAACCCACATGAAAATCATTAACCTCCCCATCACTAAAACTGGCAGCTACAACGTTCACAATACGTGAAACAACGTCAAAAACTCAAAATTTGAATTTGAACCATTGATCTAAATTCCTTCTGGCGCATCGGATGGCTGATAAAAACCACGTCATAACTTTTAATACCTTTCCAAGCTTAGTTCTCGACCAATGAGAACATTTCAATTTTACCCATGTGCAGAAACCCATACTTCACCTTAACTTTAATTGATCTGGACAGGTGTCAACATGTGGCACTTTCACAAACATAAAATTCTAAGCATCTTTCAATTAAGGTAATGCGACCATCATCGATTTTCTCAAAAATTGACAGATCTTTACCTCCTTTGAAAATCAGTGACCCCACTTCACAAGTCAACACGTGGAAGCGTTTAAAAAGTTCAGACCCACTGGCGAGTGATATCACAAAGGACACATGTCAATTAGTCACAATCCCACAAGTTAGAAATCTATCAGGTATGTCAGGTTAAGGGAATGTGACAACCGTTGATGAAGCTCCATCAGATGATCATCAATTATCTATGAAATTTTGCCCCACCTTTACTTTCACCGGCCCTCTACCCAAACAAAAATGTCTATGTCACAAAATTTGACAAGACACACCATTCTTTCTTTCCCAACGTCACTCCTACTGACAGTTACCACATCATACTTTAATTTGGTGAATGAAAAAGGAATACCTCAGCATGACCTGGCGACCAAGGACCCACCTCACAGTCTGAAACTACATGGAAGATTGGACGGTCATCGCTGAAGCTCAAACTTTAAATGCTGAGAAAATTCCTTCACCGGTATAACGACAACCACGAGATTTATCTGAGCCCTAACCTTTGGAAGACCGTGACCCCACCTCACTACGTCACCACGGACACATGTCAACCTTGAAAATATCAGAAAACCAAAATGTCAGAGCTTTTCCATCGTCATTCTTTTATTCAATCGGACGGTCGTCGCTGAAGCGCAAGGATTAGCAAGTGGCCAACTTAGTTTTAAGGTATTGCGATGGCCGTCGATACAATCCGCTTGTTAATGATAGCATAGCCTTGAAACAGGGCCCTCTTTGCCAGGTGTCATGCAGTCGCATTTTTGCAAGTCAGAAAATCTGACAACCATAGGTCTTAAGGAATAGCGATGACCACAAGATCGAAATGAATCAGACGGTTAGGACTTAAAATGGGAAAGGCTAAAGTTTTCATGAAAATTTTAATAAAAAGTGACCCGCCTAAAACCTAACCACAAAACACATGAAGCGGACAACTTTAAAGGTTTTTAATGAACACATGTGTTATTTGCACCTTTAATGAATGAAAATGATAACATTTAAATATAACAACCCTAGGAGAATTAGGGCTCTCAACATTTTTCTTTTGCTAGGTCAAATAAATAAGGGCTTTATCAATTCTTTGAAGTATGAGGGCAAAAATTTGAATAGTACTAACACGTCCCATTAAAAAAGAAACAATTTGCAAGGTTATAGACCTAAAACTAACTTATAATATTTTTTTGGAGAAGCCATTGATCTATGAAATGCAGGCCGTACCTTCTACTTATCACCAATGTTAAAAATTTCAAAACATGGGCCAAGAAATAACTATCAGTGTAGACTTAAATCCCTTTTAATATTGTAAACATATCAAACTAGGGATAGAGTCTTTTGTGCCACACAATAGTGAAAGTCCTACTTCAAACACATCTCAAGAACAAAACAAGGAAGATATCCCAAGTTCAACTTCAATTTCAAATACCAAAGAAATGGAGAAAGAAAAAGAAAGTTCAAATGATCAAATTACCACATCAAATAAACAAAGATACAGTACCTTCTTAATCTAACAAAGGCAGACAAAAACTGAGATTTTTGGAATCAATTGAAGACAGTTCAAATTCTTCAATTTTAAATTCTTTTATTCATAAAGAAAAAAATTCCAAATCGTATAAATGTAAAAAAGGGAAAGAAAAGATAACACATTATGAAAAGATGGACAATATGATGAAGAATTTTGACAAACAATATAAATTACATCAAAAAGGGGTAGGAGAATATTCCTTATCAATAATAGACATGCCTACTTCTCCTAGATTTCATGGAAAACTACAAAGATACAATGAAACTTCATAAGACCCAATAATTTCTTAAAGGAAGAAGAAGACAATGAGATCTTAAATTGGCTTTATAAAGGTGATGAAGAAGAAAGTTCAGATAAAAGGGTCCAACACATTATAATTCCCTTACCTCAATATGGGAAAGGTTATCAAAACATTAAAAATATGGGATATCAAGGAACATGGCCTATTGTGAAGAGAAAGGAGGGATTTTTGGAACCAATTGGAAACCACGTGGAGATCAATCAAAGAAAAATCAGGATTAGGGTATCTTGAACAAGGTTCTAGTCAAAGGAAATCTTGAATTTCCCATACAAGACATCCTTTATTACAAGTGTTCAATCATTATATCCCACCTAAATGTATCTGAAAGCATTATAACGAATGATTTTTACATGATTATTTTATTAATATTTTTAATTTTGTATTATTTTTATTAGTACTTTGATGTTCGTCATAAATATATATAGAAACAAATGAATTTTTTTGCAATAATAAATTACATCTAATATTGTTAATGAAAAGTGTCTTATATAAAATCTATTTTTTCCTCAAAGACAAAGATGAGAAGGAATTCAAAATATAACAACAAGAATATTCTAAATCATAATAAAAAAAAATCACATTTTAATGACAATGAAAACCGTAATGATAATGATAATTTAATATTTAATATATAATAGTTAATAATTTTAAAGTAAAATCATAAACAAATATGACATCTTTCACAGACTTTACGCTTCTCCAAAAGATAATATTCTTCTCAAGATAAATATGTTATTATATTATGTATTAAATTAATACAATGCTTAAAAAGAATTATGTAAACCTCAGACAACTAAGTACAGGATTCCTAAATTATAATGGGAAGCCGACAGCATTTAACTTTTTGATATACAACCACGCCCCAAATCTACAGAAATCCAGGTGGAATAAAGAATAAGTTGAAAGTGACTTGTACATCAATAATTGTGGTTGAATAGACTTTTATGGCTACCAATACAACAATAATTCTATTTTTCCAGCCGGCTAAGTGCATCCACGGGTCACAATTTGGTAGCGAGGTGCCTCAAATCTATTCAGATCAACCTGAAATAAAATATAAGTTGAAACTGATTTGTACATTGACTTGTAAATTATAGTGAAAACGGTGTTGGAATAATGGGTAATAATGCACAGGCTATTTTAATAAGACATGATTACTTTTCTATGTGGAAGAAGCCATAATCAGTGCCTAGGCGCCTTTGTTTGAACTCTGGAGTAGAATGAAATTTTGTATTATGTTTTGAAAAGGCCAAAATTAGTGCCGAGGTGCCTTTGTTTGAAGTCTGAAGTAGAATGATACCCAAAAGCCTTTGAAGATCAATGGGGGATGAGGACGTAGGGCAGACTAGATATTCAATCAGGGCCCACCAAGCCCAAGGTGAAACGGCTACAAAGTGACATTCACCCCTGACGATTTGTAAATTGAGCCTCTCTTGAGCTTGAAGATCAAACTCACTTTTGGTTATATCCTCTGGGAAATTAAATTGGTGCTCCATAACAGCACACCTTATCTTCTCGGTAAACATCCCAAAATTGAAACCCTCATTATCTACACACCTAACCACTATTGTAGCCCTTCTATAGGGTTGCAAACCTTGATTTAAGTGCACCCATCCCCTTTTGATAATAATATATCGGTGGGCTATTGTAATATCTGGGAACAAGGTTCTCCTTCCTTTGTTTTTCAGGGTTATTTTCTGCAAGTGACCAATCTGTCTCAAAATTTCAGCATACCCTAACTTTAAAGGGACTTGATAGGGCTAAAAAAAAGGTGCCTTTCTGCAACCATACACTCTGAAAATCATGGAAACTAGATATAAAATTATATCCCCAAAATTGTGCACTATGGTGATGTCCTTACAATACTCCTTTGGCCTAACCAGCCTCAATAACTCCATGGGAATTCTAGGATTCTCAAAAATAACAAAGATCTGAGCCTTGAAGAAAAATTTCTATCAAAAACAAGATAACTAGCATATGTCCTATCCCATGACAATTCTGTGGTCCACAACTAGACTGGCAATGTCTCTCCATTCTTCTTTCCTCACAATATCCATTGTCTTGCTGAAGAAATCCACACCCTTGTATAAAAATATGTGCATCAACATAGAATACCATCCAAAAGGCATGCCTATCTTCATATTTTTATCCCCCATTAATCCTTCATGAATTAGGTCTGTAGGGTAAGGGGAAAAATTAAAAATCAATGCCAAGTGGGGATGTAGGGACTGTACTATCATAAACATGTATGGGATAGGCATGTGTGTAGCCTCATCTTGTCAAAAAATCAGAGCTAGGGACTTCTATACACCTTGTGCCCTTAAACTGAAAAGGTCTAACCTGAAAGGCTAAGGCGTGCTTGCACTGACCATACACATGGCACCAATTTTGCCAAAGAAATCTCTTAAAGGGCCTGACCTTAGATAGTCTCTCTGTGCCTCATTAATTTTGTTAAATTCCTCAAAGTCAATCTTTTCAAGTCCAATAGAGGGATCATTTAATGAGAAGACCTATATGATTTCATCCTCTGTGATGCTCACCAAATCCTTTCCATTAATATCTTTGACATATCTGGTCACAAGGTCATAACATCTAGCTATCTGTACATGAGAAGGTCGACATCCATAAAGACTTTGGGTACAATGAGTCTCCCTAAGTGGAACTGCCATATATTACTGAGAGGAGCACAAGCATTCCTTTGTGAATATGCAACCTTGAATAAAATTAAGCCATTGTAATCCTTCCGCACCTTTGCATCCCTCATCCATAACCGTCTGTCATACAATCCTTCATCGACAAAATTCCTAGGGTTTTGGGAAATAAATCTTTTATCTTAGATGTCTCATTCTCTGAGGGTGAGAGTAACTGAAGTAAATCTTCAAAAACCCCCCTATCCTTATATTTTGTTTTCCCTCAAAGCTCTCTTTTGGGTGGCATTTTAACTAGCATTTTAGAAAAGTATATAGATACCAGATAAAAATCACCCAGATGAAACCAGATAGCAATAGCAAATAATAATTCAATAACCTAAACTTTCTCCTTTTGAAAAATTTGTGAACTCGAACTTCAAAATGCCTACCGTATGCCAGAGAAAATTCATAGTCGCCAGCTACAGAGAAAACCAAATCGCTTGAAGAGAAACTTGGAGGAGAAGTGTTGCTTGTAATGATCAAATATGACTATGTAATCATTGCCAACCCATCACAGCCATCCCACATGAAAATCATTAACTTCCCCATCACTGAAACTAGCAGCTACAACGTTAACAATACATGAAACAATGTCAAAATCTCAAAATTTGAATTTGAACCATTGATCTAAATTCCTTCTGGCGCATCGGATGGCTGATAAAAACCACGTCATAACTTTTTATACCTTTCCAAGCTTAGTTCTAGACCAATGAGAACATTTCAATTTTATCCATGTGCAGAATCCCACACTTCACCTTAACTCTAACTGATCTGGACAGGTGTCAACATGTGGCACTTTCACAAACATAAAATTTTGAGCATCTTTCAATTAAGGTAATGCGACCATCATCGATTTTCTCAAAAACTGACAGATCTTTACCTCCTTTGAAAATCAGTGACCCCAGTTCCCAAGTCAACACGTGGAAGCGTTTGAAAAGTTCAGACCCATTCGCGAGTGACATCACAAAGGTCACATGTCAATTAGTCGCAATCCCACAAGTTAGAAATCTGTCAGGTATGTCAGGTTAAGGGAATGCGACAACCGTTGATGAAGCTCCATCGGACGATCATCAATTATCTATGAAATTTTTCCCCACCTTTACTTTCACCGGCCCTCTACCCAATCAAAAATGTCTACGTCACAAAATCTGACAAGCAGAGACACCATTCTTTCTTTCCCAACGTCACTCCTACTAACAGTTACCACATCATACTTTAATTCGGCTAATGAAAAAGGAATACCTCAGCATGACCTAGCGACCAAGGACCCACCTCACAGTCTGAAACTACATGGAAGATCGGACGGTCATCATAGAAGTGCAAACTTTAAATGCTGAGAAAATTCCTTCACCGGTATAACGACAGCCACAAGATTTATCTGAGCCCTAACCTTTGGAAGACCGTGACCCGACCTCACTACGTCACCACAGACACATGTCAACCCAGAAAATACCATAGAACCGAAATGTCAGAGCTTTTCCATCGTCATTCTTTTATTCAATCGGACGGTCGTCGCTGAAGCGCAAGGATTAGCAAGTGGCCAACTTAGTTTTAAGGTATTGCGACTACCGTCGATACAATCTGCTCATTAATGACAGCATAGCCTTGAAATAGGTCCCTCTTTGCCAGGTGTCATGCAGTCGCATTTTTGCAAGTCAGAAAATCTGACAACCATAGGTCTTAAGGAATAGTGACGACCACAAGATCAAAATGAATCAAATGGTTAGGACTTAAAATGGGAAAGGCTAAAGTTTTCATGAAAATTTTAATAAAAAGTGACCCGCTTAAAACCTAACTGCAAAACACATGAAGCGGACAACATTAAAGGTTTTTAATGAACACATGTGTTATTTGCACCTTTAGTGAATGAAAATGATAACGTTTAAATATAACAAGCCCTAGGAGAATTAGGGCTCTCAGCATTTTTCTTTTGCTAGGTCAAATAAATAAGGGCTTTATCAATTCTTTGAAGTATGAGGGCAAAAATTTTAATAGTACTAACACGTCCCATTAAAAAAGAAATAATTTGCAAGGTTATAGACCTAAAACTAACTTATAATATTTTTTTGGGGAGGCCATTGATCTATGAAATGCAGGCGGTGCCTTCTACTTATCACCAATGTTTAAAATTTGAAAAAATAGGCCAAGAAATAACTATCAGTGTAGACTTAAATCCCTTTTAATATTGTAAACATATCAAACTAGGGATAGATTCTTTTCTGCCACACAATAGTGAAAGTCCTACTTCAAACACATCTCAAGAACAAAACAAGGAAGATATCCCAAGTTCAACTTCAAGTTTAAATACCAAAGAAATGGAGAAAGAAAAAGAAAGTTCAAATGATCAAATTACCACATCAAATAAACAAAGATACAGTTCCTTCTTAATCTAACAAAGGCAGACAAAAAATGAGATTTTTGGAATCAATTGAAGACAGTTCAAATTCTTTTATTCATAAAGAAAAAAATTCCAAATCGTATAAATGTAAAAAAGGAAAAGAAAAGATAACACATTATGAAAAGATGGACAATATGATGAAGAATTTTGACAAACAATATAAATTACATCAAAAAGGGGTAGGAGAATATTCCTTATCAATAATAGACATGCCTACTTCTCCTAGATTTCATGGAAAACTACAAAGATACAATGAAACTTCGTAAGACCCAATAATTTCTTAAAGGAAGAAGAATAGAATGAGATCTTAAATTGGCTTTATAAAGGTGATGAAGAAGAAAGTTCAGATAAAAGGGTCCAACACATTATAATTTCCTTACATCAATATGGGAAAGGTTATCAAAACATTAAAAATATGGGATATCAAGGAACATAGCCTATTGTGAAGAGAAAGGAAGGATTTTTGGAACCAATTGGAAATCACACGGAGATCAATCAAAGAAAAATCAAGATTAGGGTATCTTGAACAAGGTTCTAGTCAAAGGAAATCTTGAATTTCCCATACAAGACATCCTTTATTACAAGTGTTCACATCATTATATCCCACCTAAATGTATCTGAAAGCATTATAACGAATGATTTTTACATGATTATTTTATTAATATTTTTAATTTTGTATTATTTTTATTAGTACTTTGATGTTCGTCATAAATATATATAGAAACAAATGAATTTTTCTACAATAATAAATTAGATCTAATATTGTTAATGAAAAGTGTCCTATATAAAATCTATTTTTTCCTCAAAGACAAAGATGAGAAGGAATTCAAAATATAACAACAAGAATATTCTAAATCATAATAAAAAAAAATCATATTTTAATGACAATGAAAACTGTAATGATAATGATAATTTAATATTTAATATATAATAGTTAATAATTTTAAAGTAAAATCATAAACAAATATGACATCTTTCACAGACTTTACGCTTCTCCAAAAGACAATATTCTTCTCAAGATAAATATGTTATTATATTATGTATTAAATTAATATAATGCTTAAAAAGAATTATGTAAACCTCACACAACTAAGTACAGGATTCCTAAATTATAATGGGAAGCCGGCAGCATTTAACTTTTTGATATACAACCACACCCCAAATCTGCAGAAATCCAGGTGGAATAAAGAATAAGTTGAAAGTGACTTGTACATCAATAATTGTGGTTGAATAGACTTTTATAGCTACCAATACAACAATAATTCTATTTTTCCAGCCGGCTAAGTGCATCCACGGGTTACAATTTGGTGGCCAGGTGCCTCAAATCTGTTCAGATCAACCTGGAATAAAATATAAGTTGAAACTGATTTGTACATTGACTTGTAAATTATAGTGAAAGCGATGTTGGAATAATGGGTAATAATGCGCAGGCTATTTTAATAAGACATGATTACTTTTCTATGTGGAAGATGCCATAATCAGTGCCCAGGCGCCTTTGTTTGAACTCTGGAGTAGAATGAAATTTTGTATTATGTTTTGAAAAGGCCAAAATCAGTGCCGAGGTGCCTTTGTTTGAAGTCTGAAGTAGAATGATACCCAAAAGCCTTTGAAGATCAATGGGGGATGGAGACGTAGGGCAGACTAGATATTCAATCAGGGCCCACCAAGCCCAAGGTGAAACGGCTACAAAGTGACATTCGCCCCTTACGATCTCTAAATTGAGCCTCTCGTCTGCTGGGTTTCAGAGCAAAGAAGGCAAAAGGCAAGGCAGAGTGCAATGGCGACTACATGCAGCGCACCCGTTCTGCCCCTTGCCTTCCCTCGCTTCCATTGTCATAACCGCCACTCTCCTGTAATCAGCTTCGACTTAGCCAGATCAATCACCACTGTGTTGCCCCAGACGAATCTGCAGGATCGTTCACCGGTTCAACAGTCACCCATGGCCGGGCAGAGAGCAGGCGTTCCATCTCCATCTCCGTCTCCTGTGCTCCCCCAGCAATCACCCAGCAATCACCCCGATTCAAAGAAGAAGGCGTGCCTGTGCTCGCCCAGCAATCACCCCGGCGCCTTCCGTTGCAGTCTCCACAAGAGTCGCCATACATCCTCCGCTCCTCAGCTGCATGTGCGCAGATCGGCCATGAAGAATTCACTGGTGAGAGTGGGCAGCGTGGAAGGAGGAGAATGCATGAAGAGAGCGCTCTCTGCGCTCATTCGACCCTCCTCCCACCAATTTCCAAGGAGGAGGTCCTTCCACCCGCAGCCCAGCAAGCTCCGCCATATGACCAAGGAAATTTCCTGAACACCCCTGCTCAGTACATGAAAATGCTACACAAAGCACTGCGCTTCTCTGCTATCATATGACCACCGCATATGACCACACCCGGTTTGGATGAAGGAAGCGCTCGTCCGTCCCTCCAGTGGCAGCCCAGCAGGCTCCGCCATATGACCTCGGCGCCATTTCCTCAAGGACTGCCCGTTGCCCGCTATATTCACAAGATAAGGTTCTTTTTGCCGTTGCCCGTTTTGTTGACTTGTTTTACTCAACCGAGCAAAAGCTCGCTTCAGTAAAAGGCCACAACAACGCCCCAGCGGTCTTCACACATTCTTTTATTCAAAATGTAAAGTGTATATAACATTAACTCCTTCCCTGCTGCCATCACGATTCTCAGCTATGAAGGAATCAGTAAATGTATAATTTGTGAATACCGAACAGGAGACCATTACAACACAGACGGGAATATGTTGAATACAAGTCCACATTTCGAATACGTTTATTTAATGCTCTGATCACTGACTTTTTCCAGGTACTCAATTTTTAATGGGTTTCCAGTGCCGCACGAGCTTAGCTTTCTTGTCTAACTTTTTAGACTCCTGCACAGTAGTTCTAGAAATTTGTAAATAATCTCAAATGCCAACATTATATGGTAACTTTGAAACAATGGTAGAACTTTGAAGTTTTCTTAATTTGAACTAAAATACAAGAATAATGTTACAGGGAGTAGAGTAAAGAAGGCACCGAGCAATAAGATAAGAATAAATAGAAGAATTTAATGTAGCATTTCACGTTATATTCCTTAACGGGCAAGACAATATAAAAGGCTTTTCAATACTGCGTGCCTGAAATGCACTAAAATGTCTACCATTCTACCATTTGGACTACAAGCTCTGGCTTCTCAACAATGTATTTAACACCATTTTCAGCCTGCGTCATATTTACGGAAGTCCTCATTGTTTTCGCCATTACTGACTCGAAGAAAAAGAGAGCAACTGAAAGAGTCAGCGACTGCGATGCTCGACTGGCGGCCATTTTGAATGAGAGAAAACCTTCAATGGTTATATGACATGCTATGGCTTTGGGCTTCATATTAGACAACGATACATTGTTGTAGTTTAAATCATTCTTACAATGTTGATAATGTAAGTTGTTAGATTATATTAAAAAGAATTTAACAATTAGCATGTGTTGGAGTCAACACACATAATTTGTTAGCGGGATTGGACTAGTTTATAATATACAAATGATACATAGAATACATAGAATATTGTAGTTAACACACATAGTTTATGAGCGGGAGTGGACTCCAAACTAGACAATGATACATTGAATATTGGAGTTAATGAATTTTATAATCTTAATCTTGCTTACATATTGATAATGTAAGTTGTTAGACTATATTCAAAAGACCTTAACAGTTAGCATGTCTTATAGTCAACAAACATAGTTTATGAGTGGGAGTGAGCTCCATACTATACAATGATATGTTGAATATTGCAATAAATGATTTTAACAATTAATAAATTGTTGGAGTCATAGTTGATTAGTGGGAGTGGGTTTCATAGCATATAATGATACATTGAATATTAACAAAATCAGATTTCCACAATCCATTATGATGAACAATAAGTTTATGGATTCGATTGTGTGAGTTTATATAGCATCGACGTTTCGGATCACACTCCGTGATCCATCATCAGGAATAGAGAGTAGGAATGAAAAGTAAAATATGAATTGATAATATAGTTACAAATTGAATATTTGTAGTTAATGTATTGATATATTTATATTAGAGGAAGTCTCATACTAAATCATTGTTGAGTTGGAGATAAAAAAATTTAAACATTTTTTAACAAATATATTAACTCCTAAATGTAAAGTTCTTCTATTGTTTTCATCTAGATAGGACTAGGACTAGGAAAAGGTGTAATACTCATGCATTTTTTGTTCTTTCTTAGCTTGTTCTTCTTATTATGCATTTTGAAATCTAAATAGAGTTCTCACAATGTATGTTAAGCGAGTTATTTTAGTGCTAGGACATGGTCTTAATCATTGTAATAATGAAGATTACATGTGCATGCTCTTTTTCCTTATGTTTTTCTATCCACTTTAACTAAGTATTCTTAGTGCAATAAATAGCCTATCAACTTAGCAACTGTTACAAATAGTTGTTCCTAAAGAAATGAACTACAATGTAAGTTAGCTATACACAACTTATTCTTAAACAAATGTTAAGAAAAATTAAGCACATTAATCTTGAATCAAGATATATAACTCAAAATAATATTCTAATAATAATAATAATAATAATAATAATAATTTAAGCTACTTGAAGTATTGCAATTACCTTAAGTGCCCTTTATTAAGTAGTTGCAATCCCAAGTTATCTATATTGAAATTTTAACTTTGTTCTCCATTGAGTAAATCCATTCTTTATTGTAATTTAAGGAAAGTACATAAACTAATAACAAACTTATTGAATCAACAAAGTTACTAATAACTAAATCTATTGACTAAATCTCCACTTGGAGAGGATCTAACATATATATAAGATCTTGAGAGTCTAATTATTTATTAACTAAATAAAGCTTGTAAACAAATATCAATTTCCTCAAAAGAATAGAAAGAAGGCTAATTCTATCCTAAATAAGAATCACAACATAATAATGCAAGGTGTGAGTATCCCATTACCTTTTTTCCCTTTGGAATCTACATAATTTTGGCTTTTAATTTCTGCTTGACATGAGATAGCAGCCTCATGGATTTGTTTGGATTTTTATTTGTTTAAATTGCATTTAAATTTATTGTGACATTGTGATCCTTAAATTTGTGTTAATTCTTTTATTTTGCATCCAAATTTATTCTAATAGAAATAGTATGGATGTTGATAATGTCAGTTATTAGACTATATTCAAAAGAGTTTAACAATTATCACGTGTTCAAGTCGACACTCATAGTTTATGAGTGGGAGTGGGTTTCACACTGTACAATGATACATTGAATATTGTAGTTAACACACAATTTATGAGTGGGAGTGTGCTTCATAATGTAAAATGATACATTGAATATTGTAGTTAACACACATAGTTTATGAGTGGGAGTGGGCTCCACACTATACAATTATACATTTAATTTCGTAGTTAATGATTTAATAATTAACATGTGTTGGAGTCATAAATGATTAGTGAGAGTGGGTTTCATAGCATATAAATGATTAGTGAGAGTGGGTTTCATAGCATATAATGATTATTTATAAGATTATATGAATGACTCAAATGTGTATAGGCATAATTAAGGAACTTATTTTTTAAAATTAATTCACTTGATAAGTATAGTATTTAGATTTTCAATTCTCAATTAAATTGATTAAAAATAGTTTCAAAGTAATATGTTTTTCTTGAAAAGTGTAAATTATATATTAAAAAAATCTTATCAAATATAAACTCTTTATATTATGACATTTTTGTGTACTTTCCATGTATCTTTTATATGAATCATATATTGAAGGGTATTTTAGTTAATTACCATAAATAAATGAGATAAAAAATAACATTAAAATCAAGAATATAAAGTAATGAGAAAATTATTCAATATACTGAACAATTATTAAACCTTAACCTCTCTCCTCTATTTTTGCATTTTTCACGCTATTTTTTCTATTCACATGCTTGTGAACATACTTAATTAATAATATGTTGACATGGATTTAGATGGGAATCATGCCCACTAGAAAATATTAGTTACTATAAAATGAAGGAAACAAGTAACTAAAGCTATTATGATAGTCATAGTAACATGTAACACAACTGTAGATCAAATTATATGTTCATCTAGATAAATGGTTCATTATGATGAAGAGGGAAGCAAACATGCTAGTATTAATTTTGATGGAGATGAAGTTTATCATATCTATAAGAAAAAGAGGAAGGTGTGGTTCCCCGTGCCTTCCATACCCTCTTCTTCTCACAAGAATATGGTGGTCTCTTTGAATGATGATGATTCTGACCATGTTCCATCTCAGGGTTTTGTGCCGGACTCTTTGGACTAGAATATTGGTAAAATAAAAGGTAAGGGTCCCAGTGTGTGTGCTTGAATGTGACCTCTAAATCAACCACATACGCAAAATAGTCATTACTCCTATGGTCAAATTACGAAGAGAATATGAATTATTCAATCCGAAATTCATGAGGAAGCGACCTGTTGCCTCCTATGTAGGCGGGGGTGTATAATCGCTCTCAGATTGGAGAACCAACAACCATCAGACCGCTACTACAACGGAGGATTTTCCTAGAAAGCCATAAAGATGATATGCAAAGCGTAGAATCAAACTAAGATGAATGCAATTAATCTAAGAATACTTTGAGAGAAATATGCAATTAATCTAAAGTACTTGAAAGAAAATATGAAATGCAGATTTTTTTAGTTGATTTTGGAATAAAAATGATCTTAATCTAAGAACATTTAAGCAAATTTAATCTAAATGAGAAATGCAATTACACTAGAATGAGGAATTAAACTAGTTGCAAATGAAAGCTTAAAATTCAATCAAAAATTCACTATAGTGCCTTCACTCTCAAAATTGCCTTTTTTTTCAATGAGAAGAAGAGGCTCATTAAATAGAAAAGCTCGGGAGAGGAATGAAGAGTTTCTTGATTTGAAACTCCTGACTCTTCATTCCCCTTTGAGACAAAAAGGTATGAATTATTTAATTAAAAGAATGAAATTTGCCACATGTGGGGAGTGACCTTTCGAGTAATTTGAATTATTAAATTCAAATAAAGAGATGTCCATTCAATTTAACTAAATATTTATTAATTCCTTTCAAGGGTATTTAGCTAAAGGGGGTGGAGTTTAATTTAATTAAAAGTACTTAGGACTTCATAATTAAATTAACTTATCATAGAGATTATTTAGCCAAATAAAGTCTAGGACTTAGGAATTATTTTAGCATTTGATTATTGCAATTTATGGTCTTTGCAATTGACATCAAGTCAAATTAAGTCAGATATGAGAGAGAAAATTGCCTAGGGAACTAGGACTTTGGTGATGTAAAATCGAGATAATGCACCAAAATTGATGAAATTAAATAGGTGCCAATTTTGGGGTATTACATTTGCCCCTCTTTGAATTGATGTGCGAACAGCGCGTTGATTCAAAGAATAGTCTGAAGTGACAGATCAAAGCAGATCAAAGCATGAATTTTTCAAAGTCTAAGTTAGATTGCGAAGACAACGATCTTAAAAGAGAACCAGAATCGGGGTTAGATTTCCCCAATACCAATTGATGAAGATGCAGAGTTAGGACTATCTCTGAATCGGGGTTAGATTGCTCCAATACGAAGCTTAGTCCTTCGAGACCCAGGTTAGATTGCCCAGATAACGGTCTAAAAGAGATTTTTAGAGTCATCTCCAGAACGAAGCTTGACTCCCAGGAATTAGGGTTAGATTGCCCCAATACCCAAAAGATTTCAAGAACCATCTCCAGAACGAAGTTTGGCCCTTGAGGATCCGAGTTAGATTGCTCAGATACCTAAAAGATAGATGATAAGATAACAAGATGCGAGGCACCAAGATGCCCCTAGCGATGAGAACTGATGATTCAAATCAGACTGATTCAAGAATAGATTCGACAAGATTCAAATGATGTAATCATCCTGCCCCCTCGGGAGCGAAATTGAAAGATGACATGTCAGAAGGATGATAAACAACAAGAGATTGCAGAGAAAAAGAAATTAGACTAGATTCACGAAGCTATAGAAGTGAAACGGAGCAAAGCAGAGGTCCTATTGACCAAGTTTGACCATAGTTGACCAAATTTTGAATAGGGTTGACTTGATGAAAAGAAGCAAAGATTTGAGAACATGATGCAAAGATGAAGATCTGGCAGGAAGATGACACCAGAAGGCTGACTGCAAAAGCATCCGATCCAGAAGGAGTCCAATATTTAAAACGCGATTTTGAGCCACTTAGAGATGTCAGATTTTGATTTCGATCCTGAAAATGGATTTAGAACAGTCGATTTAGAAAAGGGTGCAATTTTCATGTAAAACAGAGCACTTTCAAAAATTAGGTCAAAAGCTATATGAGGCCCGGAGGAGTCATTTTCAAATCATTATTCAGCGTTGTCTTTTAGTGATTCTGAGCTCTAAGATAGAGAAATGGAGGGTCTGCCACTACATACACACCGATTTGAGCATTCTTGACGACATGCCCGGCCACCGGAGTATGACGCACCTGTAAGTAGTCGATAAACTGCTTTGCATTTCAATTCGTACAGCGTGATAGGTTAGATTTTTTAAAAAAAAAAATAGCAAAATTTAAAAAAAATGTGAAATCTCGCGCGAGAAAGTAGTTCTCTCGCGCGAGGGCAAGTTTCATTTCGCGCGATAAAGTAGTTTTCTCGTGCGAACTAACAAGCTCCAAGGATAGAACTTCGCGCGAGCTAGAGGGCTATACCGCACGAGAATTCTATTTTCTCGCGCGAAGTGGTAGTTTTCTCGCATGAAAGAACACTTTTCTCGCGTGAAAGACTGTTGCAAGTGGCCAAATTTTATCAGATTTGCATGAAATCAGCCAAATAAAGTCTTGTAGAGCCTTGTCATAGGATAGATACTCTGCTGTAGTTGCTGTTGTAGTAGTGAAAACCAACATGATTGAGTTACTGACCCAGTGTCGTCATTTGCTTTGCAGGTTGACTTTCCAGATATCACATTTTGAGCACATCACCCTGTTATTACTACATTAGTTCAGAGACTGACAGATGCTGAGAGTGCTCACATTGATGCTCTGGGCTTGGGATATTTGCGTGAGTTACCCGACATTCGGGTGAATCACGGTCTTCTTACTGCATCGGTAGAGTGTTTCCATTCGGAGACGAACACATTTCATTTTTCGATGAGGGAAATGACAGTGACCACCGAGGACATATATAGGATCCTGCAGATACCCATTCATGGTACTTGTGTTGAGTACAATACACAGCCGCGGCAGGGTATAGTGGCCTTGAGGACTATCTTCAGGGATGATCTTGTGATGGGTCGGGCCATCTCTTGGGAGGATCTGGTGCACAGATATGGCAGAGCGCATCCATTCCAGGTCATGTTGGCTATATTTCTGAGTTGTTACCTCGTACCTGATCGAGGTCAGCATGGACTAGAGTGTGGTTGGGGTACTATGCTGCAGAGGATGCTGGACAGACCAGCTGTGAGATTTGGATGGGGGGAGTGTATGCTGGCACACATGTATCATGAGATGCATGAGATTGTGTACAGAGGTGCTAGATCGATGGCGGCAGGAGTCTTCATCTTACAGGTCTGGGCCTGGGAGCACCTCCCCATTTGTAGACCCCTATTCCATGATACGCGACAGGCGCTGGAGCCTTATATTTATAGATATTCAGGTGTGATGACCTAGCCCCTGCTGGGTAAGATAGAGCAGTGGAGAGCACAGTTGGATGACATGGTCGCTATAGTTTGGAGACCTTGGATAGCTACTGAGCCCTGGGACGATGCTCGGAGAGAGATTGCTACCATGTTTGTATCACGTCCACTAATTGGATGAACTATTCAGACGATTGAGAGATTCGTGGTTACACGTGTCCTACGCCAGTTTGGTAGACAGCAGGATATTTCACAGGAGTATTGCCCCTACGCTCGCTTCTCCGACGAGGAGAAGAAGGGGTGGCGTGCACGATTGGATCCAGGGCGATGCACGATAGAGTCACACATCCCACCAGCACGATGGGCTTACATGGTGGATGTCACCAATGCAGGGGTGACACCTGCATACAGGGACTAGTTGGTTGCACGGCCTCATCCGAGGTTCACAGATCCAGTTGGCATAGGAGCACAACAGCAGGCACCACAGGATCAGCAGGCCCAGGCAGAGTAGCCTATACAGCAGCAGGCTGTGCAGCAGCAGGCACCACAACAGAGACCTGGGCAGAGAGTTTTGAGGCCCTGATCAGGACAGGTGAACATCCCTACTAGGACCATGGGCTCAAATCCCAAAGCAGGGAGTAGCGGTACACAGCAGAGGTCCACGAGACCACATATAGCTGACATATCCCAGTAGGTACCACAGGGGGAGGATACTGACATGCCAGACGTGGCAGCTGGAGCAGGTGTAGGACAGGTGCAGGAGGCTCTCAAGAAGAGCCGAGAGAGAGTACGGCAGGTGCAGCTTGAGCGTGATGATTTTCACACACGTCTTATCCGAGAGGAGACTCGAGTAGCAGATAGGGATGCAGAGATTAGACAGCTACGGGCGGAGTTAGCGCATGCGAGATTAGAGACGAGATATGAGGCCACCCAGGCGGCTTATTACTATGCAGCATACTGTGGGGCTGTTCCAGATATATCAGAGCAGGTGCCGCCATTTTCTGAGTATGCTGGGGCTCCCCAAGCTCCTCCCCTAGTACCTCCATAGGTTCCTCCACAGGCTCCTCCACAGGCTCCTTCACAAGCTCCTCCATAGAGACCGATGCCACCACCGCAGACATTAGGACAGCAGGCTCCTCCACCTCCACCCCCTCCCAGTGGGAGTGGATCTTGATTGTATCATAGCTCATTTTTGTTGTTTTGGTACTGTGCTTGAGTAGCACCTCTTTGTATATGACATTTGGATTGAGAGATATATATATATATGAGATCGATGATTCTGTTGATATCATTGTACTTGTTGCAAATTGCTTGAATGTATGATGTTTAGGAGATGTGCTCTTATATGCTTTAGATGTATGAATAGAAATTTATGCAATGTAATGATAGATAAATGGTTTATGCTTATAGCGGATACACATGTTGATGCAGATGCAACGAGTTTATGGATGGAAATAAAATACAATGGATATGGTACTAATCATCTCATGCAGGATTGTAGCAATATTTAACAGGTACTAATCAAAGGATAGATATGTTCGAGGATCGACAATGAAGACCGGATACTTGTGCAACCAAGAAGAACTCGAGGCAATAGATGAGAGCCTTTGATGAAGACTATTAAGAGAGTAAATAAGGCATCGTCTTAAGTTCAAAGCCTAAGCTAAAGATGCAAACTTAAAATGAAAATGCAAACCCTAGGACTTGGTTGTTGGACTCACCGTATTTATCATCATAGAGCCTTTCAAGTTCAGACAATCACAAGATGTCATACAATCCTTACTAATATCGCTATCATGAGAATATGAATATGACATGAGTCTTAAATTTGTCAGAATAAGGTGTAAGCATTAAGGCACAAGAAGCCAAAATGATCTGAACACTATTCCTTTTAATCTAGCAAGTTAACATAAGCATTAGAGCATAAATGCTAGAATGACCTAAATCTCTCTTGCGAACAAACACACCAAGCACGCAGGAGTTCCTTCTTTTGCCAAAGATTGCTCGCAGTGACCCTTACGTTCACTTAACAGGATGAGCGTTTACAATTTCATCAGTAGCAGAAAGAAGTCACTCAAAAGACAAGGAGAAGAACCAACCTCACCAAAGCATCCATATAAAGGAGTCGAGGTACGCATGGCCATCCAATACGAGATAGAGGTTCTTACAGACAGACACCCCTCTTAAATGAATTCTTTGGATCGTTGGAACTAAACCAACAAGCAGAAAGCAAAGAAAGCAAAGAAAACAAACAAGCACTCAAAGAAAACAAAGCTCAGCAAGCCTCAAAGGAACACACATTTAGTTTAAGTTTCAGTTCAAGTTCGTGTTCAAGCGGATTGAAGTCGATTCGGAAAGATAATGTTCAAAGTCTCAATGAGATAATGACAGTAGGTAGACGTAATGAGAATCACTGGTGATTGATAAAAGGGAGAAATCCCGAAGAAGAGAGATCGAACGAAAGCTAGGTATCCACAGGCAGGCATAGTGAGAACCACTGGCAACCAATGCTCAAAAGAGTTTTCGAAAGTGATAGGACAATGCCCCCTAGACCAGGCAGGTGCCCCCAAGTGTGAACCAGTTCCAATCCATGAAGAGTTGAGGAAAACTCAAAGACAAGCGCATGAGCTAGCAAACCAAAGCAGGAAACAAACTAAAGCAGGAAAGCAGGAAAACAAACTAAAGCAGGAAAGCAGGAAAACAAACTAAAGCAGGAAAGGAAGGAAACTAAAGCAGGAAACTAAGAGCCAAGCGACGCTGAGATGAGATGTTACTTCAGGAAAACAAGAGGCGCCTGTTTACCAGGTTTTCACCATCTTGGCAGAGATTCTATTTTTGCTACCATGACACCTGTTTACCAGGTTTTCATCAATGGCACATTTTTCTCTTTTTTGATTTTTTTGTACTTTTCTCTTTTTTGATTTTTTTTTGTATTTTTCACATTTTCTATTTTTTTTATATTTTTGAAATTTTCTATTTTTTTTGAGTATTATCAAGGCGCCTGTTTACTAGGTTTTCACCAGGATAATAGATACATCAAAGTGCCTGTTTGCCAGGTTTTCACTAAGATGATCATTTTTTTAGGACATTTTGCAATTTTTAGGATTTTTTGCAATATATCAATTTTTAGGATTTTTTCAGGATCAATAAATATGTACATGAGCACACTGAGAATGTCAGCTATAGAACTTTTTCAAATGAAGAGCATTGATAGGCTCTTTGAGTTGCTCTCCTTCAGTGGTGGAGAGGCGGTAAGCACCAGATCCAAATGCTGCAGTAATAATGTATGGACCAAGCCAGTTTGGTTCAAATTTTCCTTTCTGGGTTCTCTGCTGCTGATTCTTGGGGTTCTCCCTCAAGACAAGGTCACCCACTTGGAATTCCCTTTGTCTGACTTTCTTGTTATATGTTTTTGACATTCTCTTTTGATATGCTTGAAGATGATCGAACGCCACCCTCCGACGTTCATCTAATAGTTCAAGCTCTTGCAACCTAGATATTCTGGTATCTTCATCAGTGATGAGGCCCTTCAGAGAGATTCGTAATGTCAGAATCTCAACCTCAATTGGCAATACTGCTTCTGCCCCATAGACTAAGGCAAAAGGAGTGGCTCCCGTTGGTGTTCAGATACTTGTTCTATAAGCCCATAAAGCCGGATTAATCTGGAGATGCCAATCTCTACCAGATTTATGAACTGTTCTGTGCAAAATTTTTAGGATTGTCTTATTAGAAGCTTCTGCTTGTCCATTACCCTGAGGATAATAAATAGATGACCAATGCTGAATGATCCTGAATTTAGTGCATAAGTCTGTCAAATCTTTGTTCTTAAACTGTCCTCCATTGTCAGTGATAATAGATGAAGGTACGCCATATCTACAAATAATATAGTTCAAAATGATATTGCCCGCATTGTTGACTTGTTTTACTCAACCGAGCAAAAGCTCGCTTCAGTAAAAGGCCACAACAACGCCCCAGCGGTCTTCACACATTCTTTTATTCAAAATGTAAAGTGTATATAACATTAACTCCTTCCCTGCTGCCATCACGATTCTCAGCTATGAAGGAATCAGTAAATGTATAATTTGTGAATACCAAACAGGAGACCATTACAACACAGACGGGAATATGTTGAATACAAGTCCACATTTCGAATACGTTTATTTAATGCTCTGATCACTGACTTTTTCCAGGTACTCAATTTTTAATGGGTTTCCAGTGCCGCACGAGCTTAGCTTTCTTGTCTAACTTTTTAGACTCCTGCACAGTAGTTCTTGAAATTTGTAAATAATCTCAAATGCCAACATTATATGGTAACTTTGAAACAATGGTAGAACTTTGAAGTTTTCTTAATTTGAACTAAAATACAAGAATAATGTTACAGGGAGTAGAGTAAAGAAGGCACCGAGCAATAAGATAAGAATAAATAGAAGCATTTAATGTAGCATTTCACGTTATATTCCTTAACGGGCAAGACAATATAAAAGGCTTTTCAATACTGCGTGCCTGAAATGCACTAAAATGTCTACCATTCTGCCATTTGGACTACAAGCTCTGGCTTCTCAACAATGTATTTAACACCATTTTCAGCCTGCGTCATATTTACGGAAGTCCTCATTGTTTTCGCCATTACTGACTCGAAGAAAAAGAGAGCAACTGAAAGAGTCAGGGACTGCGATGCTCGACTGGCGGCCATTTTGAATGAGAGAAAACCTTCAATGGTTATATGACATGCTATGGCTTTGGGCTTCATATTAGACAACGATACATTGTTGTAGTTTAAATCATTCTTACAATGTTGATAATGTAAGTTGTTAGATTATATTAAAAAGAATTTAACAATTAGCATGTGCTGGAGTCAACACACATAATTTGTTAGTGGGATTGGACTAGTTTATACTATACAAATGATACATAGAATACATAGAATATTGTAGTTAACACACATAGTTTATGAGCGGGAGTGGACTCCAAACTAGACAATGATACATTGAATATTGTAGTTAATGAATTTTATAATCTAAATCTTGCTTACATATTGATAATGTAAGTTGTTAGACTATATTCAAAAGACCTTAACAGTTAGCATGTCTTATAGTCAACAAACATAGTTTATGAGTGGGAGTGAGCTCCATACTATACAATGATATGTTGAATATTGCAATAAATGATTTTAACAATTAATAAATTGTTGGAGTCATAGTTGATTAGTGGGAGTGGGTTTCATAGCATATAATGATACATTGAATATTAACAAAATCAGATTTCCACAATCCATTATGATGAACAATAAGTTTATGGATTCGATTGTGTGAGTTTATATAGCATCGACGTTTCGGATCACACTCCGTGATCCATCATCAGGAATAGAGAGTAGGAATGAAAAGTAAAATATGAATTGATAATATAGTTACAAATTGAATATTTGTAGTTAATGTATTGATATATTTATATTAGAGGAAGTCTCATACTAAATCATTGTTGAGTTGGAGATAAAAAAATTTAAACATTTTTTAACAAATATATTAACTCCTAAATGTAAAGTTCTTCTATTGTTTTCATCTAGATAGGACTAGGACTAGGAAAAGGTGTAATACTCATGCATTTTTTGTTCTTTCTTAGCTTGTTCTTCTTATTATGCATTTTGAAATCTAAATAGAGCTCTCACAATGTATGTTAAGCGAGTTATTTTAGTGCTAGGACGTGGTCTTAATCATTGTAATAATGAAGATTACATGTGCATGCTCTTTTTCCTTATGTTTTTCTATCCACTTTAACTAAGTATTCTTAGTGCAATAAATAGCCTATCAACTTAGCAACTGTTACAAATAGTTGTTCCTAAAGAAATGAACTGCAATGTAAGTTAGCTATACACAACTTATTCTTAAACAAATGTTAAGAAAAATTAAGCACATTAATCTTGAATCAAGATATATAACTCAAAATAATATTCTAATAATAATAATAATAATAATAATAATTTAAGCTACTTGAAGTATTGCAATTACCTTAAGTGCCCTTTATTAAGTAGTTGCAATCCTAAGTTATCTATATTGAAGTTTTAACTTTGTTCTCCATTGAGTAAATCCATTCTTTATTGTAATTTAAGGAAAGTACATAAACTAATAACAAACTTATTGAATCAACAAAGTTACTAATAACTAAATCTATTGACTAAATCTCCACTCAGAGAGGATCTAACATATATATAAGATCTTGAGAGTCTAATTATTTATTAACTAAATAAAGCTTGTAAACAAATATCAATTTCCTCAAAAGAATAGAAAGAAGGCTAATTCTATCCTAAATAAGAATCACAACATAATAATGCAAGGTGTGAGTATCCCATTACCTTTTTTCCCTTTGGAATCTACATAATTTTGGCTTTTAATTTCTGCTTGACATGAGATAGCAGCCTCATGGATTTGTTTGGATTTTTATTTGTTTAAATTGCATGTAAATTTATTGTGACATTGTGATCCTTAAATTTGTGTTAATTCTTTTATTTTGCATCCAAATTTATTCTAATAGAAATAGTATGGATGTTGATAATGTCAGTTATTAGACTATATTCAAAAGAGTTTAACAATTATCATGTGTTCGAGTCAACACTCATAGTTTATGAGTGGGAGTGGGTTTCACACTGTACAATGATACATTAAATATTGTAGTTAACACACAATTTATGAGTGGGAGTGGGCTTCACAATGTAAAATGATACATTGAATATTGTAGTTAACACACATAGTTTATGAGTGGGAGTGGGCTCCACACTATACAATTATACATTTAATTTCGTAGTTAGTGATTTAATAATTAACATGTGTTGGAGTCATAAATGATTAGTGAGAGTGGGTTTCATAGCATATAATGATACTTTGAGTATTTTTAGTTTATGTATTCATATTTTTATATTAGAGGAGATCTCATACTAAATCATTGCTTAGTTGGAGAATAAAATTTTTTTAACACATCTAATAACTCCTAAATGTGAAGTTATTCTATTATTTCTTCATCTTTGAAATACAAGCTAGCATATACTACACAAACCTTAAGCAATGATCTCTTATTTTTTCTTATGTTTGTCAAATTAGTCGTCTAATTGTTACTAAGATTAATTTTCATCTCTCGATTATTTATAAGATTATATGAATGACTCAAATGTGTATAGGCATAATTAAGGAACTTATTTTTTAAAATTAATTCACTTGATAAGTATAGTATTTAGATTTTCAATTCTCAATTAAATTGATTAAAAATAGTTTCAAAGTAATATGTTTTTCTTGAAAAGTGTAAATTATATATTAAAAAAATCTTATCAAATATAAACTCTTTATATTATGACATTTTTGTGTACTTTCCATGTATCTTTCATATGAATCATATATTGAAGGGTATTTTAATTAATTACTGTAAATAAATGAGATAAAAAATAACATTAAAATGAAGAATATAAAGTAATGAGAAAATTATTCAATATACTGAACAATGATTAAACCTTAACCTCTCTCCTCTATTTTTGCATTTTTCACGCTATTTTTCTATTCACATGCTTGTGAACATACTTAATTAATAATATGTTGACATGGATTTCGATGGGAATCATGCCCACTAGAAAATATTAGTTACTATAAAATGAAGGAAACAAGTAACTAAAGCTATTATGATAGTCATAGTAACATGTAACACAATTGTAGATCAAATTATATGTTCATCAAGATAAATGGTTCATTATGATGAATAGGGAAGCAAACATGCTAGTATTAATTTTGATGGAGATGAAGTTTATCATATCTATAAGAAAAAGAGGAAGGCGCGGTTCCCCGTGCCTTCCATACCCTCTTCTTCTCACAAGAATATGGTGGTCTCTTTGAATGATGATGATTCTGACTATGTTCCATCTCAGGGTTTTGTGCCGGACTCTTTGGACTAGAATATTCGTAAAATAAAAGGTAAGGGTCCCAGTAGTAGGGGTATAGCTAAAGTCAATGCTAAAACTTATGGGTCCCCTTCTTTCACTATTAAATCGCCACCTAAAAATAAAATTTATCCTCCCTTGGTCAAGGATGTCGTGCACAATACTTTTGATGTTGACATTCCCCTTGAGATTGGAAAGGATGCCCCTATTGAAAAGGGCTCCTCTTGTAAGAATGAGGCCTTTATTGACAAAATTCCCAATAATTTCTTTGTTTACCAAGAGGATCTTTTTAATTGAATTTTCCTAGAGTTAACAGATACCTGGAATGATTCTCCTACCTTTAGGAAACTTGATGATATTCTTGAAAGTACTTTCAAGATGGAAAAAGGAACCAGTGATCTCAAACAAGACCACGAAGGAAAAATTAAAAAATATGGAGGATAAATTCTATGGAGTATAGACGACTCTAAACAAAGTGGTAAATGTTAGCAAAAAGGTTCTGCAGGATACTAGTGAGGGATTATGGAAGCTCAAAGAACAAGCCAAAGTTGTACATAATCTATCAATAGATAATTATCATTCTTATACTTCTAGAGGTATTAGACATGATACTGACAATCTATAGGTTAGGAAGAAAAACAAAGTAGTGGATACAAGCTTGGAGAAGATGAACCCTACAACTCTGGGTAATAGGTCGAATCTAGCTATGCATTTGAGGAGTAAGATAAAAGTTTCTACTCCAATGGATAGTGTTGTTAAAAGGGTCAAAGATATTAACATTGATATCATTAGGAAAAACCAGTCTTTGGAAAAGTCTTTAGATAAGTGTTTTTAGGTTGTCTTGGTGTTTATAGTCCCCAGTTTTGGCTTTTGGTTGGTGTCTACGTCCAATTTGGTTAGTGTCTATTCTATTTTATGACACGATGATCCTTTTATTTTTGTAAACATTGGGTTTCAAGTTCCTGTAAAACTAGTTTTCCTCTAATCAAAAATATTATTCACCTTCTATTTAATTTTCTTATATCTCCAAAAATTTGAGTCTATATGTGGTAATGTGTTGATTATAAGTGTATTTTCTTATTGAAATATGCATTTATTTCCTTCTAATAATGCACAAATCTTGGCATGTGATATGTTAATCATGGTAGTACTTTGTAGACATAAAAAATATAAGATACATAGTTAATAATGCATCCTAGTGATCTTATTGGTAGATGAATATTTTTCTGTTTAAAAAATGAAAAAAGATAACTTGAACAAAATAACTAATAGCCAGTCATAGTTTTTTCTAACTTTATTTAAAAATTATGAAAAATTCATTAAATTTAAAAAGTATTAGATTTCTCTTTGATATTTACTCACACTAAAAATTAATAAAAAATCTACGAGATATAATCTTCACTCTAGAGATTCCCATAAAAGTATCCTTTATCAAAAGTGTTCACAGCACTATATCCTACATATATGTATCTAAAATTGTTAGTGTATTCATTTCATTTTGTTACACTTAGGATTATTAGCCTACTTAGTCATCCATATTCATTTGGAACTTGTTCACGCAAGTTGTCACCATTTAGGAGATGATTCGAAAAGTATCAATTCTATTTTGACACCTCATCCTAGTTGAGTTGGAGGCAAATCACCACCACCCATTAAGTTTTGGGTTCGACCTCTAATTCGACCCAATCACTCTTTATATATGTATCTTTCTTCTATAGCTTATTCTATGGTTAATTTTGGTCTACATTTGTGTTGTTGTGGTTCATTTTTATCTCTAACAAATCTTAGATTTTACATGGTATCAAAGTAAATTATGACAGTTTAATGCCAACAAACTATAGTAGTCAACATCTCTTGAAAGGTTCTATTTTGGGCATGGCCCTCGCAAGCTCTTGGCATGACTCTTTTGTGTGATGGATGCTTTAGTGTGCACCTCATTTGTAGCATACCCCCTATGAGTTTTATGTACAGATCTTTTTGTGACAAGGGAACCTCAACTGGACCCTATAATGTCAGGGAAGGGCATCCTAGTTGACCATGTGCATATGCAAGAGGGTTTTTCTCTTGTGCACATGGGTTTTACTCAGGGTTTGCGGTTTTAGCAGCCCATAACAATAATAGTACACCCTAGTTATATGGGTTTTGAGCTCTTGGTCATACGGGTTTATAGCCCTTAGTTTTTTCCAACCCAAGGGGGCTTAACTTTTTCCCATCTTTTTTCATTTGGAAAAAGTTTTTTTTGGTGAAGTTGAAAATTTTCACAATAATTATTTTTTTAATGTAGGAGGTTTTTTTCTCTAAAGAGGGAAAAATTCATTTTCTCATAACTATTTCTCAACAACTCAAAGTTGAGTTCTTATTTTTGCAAAAGTGCATATTTTCTCGTCACAAATATAAAGCGCACAATCATGCACTATCATTATAAAGAATCATTTTTAGTGTATTTTTTAGGTTTGGTTACAAATTCGTCCTTCTATGAAGTGTCAATCACAAGGGGGGAAGAAAATGATAATCAAAGGAGTTTTGTGTGTCTTCTATTTTGTACACTTCTTCTAGAATTTCTCTTCATTTTTGTATTCTAAAAATCAATTATCTAAGTCTAGCAGCTTGGATCCTAATGTTTAAATTGATCTCTTTAATTAAATGTCTAAAAATCAATTATCTAAGTCTAGCAGCTTGGATCCTAATGTTTACTTTCTATGTTTAAATTGATCTCTTTAATTATTTTTTCATTTTGAGAACTTGAAAATAACCAACCCAATTTGGGAATATCTCAAAATACTATTTAGGACAATTGATGAACTTAGAAGTCATGAGTTGAAAAATCAACTCCTAGGTATTAGTCCTTCAAGTTTTTCAACTTTAGACGACTTATTCACTAAATATAAATCTTTGAAGTTGCAATTAAAATATTTTGGAATTGACAAGAAAGAGGATGAATTAATCCTTTCTATAATTTCCAAACTAGGTTCTAAATTTTTTGTGTTTGTCTCTACTTTCTATTCTACTAAAATATCCCTTAGTACCTCATGGACTATGCCCTCAATTGATAACTTTATTTTTTATTTTACAAGGCAGGAAGAAAATTTGATTCAAATGGGTACTTTGAAATCTGCTACAACACAAGCTCTAATTGTAGGTAATGAAAAGAAACAAAATATTAAAGGAGAGATAAAGAACAGTAAAAAGGAAAGGGAAGAATGAAGACAAAATTAACAAATTCAAAAAGGATAGCTCATCTCCTCAGAGTAAATCAACTACTGAGAGAGTTAAATGTTTCTTAAATGTAACAAAATTGGCCATGAAGAATAGGGAAAACCGTAGTGGCGAATATTCACCAATTGGCAAATATTTAGTGTTCCTTGATTTCAGAATTGGCAAATAAGTGGGACTAAATGGGGTGGATGGATCACCCTAACTTTATAAATCTTTGACCGAATATAAATTGATTTGCCATCATTTTGATAAATATGTTTAATCTATTTTAAGAATTTTCACAATAGAATCTATGATTTTAAAATGATTTATTTAATATTTTTGCCTACAATTTTGGATGTGTGTCTTAATTGTCAACCATATTCACCAATATTTGATCAACATTTAAGGTTGGGGTACGGGTTAAGTATATATATTTTACATGTGTCTCTATTCAGGATAATTTATATGGAAATTGCTTTTGTTTAAAAGTTTGGCCTGAAATAGATTTGACAATGGACATGTGTCTCTATTCCACTGACTTTCTATGGAACTTCATGTCCTTTAAAATTCTGGCCTGAAATAGAATTTAGTCCATTGATCTAGGCTCATCCAAAAGTTACAAATATTAGGGTTAGTATATCTTAGATGATAGAAAATTAACTTAGGACACCTTAACAAAATAATAAAATTTAACCTCATCTTGTGGGCAGTGCCACCAAATCCCTATCAAATAATTTATTGGAAAATTGCACCGGTAAAAGTGGGGAAAATTTAACCTTCGATAATGAAATATTTGCCAAGATTTTATAGAATTTTTCGTAGGATTGAAAAAAAAGTCACCAATGAAAACTAATATTTTTTACTTTCAAATCAAAAAATTTCACCAACTATATTAATTTTTTTCCCAAAATAATATAGGCTTCGCTAGTATGTTACACCTCTTACTGGGAAGGGGTTTATTAAATTTATCTCTTCTTATCACTTTTTTGGACGATAGTTTTTTCCTACCAGGTTTTCTATCTTCCTTCTTTTATAAGAGATTTCATTGTACATGGGTACCTCACTAAGCTAGTAGATGAGACCCATTTTTTATCTTGTCCTCCTAATTTATTCTTAAGGGGGGTGTTAGTGTATTTATTTTATTTATTTACATGTATGCTTATTAAACCTACTTATTCGAGACAGACTATAACTGATTGAATACTTGAAAGGGAGAGATATTTATAATACAAAGGTATATGTGATACATTAAATCAGTTATTATATTGTGATTGATGTCAACTAGTTTTGACAGTACTTATCATGATAGTGGCAAACATCTGAAGAAGCTAATAATGGTAAAGGAATGAGATATTAACATAAGGATGAGATGTATGGGCAAGATATGAGTATGGTATTCATTGGGTAACTTATTGATGAGTCTATGACATTATGTTAGTGATTTGATTATGTTACATAAATCTGGTAAGAATGAACAATTTTATGTGGTCGGTAAATGAAGAACTTAATATACACTGAGTTGAAACAATGTACACCGAGAAAGTGTAGTGTATACTAAGTACAATATTAACCGAGTTAGAAGTTACCAAAACATCACGGTATTAACGGAGTGAAAGAAATAAAATGGAACATGTGATTGCCAACTAAAGATGACAAGCTATATGAATATGGTTGACTCTGAGGTTAAAGATAAATTTTTTTATGAAGCTCTACGATTGAAGAAAAAAAATGTATGATCGAATGATGAATAATGAAATGTGTTTGAGGCACAAGTTCCGAGGAAGGTTGAAATGGAAAAGTCAATGAAGCAGATTAAGAGGCAAGATATATGGATGAGAAGAAAATGGTTTATCATGTTTATAAAAGGAGAAAAGAGATTTATAATGATATATGCACATGAGAAGATTGCCTTCATGTGAAGATGGTCAGACATGTTCAAGTGAGAACGGAGAAATTCTACAAACTACATCGAGTGTCAAAGAAAGGAATTAACTAAGAAGAATAGAGGTGGAGGACAGAAAGAAATTAAAGAGATTATGATGGCAAAAGGTATTTTGAGCTTAGAAGAGATCTAAAAATATGAAAAGGAATTTGTATTTGAATCATATCATTTACTGTTGCATTCTAACCATTGCCACACATAAATCTCTTAACCAATTGGGACTTAACAATCTTTATTTATTTTATTATGACATTCAATGAATATTGATTGTTTTATTGTTGACCCCAAGTGAATGTTTGGTCACAGAGAACTATTAGTGATAAATCCTCTAACAAGGTCACACCTTACAGTGTCTTTTGTAACCTTTAACAAGGATGGATCTTAAGCGAGCTCAATTAGAAGAGTGAAATTATTTTGACTACTTATCTATAGTTTTCTTGTAAATTATCCATTTATTTTTTTTGATCTCTTGAGCTTCAAGATCAAACTCATTTTTGGTTATATCCTCTGGGAAATTAAATTGGTGCTCCATAACAGCACACCTTATGTTCTCGCTAAACATCCCAAAATTGAAACCCTCATTAGCTACACACCTAACCACTGTTGTAGCCATTCTATAGGGTTGCAAACCTTGATTTAAGTTCACCCATCCCCTTTTGATAATAATATATCGGTGGGCTATTGTAATATCTGGGAACAAGGTTCTCCTTCCTTTATATTTTATGGTTATTTTCTGCAAGTCACCAATCTATCTCAAAATTTTAGCATACGCTAACTTTAAAGGGACTTGATAGGGCAAAACAAAAGGTTCCTTTCTGCAACCATACACTCTGAAAACCATGGAAACTAGATATAAAATTATATCACCAAAATTGTGCATTATGATGATGTCCTTACAATACTCCTTTGGCCTATCCAGCCTCAATAACTCCATGGGAATTATGGGATTCTCAAAAAATAACAAAGATCTGAGCCTTGAAGAAAAATTTCTATCAAAAACAAGATAACTAGCATATGTCCTATCCCATGACAATTCTGTGGTCCACAACTAGATTGGCAATGCCTCTCCATTCTTCTTTCCTCACAATATCCATTGTCTTGCTGAAGAAATCCACACCCTTGTATAAAAATATGTGCATCAACATAGAATACCATCCAAAAGGCCTGCCTATCTTCATATTTTTTTATCCCCATTAATCCTTCATGAATTAGGTCTGTACAGTAAGGGGAAAAATTAAAAATCAATGCCAAGTGGGGATGTAGGGACTGTGCTATCATAAACATGTTTGGGATAGGCATGTGTGTAGCCTCATCTTGTCAAAAAATCAGAGCTAGGGACTTGTATACACCTTGTGCCCTTAAACTGAAAAGGTCTAACCTAAAAGGCTAAGGTGTGCTTGCACTGACCATACACATGGCACCAATTTTGCCAAAGAAATCTCTTAAAGGGCTTTGACCTTAGATAGTCTCTCTGTGCCTCATTAATTTTGTTAAATTCCTCAAAGTCAATCTTTTCAAGTCCAACAGAGGGATCATTTAAGGAGAAGACCTATTTGATTTCATCCTCTATGATGCTCATCAAATCCTTTCCATTAATATCTTTGACATATCTGGTCACAAGGTCATAACATCTAGCTATCTATACATGAGAAGGTCGACGTCCATAAAGACTCTGGGTACAATGAGTCTCCCTATGTTGAACTGCCATATATTACTGAGAGGAGCACAAGCATTCCTTTGTTAATATGCAACCTTGAATAAAATTAAGCCATTGTAATCCTTCCACACCTTTTCATCCCTCATCCATAACCCTCTGTCATACAATCCTTCATTGACAAAATTCCTAGGGTTTTTGGGAACTAAATCTTTTATCTTAGATGTCCCATTCTCTGAGGGTGGGAGTAACTGAAGTAAATCTTCAAAAACCCCCTATCCTTATATTTCGTTTTTCCTGAAAGCTCTCTTTTGGGTGGCATTTTAGCTAGGGTTTTAGAAAAGTATATAGATACGAGATAAAAATCACCCAGATGAAACCAGATAGCAATAGCAGAAATACTTCAATCACCTAAACTTTCTCCTTTTGAAAAATTTGTGAACTCAAACTTCAAAATGCCTACCGTATCCCAGAGAAAATTCATAGTTGCCAGCTACAGAGAAAACCAAATCGCTTGAAGAAAAACTTGGAGGAGAATTGTTGCTTGTAATGATCAAATATGACTATGTAATCATTGCCAACCCATCACAGCCAACCCACACGAAAATCATTAACTTCCCCATCACTGAAACTGGCAGCTACAACGTTCACAATACGTGAAACAATGTCAAAAACTCAAAATTTGAATTTGAACCATTGATCTAAATTCCTTCTGGCGCATCGGATGGCTGATAAAAACCATGTCATTACTTTTAATACCTTTCCAAGCTTAGTTCTTGCCCAATGAGAACATTTCAATTTTACCCATGTGCAGAAACCCACACTTCACCTTAACTTTAACTGATCTGGACAGGTGTCAACATCTGGCACTTTCACAAACATAAAATTCTGAGCATCTTTCAATTAAGGTAATGCGACCATCGTCGATTTTCTAAAAAACTGACAGATCTTTACCTCCTTTGAAAATCAGTGACCCCACTTCGCAAGTCAACACGTGGAAGCGTTTGAAAAGTTCAGACCCACTAGAGAGTGACATCACAAAGGACACATGTCAATTAGTCGTAATCCCACAAGTTAGAAATCTGTCAGGTATGTCAGGTTAAGGGAATGTGACAACCGTTGATGAAGCTCCATCAGACGATCATCAATTAACTATGAAATTTTGCCCCACCTTTACTTTCACCGGCCCTCTAACCAATCAAAAATGTCTACGTCACAAAATCTGACAAGAAGGCAGACCATTCTTTCTTTACCAACGTCACTCCTACTGACAGTTACCACATCATAGTTTAATTCAGCTAATGAAAAAGGAATACCTCAGCATGACCTGGCGACCAAGGACCCACCTCACAGTCTGAAACTACATGGAAGATCGGACGGTCATCGCTGAAGCGCAAACTTTAAATGCTGAGAAAATTCCTTCACTGGTATAACGACAACCACGAGATTTATCTGAGCCCTAACCTTTGGAAGACCGTGATCCCAACTCACTACATCACCACGGACACATGTCAACCCAGAAAATACCATAGAACCGAAATGTCAGAGCTTTTCCATCATCATTCTTTTCTTCAATGGGACGGTCATCGCTGAATTGGAACGATTAGCAAGTGGCCAACTTAGTTTTAAGGTATTGCGACGGCTGTCGGTACAATCCGCTCGTTAATGACAGCATAACCTTGAAACAGGGCCCTCTTTGCCAGGTGTCATGCAGTCGCATTTTTGCAAGTCAGAAAATCTGACAACCATAGGTCTTAAGGAATAGCGACGACCACAAGATCAAAATGAATTAGACAGTTAGGACTTAAATTGGGAAAGGCTAAAGTTCTCATGAAAATTTTAATAAAAAGTGACCCGCTTAAAACCTAACTACAAAACACATGAAGCGGACAACTTTAAAGGTTTTTAATGAACACATGTGTTATTTGCACCTTTAGTGAATGAAAATGATAACGTTTAAATATAACAAGCCCTAGGAGAATTAGGGCTCTCAGCATTTTTCTTTTGCTAGGTCAAATAAAGAAGGGCTTTATCAATTCTTTGAAGTATGAGGGCAAAAATTTTAACAGTACTAACACGTCCCATTAAAAAAGAAACAATTTGCAAGGTTATAGACCTAAAACTAACTTATAATATTTTTTTGGGGAGGCCATTGATCTATGAAATGCAGGCGGTGCCTTCTACTTATCACCAATGTTTAAAATTTCAAAACACGGGCCAAGAAATAACTATTAGTGTAGAATTAAATCCCTTTTAATATTGTAAACATATCAAACTAGGGATAGAGTCTTTTGTGCCACACAATAGTGAAAGTCCTACTTCAAACACATCTCAAGAACAAAACAAGGAAGATATCCCAAGTTCAACTTCAAGTTCAAATACCAAAGAAATGGAGAAAGAAAAAGAAAGTTCAAATGATCAAATTACCACATCAAATAAACAAATATACAGTTCCTTCTCAATCTAACAAAGGCAGACAAAAAATGAGATTTTTGGAATCAATTGAAGACAGTTCAAATTCTTCAAGTTTAAATTCTTTTATTCATAAAGAAAAAAATTCGAAATCGTATAAATGTAAAAAAGGAAAAGAAAAGATAACACATTATGAAAAGATTGCCAATATGATGAAGAATTTTGACAAACAATATAAATTACATCAAAAAGGGGTAGGAGAATATTCCTTATCAATAATAGACATGCCTACTTGTCCTAGATTTCATGGAAAACTACAAAGATACAATGAAACTTCATAAGACCTAATAATTTCTTAAAGGAAGAAGAAGACAATGAGATCTTAAATTGGCTTTATAAAGGTGATGATGAAGAAAGTTTAGATAAAAGGGTCCAACACATTATAATTTCCTTACCTCAATATGGGAAAGGTTATCAAAACATTAAAAATATGGGATATCAAGGAACACGGCCTATTGTGAAGAGAAAGGAAGGATTTTTGGAACCAATTGGAAACCACATGGAGATCAATCAAAGAAAAATCAAGATTAGGGTATCTTGAACAAGGTTCTAGTCAAAGGAAATCTTGAATTTCCCATACAAGGCATCCTTTATTTCAAGTGTTCACATCATTATATCCCACCTAAATGTATCTGAAAGCATTATAACGAATGATTTTTACATGATTATTTTATTAATATTTTTAATTTTGTATTATTTTTATTAGTACTTTGATGTTCGTCATAAATATATATAGACAGAAATGAATTTTTCTGCAATAATAAATTAGATCTAATATTGTTAATGAAAAGTGTCTTATATAAAATCTATTTTTTCCTCAAAGACAAAGATGAGAAGGAATTCAAAACATAACAAGAAGAATATTCTAAAATATGACATCTTTCACAGACTTTACGCTTCTCCAAAAGATAATATTCTTCTCAAGATAAATATGTTATTATATTATGTATTAAATTAATATAATGCTTAAAAAGAATTATGTAAACCTCAGACAACTAAGTACAGGATTCCTAAATTATAATGGGAAGCCGGCAGCATTTAACTTTTTGATATACAACCACGCCCCAAATCTGCAGAAATCCAGGTGGAATAAAGAATAAGTTGAAAGTGACTTGTACATCAATAATTCTGGTTGAATAGACTTTTATGGCTAACAATACAACAATAATTCTATTTTTCCAGCCGGCTAAGTGCATCCACGGGTCACAATTTGGTGGCCAGGTGCCTCAAATCTGTTCAGATCAACCTTGAATAAAATATAAGTTGAAACTGATTTGTAAATTATAGTGAAAGCGATGTTGGAATAATGGGTAATAATGCGCAGGCTATTTTAATAAGACATGATTACTTTTCTATGTGGAAGAAGCCATAATCAGTGCCCAGGCGCCTTTGTTTGAACTCTGGAGTAGAATGAAATTTTGTATTATGTTTTGAAAAGGCCAAAATCAGTGCCGAGGTGCCTTTGTTTGAAGTCTGAAGTAGAATGATACCCAAAAGCCTTTGAAGATCAATGGGGGATGGAGACGTAGGGCAGACTAGATATTCAATCAGGGCCCACCAAGCCCAGGGTGAAACGGCTACAAAGTGACATTCGCCCCTGACGATCTATAAATTGAGCCTCTCGTCTGCTGGGTTTCAGAGCAAAGAAGGCAAAAGGCAAGGCAGAGTGCAATGGCGACTACATGCAGCGCACCCGTTCTGCCCCTTGCCCTCCCTCGCTTCCGTTGTCATAACCGCCACTCTCCTGTAATCAGCTTCGACTTAGCCAGATCAATCACCACTGTGTGGCCCAAGACGAATCTGCAGGATCGTTCACCGGTTCAACAGTCACCCATGGCCGGGCAGAGAGCAGGCGTTCCATCTCCATCTCCGTCTCCTGTGCTCACCCAGCAATCACCCAGCAATCACCCCGGTTCAAAGAAGAAGGCGTGCCTGTGCTCGCCCAGCAATCACCCCGGCGCCTTCCGTTGCAGTCTCCACAAGAGTCGCCCTACTTCCTCCGCTCCTCAGCTGCATGTGCGCAGATCGGCCATGAAGAATTCACTGGTGAGAGTGGGCAGCGTGGAAGGAGGAGAATGCATGAAGAGAGTGCTCTCTGCGCTCATTCGACCCTCCTCCCACCAATTTCCAAGGAGGAGGTCCTTCCACCCGCAGCCCAGCAGGCTCCGCCATATGACCAAGGCAATTTCCTGAACACCCCTGCTCAGTACATGAAAATGCTACACAAAGCACCGCGCTTCTCTGCTATCATATGACCACCGCATATGACCACACCTGGTTTGGATGAAGGAAGCACTCGTCCGTCCCTCCACTGGCAGCCCAGCAGGCTCCGCCATATGACCTCGGCGCCATTTCCTCAAGGACTGCCCGTTGCCCGCTATATTCACAAGATAAGGTTCTTTTTGCCGTTGCCCGCATTGTTGACTTGTTTTACTCAACCGAGCAAAAGCTCGCTTCAGTAAAAGGCCACAACAACGCCCCAGCGGTCTTCACACATTCTTTTATTCAAAATGTAAAGTGTATATAACATTAACTCCTTCCCTGCTGCCATCACGATTCTCAGCTATGAAGGAATCAGTAAATGTATAATTTGTGAATACCAAACAGGAGACCATTACAACACAGACGGGAATATGTTGAATACAAGTCCACATTTCGAATACGTTTATTTAATGCTCTGATCACTGACTTTTTCCAGGTACTCAATTTTTAATGGGTTTCCAGTGCCGCACGAGCTTAGCTTTCTTGTCTAACTTTTTAGACTCCTGCACAGTAGTTCTTGAAATTTGTAAATAATCTCAAATGCCAACATTATATGGTAACTTTGAAACAATGGTAGAACTTTGAAGTTTTCTTAATTTGAACTAAAATACAAGAATAATGTTACAGGGAGTAGAGTAAAGAAGGCACCGAGCAATAAGATAAGAATAAATAGAAGCATTTAATGTAGCATTTCACGTTATATTCCTTAACGGGCAAGACAATATAAAAGGCTTTTCAATACTGCGTGCCTGAAATGCACTAAAATGTCTACCATTCTGCCATTTGGACTACAAGCTCTGGCTTCTCAACAATGTATTTAACACCATTTTCAGCCTGCGTCATATTTACGGAAGTCCTCATTGTTTTCGCCATTACTGACTCGAAGAAAAAGAGAGCAACTGAAAGAGTCAGGGACTGCGATGCTCGACTGGCGGCCATTTTGAATGAGAGAAAACCTTCAATGGTTATATGACATGCTATGGCTTTGGGCTTCATATTAGACAACGATACATTGTTGTAGTTTAAATCATTCTTACAATGTTGATAATGTAAGTTGTTAGATTATATTAAAAAGAATTTAACAATTAGCATGTGCTGGAGTCAACACACATAATTTGTTAGTGGGATTGGACTAGTTTATACTATACAAATGATACATAGAATACATAGAATATTGTAGTTAACACACATAGTTTATGAGCGGGAGTGGACTCCAAACTAGACAATGATACATTGAATATTGTAGTTAATGAATTTTATAATCTAAATCTTGCTTACATATTGATAATGTAAGTTGTTAGACTATATTCAAAAGACCTTAACAGTTAGCATGTCTTATAGTCAACAAACATAGTTTATGAGTGGGAGTGAGCTCCATACTATACAATGATATGTTGAATATTGCAATAAATGATTTTAACAATTAATAAATTGTTGGAGTCATAGTTGATTAGTGGGAGTGGGTTTCATAGCATATAATGATACATTGAATATTAACAAAATCAGATTTCCACAATCCATTATGATGAACAATAAGTTTATGGATTCGATTGTGTGAGTTTATATAGCATCGACGTTTCGGATCACACTCCGTGATCCATCATCAGGAATAGAGAGTAGGAATGAAAAGTAAAATATGAATTGATAATATAGTTACAAATTGAATATTTGTAGTTAATGTATTGATATATTTATATTAGAGGAAGTCTCATACTAAATCATTGTTGAGTTGGAGATAAAAAAATTTAAACATTTTTTAACAAATATATTAACTCCTAAATGTAAAGTTCTTCTATTGTTTTCATCTAGATAGGACTAGGACTAGGAAAAGGTGTAATACTCATGCATTTTTTGTTCTTTCTTAGCTTGTTCTTCTTATTATGCATTTTGAAATCTAAATAGAGCTCTCACAATGTATGTTAAGCGAGTTATTTTAGTGCTAGGACGTGGTCTTAATCATTGTAATAATGAAGATTACATGTGCATGCTCTTTTTCCTTATGTTTTTCTATCCACTTTAACTAAGTATTCTTAGTGCAATAAATAGCCTATCAACTTAGCAACTGTTACAAATAGTTGTTCCTAAAGAAATGAACTGCAATGTAAGTTAGCTATACACAACTTATTCTTAAACAAATGTTAAGAAAAATTAAGCACATTAATCTTGAATCAAGATATATAACTCAAAATAATATTCTAATAATAATAATAATAATAATAATAATAATAATAATAATAATAATAATAATTTAAGCTACTTGAAGTATTGCAATTACCTTAAGTGCCCTTTATTAAGTAGTTGCAATCCTAAGTTATCTATATTGAAGTTTTAACTTTGTTCTCCATTGAGTAAATCCATTCTTTATTGTAATTTAAGGAAAGTACATAAACTAATAACAAACTTATTGAATCAACAAAGTTACTAATAACTAAATCTATTGACTAAATCTCCACTCAGAGAGGATCTAACATATATATAAGATCTTGAGAGTCTAATTATTTATTAACTAAATAAAGCTTGTAAACAAATATCAATTTCCTCAAAAGAATAGAAAGAAGGCTAATTCTATCCTAAATAAGAATCACAACATAATAATGCAAGGTGTGAGTATCCCATTACCTTTTTTCCCTTTGGAATCTACATAATTTTGGCTTTTAATTTCTGCTTGACATGAGATAGCAGCCTCATGGATTTGTTTGGATTTTTATTTGTTTAAATTGCATGTAAATTTATTGTGACATTGTGATCCTTAAATTTGTGTTAATTCTTTTATTTTGCATCCAAATTTATTCTAATAGAAATAGTATGGATGTTGATAATGTCAGTTATTAGACTATATTCAAAAGAGTTTAACAATTATCATGTGTTCGAGTCAACACTCATAGTTTATGAGTGGGAGTGGGTTTCACACTGTACAATGATACATTAAATATTGTAGTTAACACACAATTTATGAGTGGGAGTGGGCTTCACAATGTAAAATGATACATTGAATATTGTAGTTAACACACATAGTTTATGAGTGGGAGTGGGCTCCACACTATACAATTATACATTTAATTTCGTAGTTAGTGATTTAATAATTAACATGTGTTGGAGTCATAAATGATTAGTGAGAGTGGGTTTCATAGCATATAATGATACTTTGAGTATTTTTAGTTTATGTATTCATATTTTTATATTAGAGGAGATCTCATACTAAATCATTGCTTAGTTGGAGAATAAAATTTTTTTAACACATCTAATAACTCCTAAATGTGAAGTTATTCTATTATTTCTTCATCTTTGAAATACAAGCTAGCATATACTACACAAACCTTAAGCAATGATCTCTTATTTTTTCTTATGTTTGTCAAATTAGTCGTCTAATTGTTACTAAGATTAATTTTCATCTCTCGATTATTTATAAGATTATATGAATGACTCAAATGTGTATAGGCATAATTAAGGAACTTATTTTTTAAAATTAATTCACTTGATAAGTATAGTATTTAGATTTTCAATTCTCAATTAAATTGATTAAAAATAGTTTCAAAGTAATATGTTTTTCTTGAAAAGTGTAAATTATATATTAAAAAAATCTTATCAAATATAAACTCTTTATATTATGACATTTTTGTGTACTTTCCATGTATCTTTCATATGAATCATATATTGAAGGGTATTTTAATTAATTACTGTAAATAAATGAGATAAAAAATAACATTAAAATGAAGAATATAAAGTAATGAGAAAATTATTCAATATACTGAACAATGATTAAACCTTAACCTCTCTCCTCTATTTTTGCATTTTTCACGCTATTTTTCTATTCACATGCTTGTGAACATACTTAATTAATAATATGTTGACATGGATTTCGATGGGAATCATGCCCACTAGAAAATATTAGTTACTATAAAATGAAGGAAACAAGTAACTAAAGCTATTATGATAGTCATAGTAACATGTAACACAATTGTAGATCAAATTATATGTTCATCAAGATAAATGGTTCATTATGATGAATAGGGAAGCAAACATGCTAGTATTAATTTTGATGGAGATGAAGTTTATCATATCTATAAGAAAAAGAGGAAGGCGCGGTTCCCCGTGCCTTCCATACCCTCTTCTTCTCACAAGAATATGGTGGTCTCTTTGAATGATGATGATTCTGACTATGTTCCATCTCAGGGTTTTGTGCCGGACTCTTTGGACTAGAATATTCGTAAAATAAAAGGTAAGGGTCCCAGTAGTAGGGGTATAGCTAAAGTCAATGCTAAAACTTATGGGTCCCCTTCTTTCACTATTAAATCGCCACCTAAAAATAAAATTTATCCTCCCTTGGTCAAGGATGTCGTGCACAATACTTTTGATGTTGACATTCCCCTTGAGATTGGAAAGGATGCCCCTATTGAAAAGGGCTCCTCTTGTAAGAATGAGGCCTTTATTGACAAAATTCCCAATAATTTCTTTGTTTACCAAGAGGATCTTTTTAATTGAATTTTCCTAGAGTTAACAGATACCTGGAATGATTCTCCTACCTTTAGGAAACTTGATGATATTCTTGAAAGTACTTTCAAGATGGAAAAAGGAACCAGTGATCTCAAACAAGACCACGAAGGAAAAATTAAAAAATATGGAGGATAAATTTTATGGAGTATAGACGACTCTAAACAAAGTGGTAAATGTTAGCAAAAAGGTTCTGCAGGATACTAGTGAGGGATTATGGAAGCTCAAAGAACAAGCCAAAGTTGTACATAATCTATCAATAGATAATTATCATTCTTATACTTCTAGAGGTATTAGACATGATACTGACAATCTATAGGTTAGGAAGAAAAACAAAGTAGTGGATACAAGCTTGGAGAAGATGAACCCTACAACTCTGGGTAATAGGTCGAATCTAGCTATGCATTTGAGGAGTAAGATAAAAGTTTCTACTCCAATGGATAGTGTTGTTAAAAGGGTCAAAGATATTAACATTGATATCATTAGGAAAAACCAGTCTTTGGAAAAGTCTTTAGATAAGTGTTTTTAGGTTGTCTTGGTGTTTATAGTCCCCAGTTTTGGCTTTTGGTTGGTGTCTACGTCCAATTTGGTTAGTGTCTATTCTATTTTATGACACGATGATCCTTTTATTTTTGTAAACATTGGGTTTCAAGTTCCTGTAAAACTAGTTTTCCTCTAATCAAAAATATTATTCACCTTCTATTTAATTTTCTTATATCTCCAAAAATTTGAGTCTATATGTGGTAATGTGTTGATTATAAGTGTATTTTCTTATTGAAATATGCATTTATTTCCTTCTAATAATGCACAAATCTTGGCATGTGATATGTTAATCATGGTAGTACTTTGTAGACATAAAAAATATAAGATACATAGTTAATAATGCATCCTAGTGATCTTATTGGTAGATGAATATTTTTCTGTTTAAAAAATGAAAAAAGATAACTTGAACAAAATAACTAATAGCCAGTCATAGTTTTTTCTAACTTTATTTAAAAATTATGAAAAATTCATTAAATTTAAAAAGTATTAGATTTCTCTTTGATATTTACTCACACTAAAAATTAATAAAAAATCTACGAGATATAATCTTCACTCTAGAGATTCCCATAAAAGTATCCTTTATCAAAAGTGTTCACAGCACTATATCCTACATATATGTATCTAAAATTGTTAGTGTATTCATTTCATTTTGTTACACTTAGGATTATTAGCCTACTTAGTCATCCATATTCATTTGGAACTTGTTCACGCAAGTTGTCACCATTTAGGAGATGATTCGAAAAGTATCAATTCTATTTTGACACCTCATCCTAGTTGAGTTGGAGGCAAATCACCACCACCCATTAAGTTTTGGGTTCGACCTCTAATTCGACCCAATCACTCTTTATATATGTATCTTTCTTCTATAGCTTATTCTATGGTTAATTTTGGTCTACATTTGTGTTGTTGTGGTTCATTTTTATCTCTAACAAATCTTAGATTTTACATGGTATCAAAGTAAATTATGACAGTTTAATGCCAACAAACTATAGTAGTCAACATCTCTTGAAAGGTTCTATTTTGGGCATGGCCCTCGCAAGCTCTTGGCATGACTCTTTTGTGTGATGGATGCTTTAGTGTGCACCTCATTTGTAGCATACCCCCTATGAGTTTTATGTACAGATCTTTTTGTGACAAGGGAACCTCAACTGGACCCTATAATGTCGGGGAAGGGCATCCTAGTTGACCATGTGCATATGCAATGGGGTTTTTCTCTTGTGCACATGGGTTTTACTCAGGGTCTGCGGTTTTAGCAGCCCACAACAATAATAGTACACCCTAGTTATATGGGTTTTGAGCTCTTGGTCATACGGGTTTATAGCCCTCTAGTTTTTTCCAACCCAAGGGGGCTTAACTTTTTCCCATCTTTTTTCATTTGGAAAAAGTTTTTTTTGGTGAAGTTGAAAATTTTCACAATAATTATTTTTTTAATGTAGGAGGTTTTTTTCTCTAAAGAGGGAAAAATTCATTTTCTCATAACTTTTTCTCAACAACTCAAAGTTGAGTTCTTATTTTTGCAAAAGTGCATATTTTCTCGTCACAAATATAAAGCGCACAATCATGCACTATCATTATAAAGTATCATTTTTAGTGTATTTTTTAGGTTTGGTTACAAATTCGTCCTTCTATGAAGTGTCAATCACAAGGGGGGAAGAAAATGATAATCAAAGGAGTTTTGTGTGTCTTCTATTTTGTACACTTCTTCTAGAATTTCTCTTCATTTTTGTATTCTAAAAATCAATTATCTAAGTCTAGCAGCTTGGATCCTAATGTTTAAATTGATCTCTTTAATTAAATGTCTAAAAATCAATTATCTAAGTCTAGCAGCTCGGATCCTAATGTTTACTTTCTATGTTTAAATTGATCTCTTTAATTATTTTTTCATTTTGAGAACTTGAAAATAACCAACCTAGTTTGGGAATATCTCAAAATACTATTTAGGACAATTGATGAACTTAGAAGTCATGAGTTGAAAAATCAACTCCTAGGTATTAGTCCTTCAAGTTTTTCATCTTTAGACGACTTATTCACTAAATATAAATCTTTGAAGTTGCAATTAAAATATTTTGGAATTGACAAGAAAGAGGATGAATTAATCCTTTCTATAACTTCCAAACTAGGTTCTAAATTTTTTGTGTTTGTCTCTACTTTCTATTCTACTAAAATATCCCTTAGTACCTTGTGGACTATGCCCTCAATTGATAACTTTATTTTTTATTTTACAAGGCAGGAAGAAAATTTGATTCAAATGGGTACTTTGAAATCTGCTACAACACAAGCTCTAATTGTAGGTGATGAAAAGAAACAAAATATTAAAGGAGAGATAAAGAACAGTAAAAAGGAAAGGGAAGAATGAAGACAAAATTAACAAATTCAAAAAGGATAGCTCATCTCAACAGACTAAATCAACTACTGAGAGAGTTAAATGTTTCTTAAATGTAACAAAATTGGCCATGAAGAATAGGGAAAACCTTAGTGGTGAATATTCACCAATTGGAGAATATTTAGTGTTCCTTGATTTCAAAATTGGCAAATAAGTGGGACTAAATGGGGTGGATGGATCACCCTAACTTTATAAATCTTTGGCCGAATATAAATTGATTTGCCATCATTTTGATAAATATGTTTAATCTATTTTAAGAATTTTCACAATAGAATCTATGCTTTTAAAATGATTTATTTAATATTTTCGCCTACAATTTTGGATGTGTGTCTTAATTGTCAACCATATTCACCAATATTTGATCAACATTTAAGGTTGGGGTACGGGTTAAGTATATATATTTTACATGTGTCTCTATTCAGGATAATTTATATGGAAATTGCTTTCGTTTAAAAGTTTGGCCTGAAATAGATTTGACAATGGACATGTGTCTCTATTCCACTAACTTTCTATGGAACTTCATGTCCTTTAAAATTCTAGCCTGAAATAGAATTTAGTCCATTGATCTAGGATCATCCAAAAGTTACAAATATTAGGGATAGTATATCTTAGATGATAGAAAATTAAATTAGGACACCTTAACAAAATAATAAAATTTAACCTCATCTTGTGGGCAGTGCCACCAAATCCCTATCAAATAATTTATTGGAAAATTGCACCGGTAAAAGTGGGGAAAATTTAACCTTCGATAATGAAATATTTGCCAAGATTTTATAGAATTTTTCGTAGGATTGAAAAAAAAGTCACCAATGAAAACTAATATTTTTTACTTTCAAATCAAAAAATTTCACCAACTATATTAATTTTTTTCCCAAAAATAATATAGGCTTCGCTAGTATTTTACACCTCTTACTAGGAGGGGGTTTATTAAATTTATCTCTTCTTATCACTTTTTTGGACGATAGTTTTTTCCTACCAGGTTTTCTATCTTCCTTATTTTATAAGAGATTTCATTGTACATGGGTACCTCACTAAGCTAGTAGATGAGACCCATTTTTTATCTTGTCCTCCTAATTTATTCTTAAGGGGGGTGTTAGTGTATTTATTTCATTTATTTACACGTATGCTTATTAAACCTACTTATTCGAGATAGACTATAACTGATTGAGTACTTGAAAGGGAGAGATATTTATAATACAAAGGTATATGTGATACATTAAATCAGTTATTATATTGTGATTGATGTCAACTAGTTTTGACAGTACTTATCATGATAGTTGCAAACATCTGAAGAAGCTAATAATGGTAAAGGAATGAGATATTAACATAAGGATGAAATGTATGGGCAAGATATGAGTATGGTATTCATTGGGTAACTTATTGATGAGTCTATGACATTATGTTAGTGATTTGATTATGTTACATAAATCTGGTAAGAATGAACAATTTTATGTGGTCGGTAAATGAAGAACTTAATATACACTGAGTTGAAACAATGTACACCGAGAAAGTGTAGTGTATACTAAGTACAATATTAACTGAGTTAGAAGTCACCAAAACATAACGGTGTTAACTGAGTTAGAAGTCACTAAATTCCTTCTGGCGCATCGGATGGCTGATAAAAACCACATCATTACTTTTAATACCTTTCCAAGCTTAGTTCTTGACCAATGAGACCATTTCAATTTTACCCATGTGCAGAAACCCACACTTCACCTTAACTTTAATTGATCTAGACAGGTGTCAACATGTGGCACTTTCACAAACATAAAATTCTAAGCATCTTTCAATTAAGGTAATGCGACCATCGTCGATTTTCTCAAAAACTGACAGATCTTTACCTCCTTTGAAAATCAATGACCCCACTTCACAAGTCAACACATGGAAGCGTTTGAAAAGTTCAGACCCACTGGCGAGTGACATCACAAAGGACACATGTCAATTAGTCGCAATCCCACAAGTTAGAAATCTGTCAGGTATGTCAGGTTAAGGGAATGTGACAACCGTTGATGAAGCTCCATCAGACGATCATCAATTAACTATGAAATTTTGCCCCACCTTTACTTTCACCGGCCCTCTACCCAATCAAAAATGTCTACGTCACAAAATCTGACAAGAAGGCACACCATTCTTTCTTTCCCAACGTCACTCCTACTGACAGTTACCACATCATACTTTAATTCAGCTAATGAAAAAGGAATACCTCAGCATGACCTGGCAACCAAGGACCCACCTCACAGTCTGAAACTACATGAAAGATCGGATGGTCATCGCTGAAGTGCAAACTTTAAATGCTGAGAAAATTCCTTCACCGGTATAACGACAACCATGAGATTTATCTGAGCCCTAACCTTTGGAAGACCGTGATCCCAACTCACTACATCACCACGGACACATGTCAACCCAGAAAATACCATAGAACCGAAATGTCAGAGCTTTTCCATCATCATTCTTTTATTCAATCAGACGGTCGTTGCTGAATCGGAAGGATTAGCAAGTGGCCAACTTAGTTTTAAGGTATTGCGATGGGCGTCGGTACAATCCGCTCGTTAAAGAGAGCATAGCCTTGAAACAGGGCCCTCTTTGCCAGGTGTCATGCAGTCGCATTTTTGCAAGTCAGAAAATCTGACAACCATAGGTCTTAAGGAATAGCGATGACCACAAGATCAAAATGAATCAGACGGTTAGGACTTAAAATGGGAAAGGCTAAAGTTTTCATGAAAATTTTAATAAAAAGTGACCCGCTTAAAACCTAACTGCAAAAAACATGAAGCGGACAACTTTAAAGGTTTTTAATGAACACATGTGTTATTTGCACCTTTAGTGAATGAAAATGATAACGTTTAAATATAACAAGCCCTAGGAGAATTAGGGCTCTCAGCATTTTTCTTTTGATAGGTCAAATAAATAAGGGCTTTATCAATTCTTTGAAGTATGAGGGCAAAAATTTTAACAATACTAACACGTCCCATCAAAAAAGAAATAATTTGCTAGGTTATAGACCTAAAACTAACTTATAATATTTTTTTGGGGAGGCCATTGATCTATGAAATGCAGGCGGTGCCTTCTACTTATCACCAATGTTTAAAATTTCAAAACACGGGCCAAGAAATAACTATCAGTGTAGACTTAAATCCCTTTTAATATTGTAAACATATCAAACTAGGGATAGAGTCTTTTGTGCCACACAATAGTGAAAGTCCTACTTCAAACACATCTCAAGAACAAAACAAGGAAGATATCCCAAGTTCAACTTCAAGTTCAAATACCAAAGAAATGGAGAAAGAAAAAGAAAGTTCAAATGATCAAATTACCACATCAAATAAACAAATATACAGTTCCTTCTCAATCTAACAAAGGCAGACAAAAAATGAGATTTTTGGAATCAATTGAAGACAGTTCAAATTCTTCAAGTTTAAATTCTTTTATTCATAAAGAAAAAAATTCCAAATCGTATAAATGTAAAAAAGGAAAAGAAAAGATAACACATTATGAAAAGATGGACAATATGATGAAGAATTTTGACAAACAATATAAATTACATAAAAAAGGGGTAGGAGAATATTCCTTATCAATAATAGACATGCCTACTTGTCCTAGATTTCATGGAAAACTACAAAGATACAATGAAACTTCATAAGACCTAATAATTTCTTAAAGGAAGAAGAAGACAATGAGATCTTAAATTGGCTTTATAAAGGTGATGAAGAAGAAAGTTAAAAGATAAAAGGGTCCAACACATTATAATTTCCTTACCTCAATATGGGAAAGGTTATCAAAACATTAAAAATATGGGATATCAAGGAACATGGCCTATTGTGAAGAGAAAGGAAGGATTTTTGGAACCAATTGGAAACCACATGGAGATCAATCAAAGAAAAATCAAGATTAGGGTATCTTGAACAAGGTTCTAGTCAAAGGAAATCTTGAATTTCCCATACAAGACATCCTTTATTACAAGTGTTCACATCATTATATCCCACCTAAATGTATCTGAAAGCATTATAACGAATGATTTTTACATGATTATTTTATTAATATTTTTAATTTTGTATTATTTTTATTAGTACTTTGATGTTCGTCATAAATATATATAGACACAAATGAATTTTTCTGCAATAATAAATTAGATCTAATATTGTTAATGAAAAGTGTCTTATATAAAATCTATTTTTTCCTCAAAGACAAAGATGAGAAGGAATTCAAAACATAACAACAAGAATATTCTAAAATATGACATCTTTCACAGACTTTATGCTTCTCCAAAAGATAATATTCTTCTCAAGATAAATATGTTATTATATTATGTATTAAATTAATATAATGCTTAAAAAGAATTATGTAAACCTCAGACAACTAAGTACAGGATTCCTAAATTATAATGGGAAGCCGGCAGCATTTAACTTTTTGATATACAACCACGCCCCAAATCTGCAGAAATCCAGGTGGAATAAAGAATAAGATGAAAGTGACTTGTACATCAATAATTCTTGTTGAATAGACTTTTATGGCTACCAATACAACAATAATTCTATTTTTCCAGCCGGCTAACGGCATCCACGGGTCACAATTTGGTGGCCAGGTGCCTCAAATCTGTTCAGATCAACCTGGAATAAAATATAAGTTGAAACTGATTTGTACATTGATTTGTAAATTATAGTGAAAGCGATGTTGGAATAATGGGTAATAATGCGCAGGCTATTTTAATAAGACATGATTACTTTTCTATGTGGAAGAAGCCATAATCAGTGCCCAAGCGCCATTGTTTGAACTCTGGAGTAGAATGAAATTTTGTATTATGTTTTGAAAAGGCCAAAATGAGTGCCGAGGTGCCTTTGTTTGAAGTCTGAAGTAGAATGATACCCAAAAGCCTTTGAAGATCAATGGGGGATGGAGACGTAGGGCAGACTAGATATTCAATCAGGGCCCACCAAGCCCAAGGTGAAACGGCTACAAAGTGACATTCGCCCCTGACGATCTATAAATTGAGCCTCTCGTCTGCTGGGTTTCAGAGAAAAGAAGGCAAAAGGCAAGGCAGAGTGCAATGGCGACTACATGCAGCGCACCCGTTCTGCCCCTTGCCCTCCCTCGCTTCCGTTGTCATAACCGCCACTCTCCTGTAATCAGCTTCGACTTAGCCAGATCAATCACCACTGTGTGGCCCAAGACGAATCTGCAGGATCGTTCACCGGTTCAACAGTCACCCATGGCCGGGCAGAGAGCAGGCGTTCCATCTCCATCTCCGTCTCCTGTGCTCACCCAGCAATCACCCAGCAATCACCCCGGTTCAAAGAAGAAGGCGTGCCTGTGCTCGCCCAGCAATCACCCCGGCGCCTTCCGTTGCAGTCTCCACAAGAGTCGCCCTACTTCCTCCTCTCCTCAGCTGCATGTGCGCAGATCGGCCATGAAGAATTCACTGGTGAGAGTGGTCAGCGTGGAAGGAGGAGAATGCATGAAGAGAGTGCTCTCTGCGCTCATTCGACCCTCCTCCCACCAATTTCCAAGGAGGAGGTCCTTCCACCCGCAGCCCAGCAGGCTCCGCCATATGACCAAGGCAATTTCCTGAACACCCCTGCTCAGTACATGAAAATGCTACACAAAGCACCGCGCTTCTCTGCTATCATATGACCACCGCATATGACCACACCTGGTTTGGATGAAGGAAGCACTCGTCCGTCCCTCCACTGGCAGCCCAGCAGGCTCCGCCATATGACCTCGGCGCGATTTCCTCAAGGACTGCCCGTTGCCCGCTATATTCACAAGATAAGGTTCTTTTTGCCGTTGCCCGCATTGTTGACTTGTTTTACTCAACCGAGCAAAAGCTCGCTTCAGTAAAAGGCCACAACAACGCCCCCAGCGGTCTTCACACATTCTTTTATTCAAAATGTAAAGTGTATATAACATTAACTCCTTCCCTGCTGCCATCACGATTCTCAGCTATGAAGGAATCAGTAAATGTATAATTTGTGAATACCAAACAGGAGAACATTACAACACAGACGGGAATATGTTGAATACAAGTCCACATTTCGAATACGTTTATTTAATGCTCTGATCACTGACTTTTTCCAGGTACTCAATTTTTAATGGGTTTCCAGTGCCGCACGAGCTTAGCTTTCTTGTCTAACTTTTTAGACTCTGCACGGTAGTTCTTGAAATTTGTAAATAATCTCAAATGCCAACAATATATGGTAACTTTGAAACAATGGTAGAACTTCGAAGTTTTCTTAATTTGAACTAAAATACAAGAATAATGTTACAGGGAGTAGAGTAAAGAAGGCACCGAGCAATAAGATAAGAATAAATAGAAGCATTTAATGTAGCATTTCACGTTATATTCCTTAACGGGCAAGACAATATAAAAGGCTTTTCAATACTGCGTGCCTGAAATGCACTAAAATGTCTACCATTCTGCCATTTGGACTACAAGCTCTGGCTTCTCAACAATGTATTTAACACCATTTTCAGCCTGCGTCATATTTACGGAAGTCCTCATTGTTTTCGCCATTACTGACTCGAAGAAAAAGAGAGCAACTGAAAGAGTCAGGGACTGCGATGCTCGACTGGCGGCCATTTTGAATGAGAGAAAACCTTCAATGGTTATATGACATGCTATGGCTTTGGGCTTCATATTAGACAACGATACATTGTTGTAGTTTAAATCATTCTTACAATGTTGATAATGTAAGTTGTTAGATTATATTAAAAAGAATTTAACAATTAGCATGTGTTGGAGTGAACATAGATAATTTGTTAGTGGGATTGGACTAGTTTATACTTTACAAATGATACATAGAATACATAGAATATTGTAGTTAACACACATAGTTTATGAGCGGGAGTGGACTCCAAACTAGACAATGATACATTGAATATTGTAGTTAATTAATTTTATAAACTAAATCTTGCTTACATATTGATAATGTAAGTTGTTAGACTATATTCAAAAGACCTTAACAATTAGCATGTCTTATAGTCAACAAACATAGTTTATGAGTGGGAGTGAGCTCCATAATATACAATGATATGTTGAATATTGCAATAAATGATTTTAACAATTAATAAATTGTTGGAGTCATAGTTGATTAGTCGGAGTGGGTTTCATAGCATATAATGATACATTGAATATTAACAAAATCAGATTTCCACAATCCATTATGATGAACAATAAGTTTCTGGATTCGATTGTGTGAGTTTTTTTAGCATCGACGTTTCGGATCACACTCTGTGATCCATCATCAGGAATAGAGAGTAGGAATGAAAAGTAAAATATGAATTGATAATATAGTTACAAATTGAATATTTGTAGTTAATGTATTGATATATTTATATTAGAGGAAGTCTCATACTAAATCATTGTTGAGTTGGAGATAAAAAAATTTAAACATTTTTTAACAAATATATTAACTCCTAAATGTAAAGTTGTTCTATTGTTTTCATCTAGATAGGACTAGGACTAGGAAAAGGTGTAATACTCATGCATTTTTTGTTCTTTCTTAGCTTGTTCTTCTTATTATGCATTTTGAAATCTAAATAGAGCTCTCACAATGTATGTTAAGCGAGTTATTTTAGTGCTAGGACGTGGTCTTAATCATTGTAATAATGAAGATTACATGTGCATGCTCTTTTTCCTTATGTTTTTCTATCCACTTTAACTAAGTATTCTTAGTGCAATAAATAGCCTATCAACTTAGCAACTGTTACAAATAGTTGTTCCTAAAGAAATGAACTACAATGTAAGTTAGTTATACACAACTTATTCTTAAACAAATGTTAAAAAAAATTAAGCACATTAATCTTGAATCAAGATATATAACTCAAAATAATATTCTAATAATAATAATAATAATAATTTAAGCTACTTGAAGTATTGCAATTACCTTAAGTGCCCTTTATTAAGTAGTTGCAATCCCAAGTTATCTATATTGAAATTTTAACTTTTTTCTCCATTGAGTAAATCCATTCTTTATTGTAATTTAAGGAAAGTACATAAACTAATAACAAACTTATTGAATCAACAAAGTTACTAATAACTAAATCTATTGACTAAATCTCCACTCGGAGAGGATCTAACATATATATATGATCTTGAGAGTCTAATTATTTATTAACTAAATAAAGCTTGTAAACAAATATCAATTTCCTCAAAAGAATAGAAAGAAGGCTAATTCTATCCTAAATAAGAATCACAACATAATAATGCAAGGTGTGAGTATCCCATTACCTTTTTTCCCTTTGGAATCTACATAATTTTGGCTTTTAATTTCTGCTTGACATGAGATAGCAGCCTCATGGATTTGTTTGGATTTTTATTTGTTTAAATTGCATGTAAATTTATTGTGACATTGTGATCCTTAAATTTGTGTTAATTCTTTTATTTTGCATCCAAATTTATTCTAATAGAAATAGTATGGATGTTGATAATGTCAGTTATTAGACTATATTCAAAAGAATTTAACAATTATCATGTGTTCGAGTCAACACTCATAGTTTATGAGTGGGAGTGGGTTTCACACTGTACAATGATACATTGAATATTGTAGTTAAAACACAATTTATGAGTGGGAGTGGGCTTCACAATGTAAAATGATACATTGAATATTGTAGTTAACACACATAGTTTATGAGTGGGAGTGGGCTCCACACTATACAATTATACATTTAATTTCGTAGTTAATGATTTAATAATTAACATGTGTTGGAGTCATAAATGATTAGTGAGAGTGGGTTTCATAGCATATAATGATACTTTGAGTATTTGTAGTTTATGTATTTTCTATATTAGAGGAGATCTCATACTAAATCATTGCTTAGTTGGAGAATAACATTTTTTTAACACATCTAATAACTCCTAAATGTGAAGTTATTCTATTATTTCTTCATCTTTGAAATACAAGCTAGCATATACTACACAAACCTTAAGCAATGATCTCTTATTTTTTCTTATGTTTGTCAAAATAGTCGTCTAATTGTTATTAAGATTAAATTTTCATCTCTCGATTATTTATAAGATTATATGAATGACTCAAATGTGTATAGGCATAATTAAGGAACTTATTTTTTAAAATTAATCACTTGATAAGTATAGTATTTAGATTTTCAATTCTCAATTAAATTGATTAAAAATAGTTTCAAAGTAATATGTTTTTCTTGAAAAGTGTAAATTATATATTAAAAATATCTTATCAAATATAAACTCTTTATATTATGACATTTTTGTGTACTTTCCATGTATCTTTCATATGAATCATATATTGAAGGGTATTTTAATTAATTACCATATATAAATGACATAAAAAATAACATTAAAATCAAGAATATAAAGTAATGAGAAAATTATTCAATATACTGAACAATTATTAAACCTTAACCTCTCTCCTCTATTTTTGCATTTTTCACGCTATTTTTTCTATTCACATGCTTGTGAACATACTTAATTAATAATATGTTGACATGGATTTAGATGGGAATCATGCCCACTAGAAAATATTAGTTACTATAAAATGAAGGAAACAAGTAACTAAAGCTATTATGATAGTCATAGTAACATGTAACACAACTGTAGATCAAATTATATGTTCATCTAGATAAATGGTTCATTATGATGAAGAGGGAAGCAACCATGCTAGTATTAATTTTGATGGAGATGAAGTTTATCATATCTATAAGAAAAAGAGGAAGGCGCGGTTCCCCGTGCCTTCCATACCCTCTTCTTCTTACAAGAATATGGTGGTCTCTTTGAATGATGATGATTCTGACTATGTTCCATCTCAAGGTTTTGTTCCAGACTCTTTGGACTAGAATATTGGTAAAATAAAAGGTAAGGGTCCCAGTTGTAGGGGTATAGCTAAACTCAATGCTAAAACTTATGGGTCCCCTTCTTTCACTATTAAATCGCCACCTAAAAATAAAATTTATCCTGCCCTGGTCAAGGATGCCATGCACAATCCATTTGATGTTGACATTCCCCTTGAGATTGGAAAGGATGCCCCTATTGAAAAATGCTCCTCTTGTAAGGATGAGGCCTTTATTGACAAAATTCTCAATAATTTATTTGTTTACCAAGAGGATCTTTTTAATTGAATTTTCCTAGAGTTAACAGATACCTGGAATGATTCTCCTACCTTTAGGAAACTTGATGATATTCTTCAAAGTACTTTCAAGATGGAAAAAGGAACCAGTGATCTCAAACAAGACCACGAAGGAAAAATTAAAAAATATGGAGGATAAATTTTTTGGAGTATAGTCGACTCTAAACAAAGTGGTAAATGTTAGCAAAAAGGTTCTATAGGATACTAGTGAGGGATTATGGAAGCTCAAAGAACAAGCCAAAGTTGTACATAATCTATCAATAGATAATTATCATTCTTATACTTCTAGAGGTATTAGACATGATACTGACAATCTATAGGTTAGGAAGAAAAACAAAGTAGTGGATACAAGCTTGGAGAAGATGAACCCTACAACTTTGGGTAATAGTTAAAATCTAGCTATGCATTTGAGGAGTAAGATAAAAGTTTCTACTCCAATGGATAGTGTTGTTAAAAGGGTCAAAGATATTAACATTGATATCATTAGGAAAAACCAATCTTTGGAAAAGTCTTTAGATAAGTGTTTTTAGGTTGTCTTGGTGTTTATAGTCCCTAGTTTTGCCTTTTGGTTGGTGTCTACGTCCAATTTGGTTAGTGTCTATTCTATTTTATGACACGATGATCCTTTTATTTTTGTAAACATTGGGTTTCAAGTTCCTGTAAAACTAGTTTTCCTCTAATCAAAAATATTATTCACCTTCTATTTAATTATCTTATATCTCCAAAAATTTGAGTCTATATGTGGTAATGTGTTGATTATAAGTGTATGTTCTTATTGAAATATGCATTTATTTCCTTCCAATAATGCACAAATATTGGCATGTGATATGTTAATTATGGTAGTACTTTGTAGACATTAAAAATATAAGATACATAGTTAATAATGCATCCTAGTGATCTTATTGGTAGATGAATATTTTTCTGTTTAAAAAATGAAAAAAGATAACCTGAACAAAATAACTAATAGCCAGTCATAGTTTTTTCTAACTTTATTTAAAAATTATGAAAAATTCATTAAATTTAAAATGTATTAGATTTCTCTTTGATATTTACTCACACTAAAAATTAATAAAAAATCTAAGAGATATAATCTTCACTCTAGAGATTCCCATAAAAGTATCCTTTATCAAAAGTGTTCACATCACTATATACTACATATATGTATCTAAAATTGTTAGTGTATTCATTTCATTTTGTTACACTTAGGATTATTAGCCTACTTAGTCATCCATATTCATTTGGAACTTGTTCATGCAAGTTGTCACCATTTAGGAGATGATTTGAAAAGTATCAATTCTATTTTGACACCTCATCCTAGTTGAGTTGGAGGCAAATCACCACCACCCATTAAGTTTTGGGTTCGACCTCTAATTCGACCCAATCACTCTTTATATATGTATCTTTTTTCTATAGCTTATTCTATGGTTAATTTTGGTCTACATTTGTGTTGTTGTGGTTCATTTTTATCTCTAACAAATCTTAGATTTTACATGGTATCAAAGTAAATTATGACAGTTTAATGCCAACAAACTATAGTAGTCAACATCTCTTGAAAGGTTCTATTTTGGGCATGGCCCTCGCAAGCTCTTGGCATGACTCTTTTGTGTGATGGATGCTTTAGTGTGCACCTCATTTGTAGCATACCCCCTATGAGTTTTATGTACATATCTTTTTGTGACAAGGGAACCTCAACTGGACTCTATAATGTCGGGGAAGGGCGTCCTAGTTGACCATGTGCATATGCAACGGGGTTTTTCTCTTGTGCACATGGGTTTTACTCAGGGTCTGCGGTTTTAGTAGCCCACAACAATAATAGTACACCCTAGTTATATGGGTTTTGAGCTCTTGGTCATACGGGTTTATAGCCCTTAGTTTTTTCCAACCCAAGGGGGCTTAACTTTTTCCCATCTTTTTTCATTTGGCAAAAGTTTTTTTTGGGTGAAGTTGAAAATTTTCACAATAATTATTTTTTTAATGTAGGAGGTTTTTTTCTCTAAAGAGGGAAAAATTCATTTTCTCATAACTTTTTCTCAACAACTCAAAGTTGAGTTCTTATTTTTGCAAAAGTGCATATTTTCTCGTCACAAATATAAAGCGCACAATCATGCACTATCATTATAAAGTATCATTTTTAGTGTATTTTTTAGGTTTGGTTACAAATTCATCCTTCTATGAAGTGTCAATCACAAGGGGGGAAGAAAACGATAATCAAAGGAGTTTTGTGTGTCTTCTATTTTGTACACTGCTTCTAGAATTTCTCTTCATTTTTGTATTCTAAAAATCAATTATCTAAGTCTAGCAGCTTGGATCCTAATGTTTAAATTGATCTCTTTAATTAAATGTCTAAAAATCAATTATGTAAGTCTAGCAGCTTGGATCCTAATGTTTACTTTCTATGTTTAAATTGATCTCTTTAATTATTTTTTCATGTTGAGAACTTGAAAATAACCAACCCAGTTTGGGAATATCTCAAAATACTATTTAGGACAATTGATGAACTTAGAAGTCATGAGTTGAAAAATCAACTCCTAGGTATTAGTCCTTCAAGTTTTTCAACTTTAGAGGACTTATTCATGTAATACCCCAAAATTGGCACCTATTTAATTTCATCAATTTTGGTGCATTATCTCGATTTTACATCACCAAAGTCCTAGTTCCCTAGGCAATTTTTTCTCTCCTATCTGACTTAATTTGATTTGATGTCAATTGCAAAGACCATAAATTGCAATAATCAAATGCTAAATTAATTCCTAAAGTCTTTGACTTAATTGGCTAAATTACCCCTATGATACATTAATTTAATTATGAAGTCCTAAGTACTTTTAATTAAATTAAACTCCACCCCCTTTAGCTAAATACCCTTGAAAGGAATTAATATTATTTAGTTATTTGAATGGACACCTCTTTATTTGAATTTAACAATTCAAATTACTCAAAAGGTCACCTCCCACATGTGGCAAATTCCATTCTTTTAATTAAATAATTCATTGTCTTTTTGTCTCAATTAGGAATGAAGAGTCCACCGTTTCGAATCAAGAAACTCTTCATTCCTCTTCTGGCTTGGTCTATTTAATGAGCCTCTTTTCTCATTCAAGAGAGAGCAATTTTTGAGAGCATCCTTACTATAGCATTTTTTAGTCTTATATCTCATTGTTTTCAAAGCTTTTATTGCATTTATTAGATTAATATCTCATTATTAGTATAATCTTTGCATCACATTTTAGACTAAATTTTCTTATTTGTTCTTAGTTTAATATCATATTTCTTTCAAGTTCTTAGATTGAGTTGCATCTCATCTTTATTTTCAAGCTCTTAGATAAATTGCATTCATTCTTAGCTTAGTTTCATTTTGCTCATATTTACTTTCAAATCCTCCATTGTTGAATTGGTCTCCCGGCTGTTGGCTCTTGTTCTGAGAGTATTCAAACACCCCATTCACATAGGAGGCAACAGGTCGCCTCACCATGGAATTTGGATTGAGTTCTTCATACTCTCTCTCAAATTCTATCAAGTGAATAATGACCATGTTGTGTTGTGTCTGATTTAGAGGTCACATTCAGTCACATAAATTTTGGCGCCCACCGTGGGGTAGAAAAGATCAATTTCTGACCTCATTCTTTATTGGTTTTTCAATTTTAGTGTTGGTTCTAGGCCTTGTACGGCTATTTATAGCTTAGACACCTTGTAATACAGTAATGGATGGATAGAATGATGAATCCTATTTCTTATTCTTTTTATTTGGTTCATTTTTATAAAGAAATGAATAAGTTATGATCATTTTGGTGAAATTAGGTATTTGCAGATTTGAGATTCTCTGAATACAGTCAGATTGAAATGTCTGGTATGGACAAATTATGCAGAATCAAGATCTATAATAATATCCATTGGAAAGATACGTGACTTAGATTTCATTTCCTTTTGGTTTGAGTCATTTTTATGCATATTTATGAAAGTTATGGTCATTTGAGTGAAAACTAGTTTTTAACAATCTGCATTGGAGTTGCAGGAAATGATTTATTCATAAAAAATGATTTATGAATGGAAAAAATAAATGGCTTATATATTTGGAAACTAGATTCATTAATACTTACTGTGAATTTGGTTTGGTTTCATTTTGATTCTTTTTGAGAAAGATATGTGATTCCCTAGGCAGGGTTTGGTGTTTTAAATCTGATTTATGACAGAAAAATTACAGTCTGAAAAGGTTATTGGTTGAGGTACCAAATGAAATCATAAGACCTTGTAACTTTTGAAAATGATAGTTCTTGATGTTAGCTAAAAACTTAATTCTTTCCAGAAATTTTAATATTATGATTTTATGGGTCAAATAAATCAATCTTTAAAGACTGTCTTGAAGACAATAATGTTACATATCTTACGGTTTGTCATTGATTTGTCTTGATTCTATGCTTTCAGATGTGTGCTAAATGCTGGATTGCAGATCTTTGGACCTAAGGTGAGTTCTTAAAATCTCTAAAACATTTGGACTTTGGGATTAAAATTAATCTTTCATATGTTTGGCTTGAGTGTTTACATGCTTTCATAGAACACATTTTTGATGCTCTTAATGGGAAATGAATGAACATAGATTTTCTTTCATACAAGTTTATGTAAGTGCATGCTTGTCTTTTAAACATTAAGTAATTCTTGGTTTCAAATATCAAAATATCTCATTGAGTAATTGAGGGCATGGATTCATTCCTTGTTTACATGAAGAGTTAAATGCACCACTTTGTGGACTCACTTCATGTTTACTTGGAAAGTTAAATATTCCATGATTCAAACCCTCTTGCACTTGTGAGTAGTATTGATTAGCAGTCTTAGATTACTTGTGATTGATCTAGATTTCTATCTTGGGTTATTGGACTCGCTAATCCGCCAGCCCCTCATTTCTGCCCTGTGGTTGCAATCCCAGCGCCACATTAAAGGGGAGGGGTCTATAGGAAAGAAGCGTTAATTGTTCCACTTGGCAACCCTTTTGTGCTTTTTGGAACTCACTTGTTTTCTAGGGTGTGGACTCACTTTGAGTTTGTGTGAGGAGTTAAATGCACCACTTTGTGGACTCACCTCACATTTACTTGAAGGGTTAAGTGTTCCACCTTTAGTGCTTTTCAATACTTTTTGATAGAGAATTACTTACTTTTCATTTTTTTAGAAGGCCTGCTTGGGGATTTCATCACCTCAAGGGACGACCTTAACTCCCGTGTTCCGGCGGAGTATAAATATTGGGAGGTGAATCCAAAGACACCTCTCTTGGGAATGAGTTAGATTTCACTCTTGGCTAAGCCTCAAAGAACTTTATACCTTTGAGAAGTGAAGGAGGAGATTTGGGTTACCGTCTCCCCCCGGCTATGTGATTTCTAATTCTTCTCATCTACGGATTTGTGCCTCACGTACCTTGCGTATATCGAGGACTCCCTTTAGAAAAGCCATGTATATCCTTGTAGACAACTTGCTAGGATGTTGTTGTGTTTTAAGTGTCTGCTAAAACATTCTCAAGAACATACACAAGTAGAGTCCTTAGGGAGTAGAAATACTAAGTCACTATTCTTGTTCATGCGCAAGGTTGCTTTGTCCCTTGCCCATTGCTTGAAGACTGTTTGTTTGAACTCCTTGATTGCTGTCTTAGTTTCTTGATTAATGACATAAATCTGATCTACCTTTTTGTCTATGATTTGTTTTTCTATTTTCCTGTCGTTCACCGTCAGAAACTGGTTGTCTTGAGTTAGGAATCGATCGATCTTTACTTTGACTCATATTGTCTCTCATTAGTCTACTTTATCTCATTGTGCTCTTGTACCTTGTGTTGCGATTGTCTTATCTCGGCTGTTCTAGCCATCTCTTTTTGACAATTCGTACCAGGTTCATCTTTCATCTTGGCTGTTCTAGCCATTTATCTCCTTTCATTATCTTTGAGACAGAGTCTAGCTTTATCCCAAATCTTTGCTCGTTACACCTTCGTCTATGACTGTCACGACTCGAAGTGGTAAGACTTATCCCGTTCAGAATGCTGATCAAGATCAAAGTAAACCTTGTAATCAAGACATAGGTCATCTTGAATTTTTTATGAAATCTGAACTTTGTGAGAGATCCTCACATTCCTCCTCATTCCAAGAGCATTACAATCCATTGTTTCAGATACAGTCTGACTTACTATTTCAAGAATATTATAACCCATTGTTTGAAGACTAGCAAGACTCTGAAGGGTCACTTTCTAAAATTAAACCTATTGATCCTTTTGAACCTATCAACAAGATGGGAGATCCAAAACCTTCAAAGTTGGTTTTCAATCTCAGCTCTAACATGCCAAAACCTTCAAAGTTGGTTTTCAATCTCAGCTCTAACATACAAACGATCAAAGCCACTGAGAAGGCTACAACAGAAGCTCAACCGCCTTCTAGATTTGCTAGAAACAAACCTTGGATCTCTCACTCTGACATGATCATTGCTCCAAGGAGCGAGGATACTCCTAAACCCAAAACTCCCTTTGTCTTGCGAGGCCCTGCGTCTCCCTCGTATAACTCCACAAAATCTCTAGCTTGTGCGAACGCTATCCCTCAATCTCATGCAAAGATTGTTCTCAAAGGTCCCGAACCTTCGATATCCAGACCAAAACTATCTATGGATAAAGCCCTCACTAAGGCAAACGTCCCCAAAGATCTCAATCTTGACCAGTTTCAATCTATGGTGGGTCATTTGACCTTGCCTCATTATTTATCATTCTCTAAGGAAGATGATCACTTGCTGAGCCACCCGCATAATGCTCTCCTGCACACTGAAGTTATGACAGGCCCCAAGCATATCCCCCGCGTCCTCGTTGAAAATAGTGCTAACCAAAATACTTGCTCTGCTAAGATGCTTACCCAAACGACAGACAACTTTGTTCCTACCAATAGAGAGTCCGTTGAGTTCTATGAGGCCAAGCTAAAAGAAATAGAAAAGACCTTGAAGATCAAAGATATTGGCATGGGGGAATATCAGATTGAGTCCATCTTTTCTTTGACAACTCTCCCTCCATCTCCACATTCCTGTGAGGAACCTTCTGAAGATAGATTTGGTATTGGCTATCAGAGCGATGAGCTTGACCAACCTAGCTACAACTTTCACTCATGCAAGGATTCAGATAATGAAGAAACACAGATTCAGCCTATGACATATGAAAGATCTTTGAATGTTCAAAATTTTGATTCAGACTACCAGAAAGAGCCTTATCTACCTTCTCAAGTGCTTCAGGAACATGATTTTGGTCCTCACCAGGAGGATTTTATACACTCTACTGAATAGATTTCTACTACTGTAGCTACTACTGAATATGTCACTACCTCTAATGGCACACATACTGATTGGGAGCAACTATTGGATGCTTCCCTTATCTTTGGTATGCATCAAGGTATGCCTATTCTAGATTGTTCTACCACTTCTACTGTTGAACAAAATCCTACTACTGCCAATTCCAATGATACAGATACTGACTGGGAGAAACTATTGGATGCTTCCCTTATCTTGGGTATGCCTCAAGGTATGCCTATTCTATATTGTTCCACTACTTCTTCTATTGAACAGACTCCTACTATTGCCAACTCCAATGGCACACATACTGACTGGGAGAAACTATTGGATGCTTCTCTTCTCTTGGGTATGCCTCAAGGTATGCCTATTCCAGATTACTTTGCTGCTTCTACTACTGAACACAATCCTACTGTTGAAGAAACACTTCCTATGTTAGATGACAACAATGAAGAAAATATGCCTCTGACTATGTCTCTAGCTGAATGGGACTCCATATTAGATGCTACTACAGAAATACCAGTTGATGCTATGCACCTATATGCTAGTAATAACAACTCAAAAAGAGGAGAAAGTTATGATCCTCCAGATCAAGCTATTGATGATGATCCTTTCCACACTCCTATGGAGATCATTCCTATGGCTCCTAGGCCATCTACTCCAAGCTATACTCCTACTGCTCCAACAAATCATGGGTATGTAAGACCCCATTCTGTTACAGCTTCATGGAATATTGGTAGATCTAGAATTGAAATGGTTCCTATTCGTGCACTCTTACCACCTGAAAGGGGACCTGACTCTTGAAATAGACCATCTTGGTTAGGCTCACATAATATTCCTCCAAACTTATCTGACTCTTCTAAGACTACTCACAATCAACAACGCTCTACGGAAGATTACTTTCTTGATCTATCTAATGCATTCATGAATGATGAGGATGATATTGATATATTTGTACTTGAGCCCATCCCATTGATTTCTATTCCCTCTTCATCTCCTAGAAAAGTGGCCCGTCCACTTCCATCTCCATCTCTCCACCTAAACCAGTCATATAAGCTTTTTTCATCCACAAATCCCGAGTCTTTTGGAAGTAACTTGGATGTGCAACATAAAAATAAAAATAATGAGAATCCACTTATATCGCAAGGTCACCATGTCCCATCTAATCGACATGTGACTATGAAGAAAGGAAAGAAACAAAGGTGTTCAAAAGACCGCAAAGGTCTTCAAAAAGAAGAAGACAACCAAAAGCCAGAAAATAAAATAAAAAATGGATCTCAAAATCCATTCTATAGGCATTGTCATCAAAAGCACCTCAAAGTAAAGAAGAAAAAATTCAAAAGCTATGTGGATTCCAAAGAAAGAAAAAATCAAAGTTGTCATTTGAGCTTCCAAAATTCTCATGCCTCCCTCCATTTCATCACCCTTGCCTCTCATACTTTACCCTCTTCACTCCATCTTTCCTTGTCCCAAAGTGCATATCAGCATCTCCTCATTGCTAATGACATGACTAAGAGAAATCTAGAATGTACTCTTCCTAAGCATTTAGAGCGTGGGAAATCCAACAAAGAGTTAAGGTGTGTCCATGAGGATATTTATGGGTCTCACTTAAGTGATCTTTCCTTGACTATGGATCTCTTGACTGTTGGACACTACTGGTTGGCTCTCCTGTTACTGCTACAACATCTGGTTCTGATTCTGCAACTTCTCAACTGGCTATTGCTACAAATGACTGCGTTCTTAGAGATTCCTACTGAAGGAGAGAAACTCAAAGAGCCCATCAATGCTCTTCATCTAAGAAGTTCTACAGCTGACATTCTCTATGTGCTCATGTACATACTTATTGGTCTTGAAAAAATCCTAAAAATTGATATATTGCAAAAAATCCTAAAAATTGCAAAATGTCCTAAAAAAATGATCATCTTAGTGAAAACCTGGTAAACAGGCGTCATGGTAGCAAAAATAGAATCTCTACCAAGATGGTGAAAACCTGGTAAACAGGCGCCTCTTGTTTTCCTGAAGTAACATCTCATCTCAGCGTCGCTTGGCTCTTAGTTTCCTGCTTTAGTTTCCTTCCTTTCCTGCTTTAGTTTGTTTTCCTGCTTTCCTGCTTTAGTTTGTTTCCTTCTTTGGTTTGCTAGCTCATGCACTTGTCTTTGAGTTTTCCTCGACTCTTCATGGATTGGAACTGGTTCACACTTGGGGGCACCTGCCTGGTCTAGGGGGCATTGTCCTATCGCTTTCGGAAACTCTTTTGAGCATTGGTCGCCAGTGGTTCCCACTATGCCTGCCTGCGGATACCTAGCTTTCATTCGATCTCTCTTCTTCGGGATTTCTCCCTTATATCAATCACCAGTGATTCTCATTACATCTGCCCACTGTCGTTATCTCATTAAGACTTCGCACGTTATCTTTCTGAATTGACTTCAATCCGCTTGAACACGAACTTGAACTGAAACTAAAACTAAATGTGTGTTCCTTTGAGGCATGTTGAGCTTTGTTTTCTTTGAGTGTTTGTTTGTTTTCTTTCTTTGCTTTCTGCTTGTTGGTTTAGTTCCAATGATCCAAAGAATTCATTTAAGAGGGGTGTCCGTCTGTAAGAGCCTCTATCTCGTATTGGATTGCCATGCGTACCTCGACTCCTTTTATATGGATGCTTTGGTGAGGATGGTTCTTCTCCTTGTCTTTTGAGTGACTTCTTTCTGCTACTGATGAAATTGAACGCTCGTCCTGTTAAGTGAACGTAAGGGTCACTGCGAGCAATCTTTGGCAAAAGAAAGAAATCCTGCGTGCTTGGTGTGTTTGTTCGCAAGAGACATTCAGGTCATTCTAGCATTTGTGCTCTAATGCTTATGTTAACTTGCTAGATTAAAAGGAATAGGTGTTCAGGTTATTCTGGCTTCTTGTGCCTTGATGCTTACACCTTATTCCGACAAATTTAAGACTCATGTCATATTCATATTCTCATGATAGCAATATTAGTAAGGATTGTATGACATCTTGCAATTTTCCGAACTTGAAAGGCTCTATGATGATAAATACGGTGAGTCCAACAACCAAGTCCTAGGGTTTGCATTTTCATTTTAAGCTTGCATCTTTAGCTTAGGCTTTGAACTTAAGACAATGCCTTATTTACTCTCTTAATAGTCTTCATCAAAGGCTCTCATCTATTGCCTCGGATTCTTCTTGGTTGCACAAGTATCCGGTCTTCATTGTCGATCCTCGAACATATCTATCCTTTGATTAGTACCTGTTAAATATTGCTAAAATCTTGCATGAGATGATTAGTGCCATATCCATTGCATTTTATTTCCATCCATAAACTCGTTGCATCTGCATCAACATGTGTATCCGCTATAAGCATAAACCATTTATCTATCACTACATTGCATACATTTCTATTCATACATCTAAAGCATATAAGAGCACATCTCCTAAACATTATACATTCAAGCAATTTGCAACAAGTACAATGATATCAACAGAATCATCGATCTCATATATATATATATATCTCTCGATCTAAAGGTCATATACAAAGAGGTGCTACTCGAGCACAGTACCAAAACAACAAAAATGAGCTATGATACAATCAAGATCCACTCCCACTGGGAGGGGGTGGAGGTGGAGGAGCCTGCTGTCCTAATGTCTGCGGTGGTGGCATCGGTCCCTGTGGAGGAGCCTGTGGAGGAGCCTGTGAAGGAGCCTGTGGAGGAGCCTGTGGAGGTACTAGGGGAGGAGCCTGGGGAGCCCCAGCATACTCGGAAAATGGTGGCACCTGCTCTGATATATCTGGAACAGCCCCACAGTATGCTGCATAGTAATAAGCCACCTGGGCGGCCTCATATCTCATCTCTAATCTCGAATGCGCTAACTCCGCCCGTAGCTATCTAATCTCTGCATCCCTATCTGCTACTCGAGTCTCCTCTCGGATGAGACGCGTGTGAAAATCATCACGCTCACGCTGCACCTGCCGTACTCTCTCTCGGCTCTTCTTGAGAGCCTCCTGCACCTGTCCTACACCTGCTCCAGCTGCCACGTCTGGCATGTCAATATCCTCCCCCTGTGGTACCTGCTGGGATATATCAGCTGTATGTGGTCTCGTGGATCTCTGCTGTGTACCGCTACTCCCTGCTCTGGGATCTGAGCCCATGGTCCTAGCAGGGATGCTCACCTGTCCTGATCGGGGCCTCAAAACTCTCTGCCCGGGTCTCTGCTGTGGTGCCTGCTGCTGTATAGGCTGCTCTCCCTGTGCCTGCTGATCCTGTGCTGCCTGCTGCTGCTGCACAGCCTGCTGCTGTATAGGCTGCTCTACCTGCGCCTATTGATCCTGTGGTGCCTGCTGCTGCTGTGATGCCTGCTGTTGTGCTCCTATACCAACTGGATCTATGAACCTCGGATGAGGCCGTGCAATCAACTGGTCCCTGTATGCAGGTGTCACCCCTGCATTGGTGACATCCACCATGTAATCCCATCGTGCTGGTGGGATGCGTGACTCTATCGCGCATCGCCCTGGATCCAATCGTGCATGCCACCCCTTCTTCTCCTCGTCGGAGAAGCGAGCATAGGGGCAATACTCCTGTGAAATATCCTGCTGTCTGCCAAACTGACGCAGGACACGTGTAACCATGAATCTCTCAATCGTCTGAATGGTTCGTCCAATCAGTGGACGTGATACGAACATGGTAGCAAACTCTCTCCGAGCATCATCCCAAGGCTCAGTAGCTATCCAAGGTCTCCAAACTACAGCGACCATGTCATCCAACTGTGCTCTCCACTGCTCTGTCTTACCCAGCAGGGGCTGGGTCATCACACCTGAATATCTGTAAATATAAGGCTCCAGGGCCTGTCGCGTATCATGGAATAGGGGTCTACAAATAGGGAGGTGCTCCCAGGCCCAGACCTGTAAGACGAAGACTCCTGCCGTCATCGATCTCGCACCTCTGTACACAATCTCATGCATCTCGTGATACATGTGTGCCAACATACACTCCCCCCATCCAAATCTCACAGCTGGTCTGTCCAACATCCTCTGCAGCATAGTACCCCAACCACACTCTAGTCCATGCTGACCTCGATCAGGTACGAGGTAACAACTCAGAAATATAGCCAACACGACCTCGAATGGATGCGCTCCACCATATCTGTGCACCAAATCATCCCAGGAGATGGCCCGACCCATCACAAGATCATCCCTGAAGATAGTCCTCAAGGCCACTGTACCCTGCCGTGGCTGTGTATTGTACTCAACATGAGTACCATGAATGGGTATCCGCAGGATCCTATATATGTCCTCGGTGGTCACTGTCATCTCTCCCATCGAAAAATGAAATGTGTTCGTCTCCGAATGGAAACGCTCTACCAATGCAGTAAGAAGACCGTGATTCACCCGAATGTCGGGTAACTCACGTAAATATCCCAAGCCCAGAGCATCAATGTGAGCACTCTCAGCATCTATCAGTCTCTGAACTAATGTAGTAATATCTGGGTGATGTGCTTGAAATCATGTTGGTTTTCACTACTACTACAACAACAACAGCAGAGTATCTATCCTATGACAAGGCTCTACAAGACTTTATTTGGCTGATTTCATGCAAATCTGATAAAATTTGGCCACTTGCAACAGTCTTTCGCGTGAGAAAAGTGTTCCTTCGCGCGAGACAACTATCACTTCGTGCGAGACAACTACTATGTCACGCGAGAAAACAGAATCCTCGCATTAAATACCCCTCTAGCTCGCGTGAATTTTTATCCTTAGAACTTGTTAGTTCGTGCGAGAAAACTACTTTATCGCGCGAAACGAAACCTGCCTTCGTGCGAGAGAACTACTTTCTCGCGCGATATTTCACACTTTTTACATTATGCTAATTTTTTTTCAAAAAATCTAACCTATCACGCTATACGAATTGAAATACAAAGCAGTTTATCGACTACTTACAGGTGCGTCATACTCCGGTGGCCGGGCATGTCGTCGAGAGCGCTCAAATCAGTGTGTATGTAGTGGCAGACCCTCCATTTCTCTATCTTAGAGCTCAGAATCACTAAAAGACAACGATGAATAATGATTTGAAAGTGACTCCTCCGACCCTTATATAGCCTTTGACCTAATTTTTGAAAGTGCTCTGTTTTCCCTAAAAATTGCACCCTTTGCTAAATCGACTGTTCTGAATCCATTTTCAGGATCAAAATCAAAATTTGACATCTCTAAGTGGCTCAAAATTGTGTTTTAAATATTGGACTCCTTCTGGATCGGATGCTTGTGCAGTCAGTCTCCTGGTGTCATCTTCCTGCTAGATCCTCATCTTTGCATCATGTTCTCAAATCTTTGCTTCTTTTCATCAAGTCAACCCTAGTCAAAATTTGGTCAACTATGGTCAAACTTGGTCAACAGGACCTCTGCTTTGCTCCGTTTCACTTCTGTAGCTTCGCGAATCTGGTCTAATTGCTTTTGCTCTGCAATCTCTTATTGTTTATCATCCTTCTAACATGTCATCTTTCGATTTCTCTCCCGAGGGGGCAGGATGATTACATCATTTGAATCTTGTCGAATCTATTCTTGAATCAGTCTGATTTGAATCATCAGTTCTTATCGCTAGGGGCATCTTGGTGCCTCACATCTTGTTATCTTATCATCTATCTTTTAGGTATCTGAGCAATCTAACTCAAATCCTCAAGGATCATTCTTCGTTCTGGAGATGGTTCTTGAAATCTATTGGGTATTGGGGCAATCTAACCCTAATTCCTGGGAGTCAAGCTTCATTCTGGAGATGATTCTCAAAATCTCTTTTAGACCGTTATCTGGGCAATCTAACCTGGGTCTCGGAGGACTAAGCTTCGTATTGGGGCAATCTAACCCTGATTCGGAGATAGTCCTAAATCTACATCTTCATCAATTGGTATTGGGGCAATCTAACCCTGATTCTGGTTCTCTTCTAAGATCGTTGTCTTCGCAATCTAACTTAGACTTCAAAAAATTCATGCTTTGATCTTCTTTCATCTGTCACTTCAGACTATTCTTTGAATCAACGCGCTGTTCGCACATCAATTCAAAGAGGGGCAAATGTAATACCCCAAAATTGGCACCTATTTAATTTCATCAATTTTGGTGCATTATCTCGATTTTACATCACCAAAGTCCTAGTTCCCTAGGCAATTTTCTCTCTCCTATCTGACTTAATTTGATTTGATGTCAATTGCAAAGACCATAAATTGCAATAATCAAATGCTAAATTAATTCCTAAAGTCTTTGACTTAATTGGCTAAATTACCCCTATGATACATTAATTTAATTATGAAGTCCTAAGTACTTTTAATTAAATTAAACTCCACCCCCTTTAGCTAAATACCCTTGAAAGGAATTAATATTATTTAGTTATTTGAATGGACACCTCTTTATTTGAATTTAACAATTCAAATTACTCAAAAGGTCACCTCCCACATGTGGCAAATTCCATTCTTTTAATTAAATAATTCATTGTCTTTTTGTCTCAATTAGGAATGAAGAGTCCACCGTTTCGAATCAAGAAACTCTTCATTCCTCTTCTGGCTTGGTCTATTTAATGAGCCTCTTTTCTCATTCAAGAGAGAGCAATTTTTGAGAGCATCCTTACTATAGCATTTTTTAGTCTTATATCTCATTGTTTTCAAATCTTTTATTGCATTTATTAGATTAATATCTCATTATTAGTATAATCTTTGCATCACATTTTAGACTAAATTTGCTTATTTGTTCTTAGTTTAATATCATATTTCTTTCAAGTTCTTAGATTAAGTTGCATCTTATCTTTATTTTCAAGCTCTTAGATAAATTGCATTCATTCTTAGCTTAGTTTCATTTTGCTCATATTTACTTTCAAATCCTCCATTGTTGAATTGGTCTCCCAGCTGTTGGCTCTCATTCTGAGAGTATTCAAACACCCCATTCACATAGGAGGCAACAGGTCGCCTCACCATGGAATTTGGATTGAGTTCTTCATACTCTCTCTCAAATTCTATCAAGTGAATAATGACCATGTTGTGTTGTGTCTGATTTAGAGGTCACATTCAATCACATACAATTCACTAAATATAAATCTTTGAAGTTGCAATTAAAATATTTTGGAATTGACAAGAAAGAGGATGAATTAATCCTTTCTATAATTTCCAAACTAGGTTCTAAATTTTTTGTGTTTGTCTCTACTTTCTATTCTACTAAAATATCCCTTAGTACCTCCTGGACTATGCCCTCAATTGATAACTTTATTTTTTCTTTTACAAGGGAGGAAGAAAATTTCATTCAAATGGGTACTTTGAAATCTGCTACAACACAAGCTCTAATTGTAGGTAATGAAAAGAAACAAAATATTAAAGGAGAGATAAAGAACACTAAAAAGGAAAGGGAAGAATGAAGACAAAATTAACAAATTCAAAAAGGATAGCTCATCTCAACAGAGTAAATCAACTACTGAGAGAGTTAAATGTTTCTTAAATGTAACAAAATTGGCCATGAAGAATAGGGAAAACCTTAGTGGCGAATATTCACAAATTGGCGAATATTTAGTGTTCCTTGATTTCAAAATTGGCAAATAAGTGGGACTAAATGGGGTGGATGGATCACCCTAACTTTATAAATCTTTGGCCGAATATAAATTGATTTGCCATCATTTTGATAAATATGTTTAATCTATTTTAAGAATTTTCACAATAGAATCTATGCTTTTAAAATGATTTATTTAATATTTTCGCCTACAATTTTGGATGTGTGTCTTAATTGTCAACCATATTCACCAATATTTGATCAACATTTAAGGTTGGGGTACGGGTTAAGTATATATATTTTACATGTGTCTCTATTCAGGATAATTTATATGGAAATTGCTTTCGTTTAAAATTTTGGCCTGAAATAGATTTGACAATGGACATGTGTCTCTATTCCACTGACTTTCTATGGAACTTCATGTCCTTTAAAATTCTGGCCTGAAATAGAATTTAGTCCATTGATCTAGGATCATCTAAAAGTTACAAATATTAGGGTTAGTATATCTTAGATGATAGAAAATTAACTTAGGACACCTTAACAAAATAATAAAATTTAACCTCATCTTGTGGGTAGTGCCACCAAATCCCTATCAAATAATTTATTGGAAAATTGCACCGGTAAAAGTGGGGAAAATTTAACCTTTGATAATGAAATATTTGCCAAGATTTTATAGAATTTTTCCTAGGATTGAAAAAAAAGTCACCAATGAAAACTAATATTTTTTACTTTCAAATCAAAAAATTTCACCAACTATATCAATTTTTTTCCCAAAAATAATATAGGCTTCGCTAGTATTTTACACCTCTTACTGGGAAGGGGTTTATTAAATTTATGTCTTCTTATCACTTTTTTGGACGATAGTTTTTTCCTACCAGGTTTTCTATCTTCCTTCTTTTATAAGAGATTTCATTGTACATGGGTACCTCACTAAGCTAGTAGATGAGACCCATTTTTTATCTTGTCCTCCTAATTTATTCTTAAGGGGGGTGTTAGTGTATTTATTTCATTTATTTACACGTATGCTTATTAAACCTACTTATTCGAGACAGACTATAACTGATTGAATACTTGAAAGGGAGAGATTTTTATAATACAAAGGTATATGTGATACATTAAATCAGTTATTATATTGTCATCGATGTCAACTATTTTTGACAGTACTTATCATGATAGTTGAAAACATCTGAAGAAGCTAATAATGGTAAAGGAATGAGATATTAACATAAGGATGAGATGTATGGGCAATATATGAATATGGTATTCATTGGGTAACTTATTGATGAGTCTATGACATTATGTTAGTGATTTATTTATGTTACATAAATCTGGTAAGAATGAACAATTTTATGTGGTCGGTAAATGAAGAACTTAATATACACTGAGATGAAACAATGTACACTGAGAAAGTGTAGTGTATACTGAGTACAATATTAATCGAGTTAGAAGTCACCAAAACATTACGGTATTAACTGAGTGAAAGAAATAAAATGGAACATGTGATTGCCAACTAAAGATGACGAGCTATATGAATATGGTTGATTCTGAGGTTAAAGATAATTTTTTTTATGAAACTCTACGATTGAAGAAAAAAAATGTATGATCGAATGATGAATAATGAAATGTGTTTGAGGCACAAGTTTTGAGGAAGGTTGAAATGGAAAAATCAATGAAGTAGATTAAGAGGCAAGATATAGGGATGAGAAGAAAATGGTTTATCATGTCTATAAAAGGAGAAAAGAGATTTATAATGATATATGCACATGAGAAGATTGCCTTCATGTGAAGATGGTCAGACATGTTCAAGTGAGATCCGAGAAATTCTACAGACTACATCGAGTGTCAGAGAAAGGAATTAACTAAGAAGAATAGAGGTGGAGGACAGAAAGAAATTAAAGAGATTATGATGGCAAAAGGTATTTTGAGCTTAGAAGAGATCTAAAAATATGAAAAGGAATTTGTATTTGAATCATATCATTTACTGTTGCATTCTAACCATTGCTACACATAAATCTCTTAACCAATTAGGACTTAATAGTCTTTATTTATTTTATTATGACATTCAATGAATATTGATTGTTTTATTGTTGACCCCAAGTGAATGTTTGGTCACAGAGAACTATTAGTGATAAATCCTCTAACAAGGTCACACCTTACAGTGTCTTTTGTAACCTTTAACAAGGTTGGATCTTAAGCGAGCTCACTTTAGAAGAGTGAAATTATTTTGACTACTTATCTATAGTTTTCTTGTAAATTATCCATTTCTCTTTTTTGATCTCTTGAGCTTGAAGATCAAACTCATTTTTGGTTATATCCTCTGGGAAATTAAATTGGTGCTCCATAACAGCACACCTTATCTTCTCACTAAACATCCCAAAATTGAAACCCTCATTAGCTCGACACCTAACCACTGTTGTAGCCATTCTATAGGGTTGCAAACCTTGATTTAAGTGCACCCATCCCCTTTTGATAATAATATATCGGTGGGCTATTGTAATATCTGGGAACAAGGTTCTCCTTCCTTTGCATTTTAGGGTTATTTTCTGCAAGTCACCAATCTATCTCAAAATTTCAGCATACCCTAACTTTAAAGGGACTTGATAGGGCAAAACAAAAGGTTCCTTTCTGCAAACATACACTTTGAAAACCATGGAAACTAGATATAAAATTATATCACCAAAATTGTGCATTACGGTGATGTCCTTACAATACTCCTTTGGCCTATCCAGCCTCAATAACTCCATGGGAATTCTGGGATTCTCAAAAAATAACAAAGATCTGAGCCTTAAAGAAAAATTTCTATCAAAAACAAGATAACTAGCATATGTCCTATCCCATGACAATTCTATGGTCCACAACTAGATTGGCAATGCCTCTCCATTCTTCTTTCCTCACAATATCCATTGTCTTGCTGAAGAAATCCACACCCTTGTATAAAAATATGTGCATCAACATAGAATACTATCCAAAAGGCCTGCCTATGTTCATATTTTTTATCCCCATTAATCCTTCATGAATTAGGTCTATACGGTAAGGGGAAAAATTAAAAATCAATGCCAAGTGGGGATGTAGGGACTGTGCTATCATAAACATGTTTGGGATAGGCATGTGTGTAGCCTCATCTTGTCAAAAAATCAGAGCTAGGGACTTGTATACACCTTGTGCCCTTAAACTGAAAAGGTCTAACCTGAAAGGCTAAGGTGTGCTTGCACTGACCATACACATGGCACCAATTTTGCCAAAGAAATCTCTTAAAGGGCCTGACCTTAGATAGTCTCTCTGTGCCTCATTAATTTTGTTAAATTCCTCAAAGTCAATCTTTTCAAGTCCAATAGAGGGATCATTTAAGGAGAAGACCTATCTGATTTCATCCTCTGTGATGCTCATCAAATCCTTTCCATTAATATCTTTGACATATTTGGTCACAAGGTCATAACATCTAGCTATCTGTACATGAGAAGGTCGACATCCATAAAGACTCTGGGTACAATGAGTCTCCCTATGTTGAACTGCCATATATTACTGAGAGGAGCACAAGCATTCCTTTGTTAATATGCAACCTTGAATAAAATTAAGCCATTGTAATCCTTCTGCACCTTTTCATCCCTCATCCATAACCCTCTGTCATACAATCCTTCATCGACAAAATTCCTAGGGTGTTTGGGAAATAAATCTTTTATCTTAGATGTCCCATTCTCTGAGGGTGGGAGTAACTGAAGTAAATCTTCAAAAACCCCCTATCCTTATATTTCATTTTGCCTGAAAGCTCTCTTTGGGGTGGCATTTTAGCTAGGGTTTTAGAAAAGTATACAGATACGAGATAAAAATCACCCAGATGAAACCAGATAGCAATAGTAGATAATACTTCAATCACCTAAACTTTCTCCTTTTGAAAAATTTGTGAACTCGAACTTCAAAATGCCTACCGTATGCCAGAGAAAATTCGTAGTTGCCAGCTACAGAGAAAACCAAATCGCTTGAAGAGAAACTTGGAGGAGAAGTGTTGCTTGTAATGATCAAATATGACTATGTAATCATTGCCAACCCATCACAGCCAACCCACACGAAAATCATTAACTTCCCCATCACTGAAACTGGCAGCTACAACGTTCACAATACGTGAAACAATGTCAAAAACTCAAAATTTGAATTTGAACCATTGATCTAAATTCCTTCTAGTGCATCGGATGGCTGATAAAAACCACATCATTACTTTTAATACCTTTCCAAGATTAGTTCTTGACCAATGAGAACATTTCAATTTTACCCATGTGTAGAAACCCACACTTCACCTTAACTTTAACTAATCTGGATTGGTGTCAACATGTGGCACTTTCACAAACATAAAATTTTGAGCATCTTTCAATTAAGGTTTAAATATAACGTTTAAATATAACAAGCCCTAGGAGAATTAGGGCTCTCAGCATTTTTCTTTTGCTAGGTCAAATAAATAAGGGCTTTATCAATTCTTTGAATTATGAGGGCAAAAATTTTAACAGTACTAACACGTCCCATTAAAAAAGAAACAATTTGCAAGGTTATAGACCTAAAACTAACTTATAATATTTTTTTGGGGAGGCCATTGATCTATGAAATGCAGGCGGTGTCTTCTACTTATCACCAATGTTTAAAATTTCAAAACACGGGCCAAGAAATAACTATCAGTGTAGACTTAAATCCCTTTTAATATTGTAAACATATCAAACTAGGGATAGAGTCTTTTGTGCCACACAATAGTGAAAGTCCTACTTCAAACACATCTCAAGAACAAAACAAGGAAGATATCCCAAGTTCAACTTCAAGTTCAAATACCAAAGAAATGGAGAAAGAAAAAGAAAGTTCAAATGATCAAATTACCACATCAAATAAACAAATATACAGTTCCTTCTTAATCTAACAAAGGCAGACAAAAAATGAGATTTTTGGAATCAATTGAAGACAGTTCAAATTCTTCAAGTTTAAATTCTTTTATTCATAAAGAAAAAAATTCCAAATCATATAAATGCAAAAAAGGAAAAGAAAAGATAACACATTATGAAAAGATGGACAATATGATGAAGAATTTTGACAAACAATATAAATTACATCAAAATGGGGTAGGAGAATATTCCTTATCAATAATAGACATGCCTACTTCTCCTAGATTTCATGGAAAACTATAAAGATACAATGAAACTTCATAAGACCTAATAATTTCTTAAAGGAAGAAGAAGACAATGAGATCTTAAATTGGCTTTATAAAGGTGATGAAGAAGAAAGTTTAGATAAAAGGGTCCAACACATTATAATTTCCTTACCTCAATATGGGAAAGGTTATCAAAACATTAAAAATATGGGATATCAAGGAACATGGCCTATTGTGAAGAGAAAGGAAGGATTTTTGGAACCAATTGGAAACCACATGGATATCAATCAAAGACAAATCAAGATTAGGGTATCTTGAACAAGGTTCTAGTCAAAGGAAATCTTGAATTTCCCATACAAGACATCCTTTATACAAGTGTTCACATCATTATATCCCACCTAAATGTATCTGAAAGCATTATAACGAATGATTTTTACATGATTATTTTATTAATATTTTTAATTTTGTATTATTTTTATTAGTACTTTGATGTTCGTCATAAATATATATAGAAACAAATGAATTTTTCTGCAATAATAAATTAGATCTAATATTGTTAATGAAAAGTGTCTTATATAAAATCTATTTTTGCCTCAAAGACAAAGATGAGAAGGAATTCAAAATATAACAACAAGAATATTCTAAAATATGACATCTTTCACAGACTTTAAGCTTCTCCAAAAGATAATATTCTTCTCAAGATAAATATGTTATTATATTATGTATTAAATTAATATAATGCTTAAAAAGAATTATGTAAACCTCAGACAACTATGTACAGGATTCCTAAATTATAATGGGAAGCCGGCAGCATTTAACTTTTTGATATACAACCACGCCCCAAATCTGCAGAAATCCAGGTGGAATAAAGAATAAGTTGAAAGTGACTTGTACATCAATAATTGTGGTTGAATAGACTTTTATGGCTACCAATACAACAATAATTCTGTTTTTCCAGCCGGCTAAGTGCATCCACGGGTCACAATTTGGTGGCCAGGTGCCTCAAATCTGTTCAGATCAACCTGGAATAAAATATAAGTTGAAACTGATTTGTACATTGATTTGTAAATTATAGTGAAAGCGATGTTGGAATAATGGGTAATAATGCGCAGGCTATTTTAATAAGACATGATTACTTTTCTATGTGGAAGAAGCCATAATCAGTGCCCAGGCGCCTTTGTTTGAACTCTGGAGTAGAATGAAATTTTGTATTATGTTTTGAAAAGGCCAAAATGAGTGCCGAGGTGCCTTTGTTTGAAGTCTGAAGTAGAATGATACCCAAAAGCCTTTGAAGATCAATGGGGGATGGAGACGTAGGGCAGACTAGATATTCAATCAGGGCCCACCAAGCCCAAGGTGAAACGGCTACAAAGTGACATTCGCCCCTGACGATCTATAAATTGAGCCTCTCGTCTGTTGGGTTTCAGAGCAAAGAAGGCAAAAGGCAAGGCAGAGTGCAATGGCGACTACATGCAGCGCACCCGTTCTGCCCCTTGCCCTCCCTCGCTTCCGTTGTCATAACCGCCACTCTCCTGTAATCAGCTTCGACTTAGCCAGATCAATCACCACTGTGTCGCCCAAGACGAATCTGCAGGATCGTTCACCGGTTCAACAGTCACCCATGGCCGGGCAGAGAGCAGGCGTTCCATCTCCATCTCAGTCTCCTGTGCTCACCCATCTGAAATGCCAACATTATATGGTAACTTTGAAACAATGGTAGAACTTTGAAGTTTTCTTAATTTGAACTAAAATACAAGAATAATGTTACAGGGAGTAGAGTAAAGAAGGCACCGAGCAATAAGATAAGAATAAATAGAAGCATTTAATGTAGCATTTCACGTTATATTCCTTAACGGGCAAGACAATATAAAAGGCTTTTCAATACTGCGTGCCTGAAATGCACTAAAATGTCTACCATTCTACCATTTGGACTACAAGCTCTGGCTTCTCAACAATGTATTTAACACCATTTTCAGCCTGCGTCATATTTACGGAAGTCCTCATTGTTTTCGCCGTTACTGACTCGAAGAAAAAGAGAGCAACTGAAAGAGTCAGGGACTGTGATGCTCGACTGGCGGCCATTTTGAATGAGAGAAAACCTTCAATGGTTATATGACATGCTATGGCTTTGGGCTTCATATTAGACAACGATACATTGTTGTAGTTTAAATCATTCTTACAATGCTGATAATGTAAGTTGTTAGATTATATTAAAAAGAATTTAACAATTAGCATGTGTTGGAGTCAACACACATAATTTGTTACTGGGATTGGACTAATTTATACTATACAAATGATACATAGAATACATAGAATATTGTAGTTAACACACATAGTTTATGAGCGGGAGTGGACTCCAAACTAGACAATGATACATTGAATATTGTAGTTAATAAATTTTATAATCTAAATCTTGCTTACATATTGATAATGTAAGTTGTTAGACTATATTCAAAAGACCTTAATAGTTAGCATGTCTTATAGTCAACAAACATAGTTTATGAGTGGGAGTGAGCTCCATACTATACAATGATATGTTGAATATTGCAATTAATGATTTTAACAATTAATAAATTGTTGGAGTCATAGTTGATTAGTGGGAGTGGGTTTCATAGCATATAATGATACATTGAATATTAACAAAATCAGATTTCCATAATCCATTATGATGAACAATAAGTTTATGGATTCGATTGTGTGAGTTTTTTTTAGCATCGACATTTCGGATCACACTCCGTGATCCATCATCAGGAATATAGAGTAGGAATGAAAAGTAAAATATGAATTGATAATGTAGTTACAAATTGAATATTTGTAGTTAATGTATTGATATATTTATATTAGAGGAAGTCTCATACTAAATCATTGTTGAGTTGGAGATAAAAAAATTTAAACATTTTTTAACAAATATATTAACTCCTAAACGTAAAGTTCTTCTATTGTTTTCATCTAGATAGGACTAGGACTAGGAAAAGGTGTAATACTCATGCATTTTTTGTTCTTTCTTAACTTGTTCTTCTTATTATGCATTTTGAAATCTAAATAGAGCTCTCACAATGTATGTTAAGCGAGTTATTTTAGTGCTAGGACGTGGTCTTAATCATTGTAATAATGAAGATTACATGTGCATGCTCTTTTTCCTTATGTTTTTCTATCCACTTTAACTAAGTATTCTTAGTGCAATAAATAGCCTATCAACTTAGCAACTGTTACAAATAGTTGTTCCTAAAGAAATGAACTGCAATGTAAGTTAGCTATACACAACTTATTCTTAAACAAATGTTAAGAAAAATTAAGCACATTAATCTTGAATCAAGATATATAACTCAAAATAATATTCTAATAATAATAATAATAATAATTTAAGCTACTTGAAGTATTGCAATTACCTTAAGTGCCCTTTATTAAGTAGTTGCAATCCCAGGTTATCTATATTGAAATTTTAACTTTGTTCTCCCTTGAGTAAATCCATTCTTTATTGTAATTTAAGGAACGTACATAAACTAATAACAAACTTATTGAATCAACAAAGTTACTAATAACTAAATCTATTGATTAAATCTCCACTGGGAGAGGATCTAACATATATATAAGATCTTGAGAGTCTAATTATTTATTAACTAAATAAAGCTTGTAAACAAATATCAATTTCCTCGAAAGAATAGAAAGAAGGCTAATTCTATCCTAAATAAGAATCACAACATAATAATGCAAGGTGTGAGTATCCCATTACCTTTTTTCCCTTTGGAATCTACATAATTTTGGCTTTTAATTTCTGCTTGACATGAGATAGCAGCCTCATGGATTTGTTTGGATTTTTATTTGTTTAAATTGCATGTAAATTTATTGTGACATTGTGATCCTTAAATTTTTGTTAATTCTTTTATTTTGCATCCAAATTTATTCTAATAGAAATAGTATGGATGTTGATAATGTAAGTTATTAGACTATATTCAAAAAAGTTTAACAATTATCATGTGTTCGAGTCAACACTCATAGTTTATGAGTGGGAGTGGGTTTCACACTGTACAATGATACATTGAATATTGTAGTTAACACACAATTTATGAGTGGGAGTGGGCTTCACAATGTAAAATGATACATTGAATATTGTAGTTAACAAACATAGTTTATGAGTGGGAGTGGGCTCCACACTATACAATTATAGATTTAATTTCGTAGTTAATGATTTAATAATTAACATGTGTTGGAGTCATAAATGATTAGTTGGAGTGGGTTTCATAGCATATAATGATACTTTGAGTATTTGTAGTTTATGTATTCATATTTTTATATTAGAGGAGATCTCATACTAAATCATTGCTTAGTTGGAGAATAACATTTTTTTAACAAATCTAATAACTCCTAAATGTGAAGTTATTCTATTATTTCTTCATCTTTGAAATACAAGTTAGCATATACTACACAAACCTTAAGCAATGATCTCTTATTTTTTCTTATGTTTGTCAAAATAGTCGTCTAATTGTTATTAAGATTAAATTTTCATCTCTCAATTATTTATAAGATTATATGAATGACTCAAATGTGTATAGGCATAATTAAGGAACTTATTTTTTTAAATTAATTCACTTGATAAGTATAGTATTTAGATTTTCAATTCTCAATTAAATTGATTAAAAATAGTTTCAAAGTAATATGTTTTTTTTGAAAAGTGTAAATTATATATTAAAAAAATCTTATCAAATATAAACTCTTTATATTATGACATTTTTGTGTACTTTCCATGTATCTTTCATATGAATCATATATTGAAGGGTATTTTAATTAATTACCATAAATAAATGCTATAAAAAATAACATTAAAATCAAGAATATAAAGTAATGAGAAAATTATTCAATATACTGAACAATTATTAAACCTTAACCTCTCTCCTCTATTTTTGCATTTTTCATGCTATTTTTTCTATTCACATGCTTGTGAACATCATTAATTAATAATATGTTTACATGGATTTTGATGGGAATCATGCCCACTAGAAAATATTAGTTACTATAAAATGAAGGAAACAAGTAACTAAAGCTATTATGATAGTCATAGTAACATGTAACACAACTGTAGATCAAATTATATGTTCATCTAGATAAATGGTTCATTATGATGAAGAGGGAAGTAACCATGCAATTTTGATGGAGATGAACTTTATCAGGGTGGTTGCAAGAAGTTGGGTGCCAATTTTTGGCAAAAAGTGGAAGAGTTTTTCCTGTTTTTCAAAATTCATGTCAATTGATGTCAAAAATTGAGGCACTTAGAGATTGAATCTCAAAAAACTTCACTAATAGAAATTATAGTACTCGGAGTTAGCTTTTCAAATATGTAATTTATTTCAATACACACATTGCATAAATTAATTTTGGTAGGCATATTTAAAAACCACTTTTTCAGAATGCCTGTTTCAGGACCATACCTCACCCGTGTACGGCCACCCTTTTTTGACACAAATAAATCAATATATGTTAATCCTTTTTAGGAAAGATACCTAAGACACTATAGATTGATGAGTATATTTTTCCTTTTTTTTTGTTTGTATATATTTTTTTTAATTGATTTTTAAATGACAATAAAGTATATTTTCAAAACCTCTAGTGTACGGCCACCATAATTTGATGAAATGTTCATATTTTTCAAAAAAAAAAAAATTTATCTTGAAAAGAATAGAATGTAGATTGATGCCATATAATTTTTTTTTGCAGAAACCTTAAAACAAAAAAGTTATTAAAAGTTTAGTAAACATCTGTGTTTCACATTTTCATACCTTTTGCTATTGATAAATATAGGAAAAATAGTAAAATTTATTATATCGTCAAAAAATTTACATTTATAGAATCAAGACAATGAAATCTATAATGGGTTTTCGTTTCATCAAAAAATTCAAATTGAAAGACGCTCAAAAAATTCATTGAAGACAGAAAATTAATGTTAAAATAACTTAGTCAAATTTGTGGAGGTGAAGACATAGGGTCGGTGGGACCAAGCCTAAATCATGCCTATTTCGTACCAAAAATTGAGGGAAGTTCAGTTTTCCCGCCCCAAGCTTTTAGAAATGGGTGCCCGATTTGAAATTTTAAAAAATGGGTGCCCGTTTCAAAAGTGACCGTTAACAAAATGGGCACCCGTTTTGTTAAAAAATGGGTGCCCGTTTCTAATGAGTCTGTTGGAAAATGACAGGTGCAGAAGTACATAGGTCCAATGATTGAATCATTATTCAATCATTGTGCGACTGTACCCGTGCGCAGATAGAATGTTTTAATTAATTTAGACCTAATTTTGTCTTGTTCTAGATTTGACACTTGTTGGATTAAAAATTCATCCAAATATGGGATCAAAGCAACGTAGAAAGAGACAAAGGATAGAAAATAAAGAAAAGGAAGCAAAACGTCAAAGAGAAAGAAGAGCAAGAATTAGAGAGGGTAGTAATGCCGGAGCTTCAAGTTCAACAGTAGCTTTAAAGGAAGAGAGCATTGAGAACACTGTAATGGATGAAGAGCCAGAAGAAGGAAATACAAATCAAGAAAATCTAGGTGCATCTACTAACCCAGTATTGGGTACTGGTATGTCTTCAGAACCCTGCATATATTCTGAAAATGAAATTCATTATTTTTTTCAAGCAGGCTACGAAATAAATGATTTGGATTTTATTCATCGAAGTACAGTAAGAAATGAAAGTCAAACACCAGTTGAAAAAGAAATTGAAACCCCACCTATGATTGAAAATCAAACCCCAACTGATGGTGAAAATAAAAGTACAGCTAAAATTGAGAGTGTGGATGTAGACATGGAAACACCAGTTGAAAATGAAACATGTTTAAATGATAATGAAATGGGTAATCTTTTTCAATTGAATAGTGGTGTGTTAGACAATCTTCGTGGCTTGGTTTCATGGAGGCAGATTAGGACATATGCTAACAGATTGTTCAAACAATTTTTTTATAACAAGAAATTTGGGTTTCAATGTCAATTGATGTTACAATTAATGAAAATGACGAAGATGTAGAAAGTGATGAAGAGGTTAGGAGTCAATGTGAAAGAAAAAAAAAAGGACGAGTCTTTGAAACAAGTTATTTCGACTATTGCTAGTGCCTTTGATACAATTGGAAAGAAAAGTCGTTCTAAAGATAGAAATGCGGCACGACGAGCAATAACAACAGCTTTAGTAAACAAATCAACCCATGATAAAAGAATGATGAGTAACATAAGTGGATATCTTAATATTCATCATAAAAATTTGGCAAAAGTTGTGAAGAGAAGAGTTGACTTTGAAAGTGATCCAGCTAACAACTTATGGACCTATAGTGGCAGACTCCCGAGATCTAATATGAAACTTACTAGTGAAGTGAAAACATTGATTGAAAGATTTTGGAACGATAATACAAGAGTATCGCCAAATGCCAAGGATGTTCTAAAATTAAGAGTTGGCTCAAAAATTCGTGAACCACATCCAAAACACCTTTTGGACATGACTCAAACTGAATTATACAAAAAATTTGTAGATGAAAAGGTGTTATCAATCAGCATAAGTCAAAGATCATTTGAAAAGTGTAAACCTTGGTATGTAAGGGTAAACAAGGAAAGAGTCACATGTTGTTGTAAAACTCATGTCCAATTTCGTTACCATTATGATTTATTTCGATCTATACGTGGTACCATGCATACTAAAGAAATGTTACAGGAATGTGGTATCCAAATTCCACCTCAAGTTATAAAGGAGTTCATCTCAAGTTTGTTTTGTAACCCACATAATGACCAATATTTTCTTTTCAATGCATGTGTTTTTGGTGTATGCAATATATGTGGCAATCTTGCATTATTAGATGAGTGTTTTCATGAAACTCCTACAACTAAATTCGGACAACAAATGATTGATGTGCGAAGATTTAAAACTATTGAATATCCATTGAAGGATGGAAAGGTTGGAAGACGATGTGACCTAATAAATGAAAGCATTAGTGTTCATGCATTCATGAATGAATTCAAGTGTAAGATCATACCTAAATATGTGAAACACTCTCATAATGCTAGATGGCTTGATGAACAATTTCGCATGTGCAAGAATACATTCCCAGTGGGTAGTTTACTTTTAGTAGTTGACTTGCAGAGAACTATACTCTTGCACCACAAGATGAGATCCAATCTCAATATTATAATTTAGTACAAGTAGCCATTTTTGTTCATATTGTCTATAGGCATGCACCTGATAGTATAGAAGATGATAAATTTTTTTTGAGGGAGTACCACTTCTATATGAGTGATAATAAACTACACTCATCAGAGTTTGTGCAATACTGCATGGAGACATTTTATGACAATTTAAAGGAGAGACAAATTCAAATGACACAACATCTAATATGGTCAGATAATTGCACAGGTCAATTCAAGAATGCTAGAATGTTTTATTGGTTGAGTAGGACACATAAGAAAACCAATGTCGAACATATCTAGAGTTTTTTTGAAGCTGGACATGGGAAAGGAGAACATGATGGTGCTGGTGCATGTGTTAAGAGAGCCCTTGCAAGAGAACAACTCAAGTTTGAAGAAAAATTCAAATTTTAAAACGCACGTGAAATTGTTGAATGGTGTAGTACAAGTTTATCTACAGGATCAAATCAGAATTCTACAATCAAACGTTTCTTCTGGCTAGTAGAAGAGAATTATATCCTTTCAAGATATGAGTGTGATACAATAAATGGGTCAGCAAAATGGCATTCATTTAGAAGTTCTGATTCTAACACTTGGACTATATGGACTAGGGAGCTAGCATGTTTTTGTCAATTTTGTGTTGCAGGTGAATGGGAACAATGTGAGAGTACAGAATGGGTTGAAGAATGGAAACAAAGATCCTTAACACCTACTGAGACACAAGTTCCAGGTGATTCAACTAGTGAAGACCTAGATCATGCATTTGCATCAGAAGATTATGATCATGTTTCAGATCTGATACAACCTGGTATTTATTTATTCAAATTTACATTTATAAGTGTAGGTTTTTTTACATACATGCATATGAAACTAATTATTTTTACAGGGCATGTGTATGCTGTTGTTGCACCTGAGGATAATGATGAGCAGACTGAGTACTGGCTTGCTAGATGTGTGGAACCTAAGAAAAAGTTGATATGTCATCAAGTAGATGATGATCGTTTTCAATATCCAATTGGGTCTGTTGTGGTTGTTGGTACATGGCTATGAAAATACCTAAGAAGAAGAAATGGGTTACCAGCGTTTGAGGACTACCAATCAGAAAAGAAAATTATGCAGTATTCTCATTTAGTGGTGGCAACGAATATCAAATTAGAAAGATACAAAGGGAGGCCCACCAATAAAGTCTTATGGACCCTTTCGATGGAAGAGCATGAGACAATCATAGAAGCATTACAAAAAAGAGAGGATGTAGATGGTACACTAGGTTGAATCAGATTTAGAGACATGTGAGTGCTTTTTAATTATGTTGAAAGTTTATATAGTTAGTTCTATTAGACATTAGACATGTACAAGTTCAATATATTATTATGTCAAATTTGGAGTTAGTTCTAATTAATTTCTTGTTTGAATAGGTATCAACTACAACTTTACACATGTGTGACACTCATATGCGGATGGTACACTCTAATAAATCACATGTGTACATGTGTAAGTGTTTTTTAATTATGTCAAGTTTATAGTTAGTTAGATATTAGACATTAGACATGTACAAGTGATAGATCTTATTATGTCAAATTTATAGTTAGTTGTGCATTAAAGACAATTTTTCTAATTAATTTCTTATTTGAATAGGTATAAAGTGTACAACTTTACACACGTGTGACAGTCATATTCAGGAGCCCTAGAAGATGATACATTAAATTATTTCATTAAATGTTTATTTTATTTTTAATCATATTGTAATTGGGCTAAGAAGTGGGGTTTTCTTACTAGTTCTTTCCCTATGGAGCCCTTGAACTAGTTATATATATAAATAAAAATATCATTTATTGATGTACCATGTGTTATGATTCCTGTATACTTATTAATTTGTTCATTTTTTAATTCAAATTCTACAATTAATTTGATGTGACATATAACTTGAATAATTTGATGTGACATATTAATTAATGATATCCATTATCTAGTTATCTAGTTATGTAGTTATGTAGTTATCTAGTTATCTTATTTTATCTCTACTTATCTGATTCACATTATATTTATTCACGTAGAGTATTTACATGCAATCCATCTTATTAAAAAAATCTTAGATCTAAAACAAATATTCTAATTTAATCTATGACATGTACATACATCGATCAACCAAAAAAAAGCTAATCCACATAACATGTCACTCTAGTCCATATATAACATGTCCAAATAACTAGTCCAAATAAAACATGTCCATAAAACATACATCATTGGTCTAAATAAAACAAGTTCATATATAACAAGTCCATAAAACATGTGAATAGTCCAAATATAACAAGTCCAAATATAACAAGTCCATAAAACATGTGAATAGTCCAAATATAACAGGTCCATAAAACATGTGTTCATAGTCCATATAACATCTAGAAATAGTCCATATAACATCTGAATAGTCCATATAACATGAAAACACAAGTAACATCTAAGAGCCTGGATCGCCCATCTGATTTGTCGTCCTCTTCACTCCACGTGAAGAGGACGAAGATGTATCATCATGCTATACACCATCAAGTGACTGTAAACATAAATTATGTAGAGATAACATAAGAAGTGGGTTTAAACAAATAATTCACTTACAAACAAAATAAATATTGAATATACATATATCAAATAAATTACCGTGGAACCATGCTGAGTAGTTTCCTCTGTGGGAGGAGGACCTGGAGTAAAAAACGTTGTTGTGGTAATGTCCTGTACAAAACAAATTGCAAATTTATTATAATAATATTCCCTAAAAATGACATGTGCATCATGATTCAAAAATATTGGAATTTAATATATTAATAACTATGACCTCAAAGGATGATGAGGCCTGCATCTGGCTGGGTCCTACACCATGACCACGTGAAACTATACTCAGTAATGGTTTCGACGGTACATTAGCAGGGAATGATGTGGAAAAGGCCTACATAGTTGTAAAAAATAGAAGTGAATTAGAATATATGCATAAATACGTGAGCATGTATAAATAGTTAAATTCAAATTAAAATGCAATATACATACAAGCGGTATATGGGGAGTGTCCTCTATGACCGATGGTAGAGTACCCATCGAACTGCTGCTAGGGTGGTATGAAGTGTGACCCTACAATATATATTTTGAAAACAAACATTATTAAAGTAAAGTTTCAATAGTAAATATTTCTAGGGGTCGAATAGACATGATAAAAACACATACAGTGAAAGGTGCACCAACATCTAAACCATTCGAATGGACATGGTGACGGTCCATGGATTTCGTGGTCTCCTCTACCCCCTGTCCAACAAAAACAACATATTTTGGTTGATATGGTTTGTGTGTCTGTACATATATATGTAGACAAAATATTTTATCACTATTATATAGATTACCTCTGCACTAGATAAATCCGCTGTGTATAGAAGGTCAAGAAATGATGACAACTCGATAGGTCGATCCTATATGTACCAGTATCATCAAATCCATCATCTGGCCCCTCACTCTTTGGACCAGTACATATGTCCTCGCAGCTGGTGCAAACATGTGCTATGCTCTGGGGTGCCCTAGCCATCCTGAACTGCTCAGCTAAATCACCCGAAAGGGCACTCAATGAACCAAGAGCAGAGGTGACTTCTCGGTGGTGTACTGGTGCTGGAATCATAGGAGCCGGATAAGAAATGAGGGGCTCCTCATGTGGATGATTTCTGACTCTATCACTCAGCTTCACCCTAGGTCTGTGCTGAGGCATGCCTCTACCAACCCCCTGAAATGCTCTCATGTCAAAATAATTGGGTTTTTTACCCAATTCAAACTCAGCCCACAATTTTCTCAAAAAGTACATGGAGACCTCATGATTTGCATGTGGTGGATGGTCAAATACCATCCACCACCGGTCCCAAAAGTGCTATGAAATCAACGGGTGCTTGCACCAGCGAATAGATATTCTTGTTTTTTTGGGGTTTATTTCTTCACCTATTTTCGGATTCTTAAACCACCGAGCAAAATCTGCTTTGGTGATTTTAAGATCCTTCACCTCATTATAGGTGAGTCCATCAGCATAGAATGTTCTCATGGAATCTCTCCATGAGCGATAACTGTCCAACTCATCATCGAGGGACTGGATAGAAACTACTATGCCTTGCATAGTATCTGCAAGGCGTAGTAGATGTGCAGAGGGGTGGGGATCATGTCTAACCATCTCAATGTCCCTAACAATAGAGGTGATATTACACCTCATGTCCTCTCTAAGCTGATTTGCGGTACGAGGAGGTGGTGGAGGTGGGGGTGGTGGTGGTGGTGGTGGTGGTGGGGGCTGACCTCCTGAATGCTCGTCCATCATGTGTAAACTATACATATATAAAGTATTTGAACGTGTAAATGAAAAGTATTTAAATACATGAATAATCTAAACATATATATCTCTATCTTCACATGTACACATTTATAAAGTATTTGAAAATGTAAATGAAAAGTATTTAAACACATTAATAATATATTAGGTCTTAAGGGTGATAGTAGGTCCTATTACGTCTTAAGAGTACATACTCTAGCTCCTATTAGGTCTAAAGGGTACATAATAGGTCCTATTAGGTATTAAGGTTACATACTAGGTCTTAAGGGTCATATTAGGTCTTAAGGGTACATACTAAGTCTTAAGGGTCATATTAGGTTTTAAGGGTACATACTAGGGTTTAAGGTTCATATTAGGTCCTATTAGGTCCTATTAGATACTATTAAGGGGTTATATTATGTATATATTAGGTCCTATAAAGAGAGTTTACTTTGTAAATGTTTATTTCTTTTCAATAAGGTTATATTTTATATTGATTTAGTTGGTTTGTTAATATAATATTCTAAACTTGCTATGGTGTCTTTGTCTAAAGATATATAATGTATTCCTTTATTGGTCAATTTGAAAATAATTACTTTTTAGTACATTGAACATGATGAGAGAGGAGACAGAGAGAAGAAAGTTCAAGGGAGAGAGATGAGATAGCGGAGAGAGGAGAGACCTGAGAGAGGACGTGAGGAGAGAGGAGAGAGAGGGATCAGAGAGAGGAGCGAGCAGGTGAGGAGAGAGAGAGAGAGTTCAAGGGAGAGAGATGAAAGAAAGAGAGAGGAGAGAGAGAGAGAAGAGAGTTAAACAGAGAGAGATAAGAGAAAGAGAGAGGAGAGAGAACACGATCAGAGAGGAGAGAACATTAGGTTTTCGTTTACAATTGTCTACATTTTAGGTTTTCGTAAATACAATTTTATACATTCTATGTTTTCATTTTTAGTTTTTAACAAATACATGATTTCTAAACAAATTGAAAAGTAAATTAAAACATAAATAAATGAAAAACTATAAACATACATTCATTTTTAAAATAAATTCGTATAATGCTATTTAAAAACAAAAATTAACTTTTTATATGTTTTAGGTTTTCGTTTACAATTTTAAATATGTTTTCAGTTTTCTACGTTTTAGATTTTTGTTTTCAGTTTCGTTTTAGGTTTTGTTTTCAATTTCATTTTAGGTTTTCATTTTTGATTTCATTTTAAGTTTTTGTTTTTTGTTTTCATTTTCAGTTTCATTTTAAGTTTTCATTTTCAGTTTTCTACGTTTTAGGTTTTCAATTTCAATTTCATTTTAGGTTTTCGTTTTCAGTTTCATTTTAAATTTTTGTTTTCAGTTTCATTTTTAGTTTTTGTTTTCAGTTTTCTACGTTTTAGGTTTTCTTTTTCAGTTTCATTTTCAATTTTCATTTTCAGTTTTGCACGTTTTAGGTTTTCATTTTCAATTTTCTGCATTTTAAGTTTTTGTTTTCAGTTTTCTACTGTTTAGGTTTTTGTTTTCTACTTTCTTACGTTTTAGGTTAAATTGTTTTCAATTGCACATTATTGCTAAACAAATCGAATAACAAATAAAAACATACATTTCATAATCTAAGAAAATACATTTATTTTTAAAACGCAATTTTAAATAGCTATTTAAAACTAAAATTTAACGTTTTACTACTGAAAATGAACATGAAAAATAAAATAAAACAAGTCAAAATGATAAATACGTACCTGGAACTCGAAAAAATGTGTTTGTGGGGTCGGCAGGCATCTAACAATCGGGTAGGCGATGTTGAAAAATCGTAGATCCTGTTCTCCTATCGCTAGAAAATGATAGGAAACGCTGTAAAAAAAAAATAAAAAATTTCAAAAACGGGCACCCATTTTTTGTCAAATCGGGTGCCCGTTTTGGCTCGGTTGACTGAACCAAAATAGGCACCCGTTTTATTAAAGATCGGAGTGCCGAACCAAAATGGGCAACCGATTTGGAAAGAATCGGGTGCCCATTTCTAGCGGTGCATTTTTCCAAGTCGCGGACTTCCACAGAATTGGCACCCAGCTTTTTGCACGTACCCATCATATCTATAAGAAAAAGAGGAAGGTGTTGTTCCCCGTGCCTTCCATACCCTCTTCTTCTCACAAGAATATGGTGGTCTCTTCGAATGGTGATGATTCTGACTATATTCCATCTTAGGGTTTTGTGCCCGACTCTTTGGACTAGAATATTGGTAAAATAAAAGGTAAGGCTCCCAGTAGTAGGGGTATAGCTAAAATCAATGCTAAAACTTATGGGTCCCCTTCTTTCACTATTAAATCACCACCTAAAAATAAAATTTATCCTCCCTTGGTCAAGGATGTCACGCACAATCCTTTTGATGTTGACATTCCCCTTGAGATTGGAAAGGATGCCCCTATTGAAAAGGGCTCCTCTTGTAACGATGAGGACTTTATTGACAAAATTCTCAATAATTTATTTGTTTACCAAGAGGATCTTTTTAATTGAATTTTCCTAGAGTTAATAGATACCTGGAATGATTCTCCTACCTTTAGGAAACTTGATGATATTCTTGAAAGTACTCTCAAGATGGAAAAAGGAACCAGTGATCTGAAACAAGCCCACGAAGGAAAAATTAAAAAATATGGAGGATAAATTTTATGGAGTATAGACAACTCTAAACAAAGTGGTAAACGTTAGCAAAAAGGTTCTGCAGGATACTAGTGAGGGATTATGGAAGCTCAAAGAACAAGCCAAAGTTGTACATAATCTATCAATAGATAATTATCCTTCTTATACTTCTAGAGGTATTAGACATGATACTGACAATCTGTAGGTTAGGAAGAAAAACAAAGTAGTGGATACAAGCTTGGAGAAGATGAACCCTACAACTCTGGGTAATAGATCGAGTCTAGCTATGCATTTGACGAGTAAGATAAAAGTTTCTACTCCATTGGATAGTGTTGTTAAAAGGGTCAAAGATATTAACATTGATATCATTAGGAAAAACCAACCTTTGGAAAAGTCTTTACATAAGTGATTTTAGGTTGTCTTGGTGTTTATAGTCCCCAGTTTTGGCTATTTGTTGGTGTCTAGGTCCAATTTGGTTAGTGTCTATTCTATTTTATGACACAATGATCCTTTTATTTTTGTAAACATTGGGTTTCAAGTTCCTGTAAAACTAGTTTTCCTCTAATCAAAAATATTATTCACCTTGTATTTAATTTTCTTATATCTCCAAAAATTTGAGTCTATATGTGGTAATGTGTTGATTATAAGTGTATGTTCTTATTGAAATATGCATTTATTTCCTTCTAATAATGCACAAATCTTGGTATGTGATATGTTAATCATGGTAGTACTTTGTAGACATAAAAAATATAAGATACATAGTTAATAATGCATCCTAGTGATCTTATTGGTAGATGAATATTTTTCTGTTTAAAAAATGAAAAAAGATAACCTGAACAAAATAGCTAGTAGCCAGTCATAGTTTTTTCTAACTTTATTTAAAAATTATGAAAAATTCATTAAATTTAAAAAGTATTAGATTTCTCTTTGATATTTACTCACACTAAAAGTTAATAAAAAATGTAAGAGATATAATCTTCACTCTAGAGATTCCCATAAAAGTATCCTTTATCAAAAGTGTTCACATCACTATATCCTACATATATGTATCTAAAATTGTCAGTGTATTCATTTCATTTTGTTACACTTAGGATTATTAGCCTACTTAGTCATCCATATTCATTTGGAACTTGTTCACGCAAGTTGTCACCATCTAAGAGATGATTCAAAAAGTATCAATTCTATTTTGACACCTCATCCTAGTTGAGTTGGAGGCAAATCACCACCACCCATTAAGTTTTGGGTTCGACCTCTAATTCGACCCAATCACTCTTTATATATGTATCTTTCTTCTATAGCTTATTCTATGGTTAATTTTGGTCTACATTTGTGTTGTTGTGGTTCATTTTTATCTCTAACAGATCTTAGATTTTACATGGTATCAAAGTAAATTATGACAGTTTAATGCCAACAAACTATAGTAGTCAACATCTCTTGAAAGGTTCTATTTTGGGCATGGCCCTCGCAAGCTCTTGGCATGACTCTTTTGTGCGATGGATGCTTTAGTGTGCACCTCATTTGTAGCATACCCCCTATGAGTTTTATGTACAGATCTTTTTGTGACAAGGGAATCTCAAGTGGACCCTATAACATCAGGGAAGGGCATCCTAGTTGACCATGTGCATATGCAACGGGGTTTTTCTCTTGTGCACATGGGTTTTACTCAGGGTCTTGAAAAGTGTAAATTATATATTAAAAAAATCTTATCAAATATAAACTCTTTATATTATGACATTTTTGTGTACTTTCCACGTATCTTTCATATGAATCATATATTGTGTTGGCTTTTAAACTTGTTTCGACACAGTGCCAGGTTTACACTATGATTGACAAACTAGTTAGTCTTCACTTAGAAGTCTGACAAGGGAAAAAGTGCCAATTGATGAGGATAAAGAACATCCTCCTTCTGCTTCGAACTCCACATTCACTCAGGTGGGTATTACCTCATCTGCACACTCATGACTCTTCTTGATTTGATGAACAAAAGGCCTACAGATGCATTACTGTGGAATAGTTCTTAGATCCCTATAGGTATCCTGTACCCCAATGAACCATGACCTCATGCAATAACCTGATCTGCATGCAATGAGTCTGAGAACTAGAAAGAAATCTCCTACTACTACTTCCAACATGAAAGGGAAAAGATTTAAATGAATGATTGATGCTGGGTTGAATGGACTCCTGAAGTACCCCAAGTCTCCAATAGACTGGTGCCTTATCCAATGGGCAGTAGAGTCAAATACCTCACTGCAACAGGGCTATGAAACAAGAAGACAACACACTCACCCTGACCAGATCACACATTACCAAACCACCTATGCACCCAGATATGCTATCACCTATCCAAAGAAAAGACTTAGGAACAGGCAATACATTAACCAACATCCACTAGAAGACAAGCATGATGCATCTTTGATACCTCAGCTCATACATATCTGAATACCAGTCCTAGACTCAGTTGCTTCTACGAAAAACAACTCTACTGCAAACACTCACTGGAAATGCAAGTAGAAAAACTATAACACCCTTGATGCTACAATTAATAAGTCTAAAGCCCAAATGGAGACAATCTGGGAGAAGAACAAATATATTGAAATCTTACACATAAGACATCTGTTACAATTTCATTATATTCCCATAGCTAGAAAGTGACAAAGGGAACACCCTGTATGCAGAAAAGAAGGGAAATACATGGCAGGAAGAACATTCATAGAACCAGTCCCCATAATAGTGGAAGAAAGGAACCCAGACAAAGTTAAAAAATCAACACTATATACCATCAGCTACCTTGGAAACTCATGACGGGTTGCAACAAGCTACGAACAGCTAAGGCATAGCCTTCACCGACCACACCAAGAAACGGCCAGAAAACCAGTCATTTCTCATCGAATAGGGTCAATTCTGCATTCAATTTCATAAATTTGGTACTCTCTGTTGCAAAACTCTGTGCAAAATTCAAACTTGAAAAGCAATGGTCACTCTACATTACGCTGGCTTTATGTTTCTTAACCACTCGCCCCCAGTCGTGAAACCGCGCGGTCATATCTCTCACCACCACGGGTAACAATTTTATGCTTGGTCCCATGATCGCATAGCCTGGGAATGGGCTATGTGAACATGCGACACCATTTACCTTTACTGTCAATGCTAGCGCTTGCCATAGGATAGCTTGTCGCATGTTCGCAAGCTAGAAAAATAGCTCACACGAACATGCGACAAGCCACTACCATGTACCCCGCTGGCCATTACCTTACCGCGCGTAACCGCCACTACACAACTCTGCAACCATGTTTGTCACATGATCACATAACCCAGAGATGGGTTATGCGAAGATGCGACAACCCGTGAGCTCAATGCCTTGGCTCTGTAACCATCTGCCAAGTCACCACCACAGGTCATGCCACCATCGAATAGAACATTTCCATCTCAGCATTATCTGATAGCGGGCCCCCCAAACAACAACAAATGACCAAGTCACCGCGCCGACCAACCGAAAAATGCCACAAGGACCGTTGACCCATCTGCAAATAAGATCAAAAATGAATGGCGGGCGCATGATCGCATGGGCTAGAAACCTCCCATGAGATCATGCGCCAACCATAGGATCCGCAATGCCACCCCGCGGATGCCATAATATCACCTCTCACCAGGCCCCAAGGACACTTGTCGACCGGTCGCATGATCGCATAGCCAAAGAATGGGCTATGCGATCATGCGACAGCCAACCAAAGGCTACCACATCAGCACCCCTACCAGCGGGCTCATAGCGAACAAACCATCGACACCAAATCAGATGGTGGGAACATGATCACATGGGGAAAGAATATTCCATGTGATCACATGCCGATCGTAGATCTTTGATATCTGACTTCGGGCAATGAAAAGAACTGGGACCCACGAACCAACCACTGAGCATTTTCTGACATCGTGATTAACCACCCCCGTGATCATGAGATGCTAGCAGGTAATCGCCAGATATTTGGAGATCACATGACTGAAGAGAAAAAGATCGCCTGCTAGGTCACTGAATGAAAGCTTAACCGCCAGCCAAGATGAACAACAAGAAGAATTGAACCCACACGGACAGGTGGCAAGCAGTCGCATGATCGCATGTCAAAAAAGTCTAACATGCAGCCATGCGACAACCAATTAGAGAAGAGCCATTGAAAACTAGGCCCACCACCCATCGCACCTACGCAGTTACAGAAAACACTAGCAAATAGGGAACTAGTGCGAGGTCAAAAACACACAATGTTTTCGACACAGCGGAAGACTAAAAATACACAGTTTTCGATGCCAAAGGAAAAGCGCACAAAAGTACGAAACACAGGGTCAAAAAAAACAAAGGCCAAACCCACATAGACCGAAAACATCATGGACTTTTGAAAATACTACGGGTTTTCGACACTGTGGCAAATTTTGAAATATTTTTAGCAGGCTTTGAAATTTGAAAATCTTTTAGGATTTTGCAAATTTGGAAATGCAGTTTGGACTAGAGCAAGGCGACAACACAAGGAACATAGGGCAAGGCACAAACCAAGAAACATTTACAAGGAAGAAACCATTTCAAAGGATTTTTCTGTAACAAAAAAATGGCCTAACAGTGGCTTTGGTTGGGGATGATGGGTAACCTGTGCCCATGCAAGAATTTAGATCTCTGGGAGAGCAGACCACCAATAGGACCAAAATACAACCTTATCTACTACAAACATATGTAAACACCCATGGGCTGAAAAATGCAACTGGAGTCTCCACTACCCATGTTCATACTTCACCAAAAATTTGCAGAACTGCAACTCTTATTCATTGAAGCATGCTAACCTCTCTATCACACCATTTTCCTTCTCTTAGTGCTCAGATCACCTCATAAGGAAACATTTAAAACTTGAGAAGTACCTGGGAGAAACTTGCAGCAGAAGACCCTTTGGCTGGAAGGTAGGGCAGATCTTGGGCTCACCTAGAAGCTCCATCAGGTAACTTGTCATGTAGAGCTGCCACCTCCTTGAGAGGAAAATGTTTCACTATTTCTTCTTCCAACCAACACAAAGCTACATCAGGTACACACTGTTTATAAGGAGGAACACTGATCAAATAGAGAAAATCAAAGCTACCACTCACAATAGGTGAGAAGATTTTGCAAATGCTTATTTTTGTATTTGACTCTATTCTAGACTCTCCCCAGCAACGTTGCCATTTTGTTGGTGACTCGGATGGGCCAAACCAATCTGGTCAAAAGATTTTGGCTACTTCAATATAACGGCAACCAGAGCTCCATAATAGGTTTTCCTTATGTTCTCCCCAGCAAAGTCACCATCTTGTTGGCTTTTAAACTTGTTCCCACACGGTGCCAGGTTTACACTATGATTGACAAACTGGTTAGTCTTCACTCCAAAGTCTGACAAGGGAAAAAGTGCCAATTGATGAGGATAAAGAACATCCTCCTTCTGCTTCAAGCTCCACATTCACTCAGGTGAGTATTGCCTCATCTGCACACTCATGACTCTTCTTGAGTTGATGAACAAAAGGCCTGCAGATGCATTACTTTGAAATAGTTCTCAGACCCCTATAGGTATCCTGTACCCCAATGAACCATGACCTCATGCAATAACCTGATCTGCATGCAATGAGTCTGAGAATTAGAAAGAAACCTCCTAATACTACTTCTAACATGAAAGGGAAAAGATTTAAATGAATGATTGATGCTGGGTTGAATGGACTCCTGAAGTCCCCCAAGTCTCCAATAGACCGGTGCCTTATCCAATGGGCAGCAGAGTCAAATACCTCACTATAATAGGGCTATGACACAAGAAGACAATACACTCACCCTAACCAGATCACGCATTACCAAACCACCTATGCACCTAGATATGCTATCACCTATCCAAAGAAAAGACCTAGGAACAGGCAATACATTAACCAACATCCACTGGAAGACAAGCATGATGCATTTTTGATACCTCAGCTCATACATATCTGAATACCAATCCTAGACTCAGTTGCTTCTATGAAAAACAACTCTACTACAGACACTCACTAGAAATGCAAGTAGAAAAACTAACACCCTTGATGCTACAATTAATAAGTCTAAAACCCAAATGGAGACAATCTGGGAGCAAAACAAATATATTGAAATCTTACACATGAGACATCTGTTACAATTTCATTATATTCCCATAGCCAGAAAGGGATAGAGGGAACACCCTGTATGCAGAGAAGAAGGGAAATACATGGCAGGAAGAACATTAATGGAACCAGTCCCCACAACACTAGAAGAAAGGAACCCAGACAAAGTCAAAAAATCAAAACTATATACCATCAGCTACCTTGGAAACTCATGACGGGTTGCAACAAGCTATGGATAGCTAAGACATAGCCTTCACCCACCACAGCAAGAAACGGCCAGAAAACCAGTCCTTTCTCACCGAACAGGGTCAATTCTGCATTCAATTTCATAAATTTGGTAATCTTTGTTGCAAAACTCTATGCAAAATTCAAACTTGAAAAGCAACAGTCACTCTGCATTGCGCGGGCTTGATGTTTCTTAACCAATTGCCCCCAGTCGCACAACCGCGCGGTCATATCTCTCACTACCACGAGAAACAATTTTATGCTTGGTCGCATGATCGCATAGCCCGAGAATGGGCTATGCGAACATGCAACACCATTTATCTTTACTGCCAACGTTGCCGCTTGCCATAAGATAGCTTGTCGCATGTTCGCAAGCCAGAAAACTGGCTCATGCGAACATGCGACAAGCTGCTACCATGCACCTCGCCAGCCATTACCTTGCCTCGCATAACCACCACTGCACAACTTTGCAACTACGTTTGTCACATGATTGCATAACCCAGAGATGTGTTATGCGAACATGCAACAACCTGTGAGCACAATGCCTCAGCCTCGTAACCATCTTCCAAGTCACTGCCATAGGTCATGCCACCATCAAACAGAACACTGCCATCTCAGCATTATCTGACAGCGGGACCCCTAAACAACAACAAACGACCAAGTCACCGCGCTGACCAACCAAAAAATACCACAGGGACCGTTGACCCATCCGCAAATAGGAACAAAAATGAATGGTGGGGGCATGACAGCATGGGCTAGAAACCTCCCATGAGATCATGCGCCAACCACAGGATCCACCATGTCACCCCACAGATGCCACACTATCACCTCTCACCGGGCCCCAAGGACACGTGTCAACTAGTTGCATGATCGCATAGCCAAATAATGGGCTATGCGATCATGCGACAGCCAACCAAAGACCACCACATCACCACCTCTCCCAGCGGGCCCATAGCAACCAAACCATCGGCACCAAATCAGATGGTGGGTGTATGATCGCATGGGGAAAGAATATTCCATGTGATCACACGCCAACCCTAGATCTTCGATCTCTGACTCCGGGCAATCAAAAGAACTGGGACCCATGAACCAACCGCTGAGCATTTGGTGACATCATGACTAACTGCCACGTGATCATGAGATGCTAGCAGGTAACCGTCAGATATTTGGAGATCATGCAACTGAAGAGAAAAAGACCGCCCGCCAAGTCGCTGAATGAAAGCATAACCACCAGCCAAGATGAACAACAGGAAGAACTAGACCCACATGGACAGGTGGCAACTAGTCTCATGATCACATGTCAGAAAAGTCTGACATGTAGCCATGTGATAGCCAATCAGAGAAGAGCCATTGAAAATCAGGCCCACCACCCATCGCACCTATGCAGTTAGAGGAAACACCAACAAACAGGGAACTAGTGTGAGGTTGAAAACACATAATGTTTTCGACACAGCGGAAGACTGAAAATACATAATTTTTTATGCCAAAGGAAAAGCGCACAAAAGCATGAAACACAGGGTCGAAAATAATAAAGGTCAAAAAGACACAAACTGAAAACATCATGGACTTTTGAAAATACTGTGGGTTTTCGACACTGTGGCAAATTTTGAAATATTTCTAGCAGGCTTTGAAATTTGAAAATCTTTCAGGATTTTGCAAATTTGGAAATGCAGTTTGGACCAGAGCAAGGTGACAACATAAGGAACATAGGGCAGGGCACAAACCAAGAAACATTTGCAGGGAAGAAGCCATTTCAAAGGATTTTGCTGTAACAAGAAAATGGCCTAACAGTGGCTCTGGTTGGGGATGATGGGTAACCTGTGCCCATACAAAAATTCAGATCTCTGGGAGAGCAAACCACCAATAGGACCAAAACACAACCTTATCTGCTGTAAACATATATAAACACCCATGGGTTGAAAAATGCAACTGGAGTCTCCACTACCCATGTTCATGCTTCACCAAAACTTTGCAGAACTGCAACTCTTATTAATTGAAGCATGCTAACCTCTCTATCACACCATTTTCCTTCTCTTAGTGCTTAGATCACCTCATAAGGAAACATTTAAAACTTGAGAAGTACCTGGGAGAAACTTGTAGTAGAAGACCCTTTGGCTAGAAGGCAGGGCAGATCTTGGGCTCACCTAAAAGCTCCATCAAGTAACTTGTCATGCAGAGCCGCCACCTTCTTGAGAGGAAAATGTTTCACTATTTCTTCTTCCAACCAACACAAAGCTACACCAGGTACACACTATTTATCAGTAGGAACACTGATCAAATAGAGAAAATCAAAGCCGCCACTCACAATAGGTGAGAAGATTTTGCAAATGTTTATTTTTGTATTTGACTCTATTCTAGACTCTCATTAGAAGAGTCAACATTTTGTTGGTGACTCGGATGGGCCAAACCAATCTGATCAAAAGATTTTGACTACTTCAATATAACAGCAACCAGAGCTCCATAATAAGTTTTCCTTATGTTCTCCCAAACAGAGTCGCCATCTTGTTGGCTTTTAAACTTATTCCCAAACGGTGCCAGGTTTACACTATGATTGAAAAACTGGTTAGTCTTCACTCCAAAGTCTGACAATGGAAAAAGTGTCAATTGATGAGGATAAAGAACATCCTCCTTCTGCTTCGAGCTCCACATTCACTCAGGTGGGTATTGCCTCATTTGCACACTCATGACTCTTCTTGAGTTGATGAACAAAAGGCCTACAGATGCATTACTATGGAATAGTTCTCAGACCCCTGTAAGTATCTTGTACCCCAATGAACCATGACCTCATGCAATAACCTGATCTGCATGCAATGAGTCTGAGAACTAGAAAGAAACCTCCTAATACTACTTCTAACATGAAAGGGAAAAGATTTAAATGAATGATTGATGCTAGGTTGAATGGACTCCTGAAGTCCCCCAAGTCTCCAATAGACCGGTGCCTTATCCAATGGGCAGCAGAGTCAAATACCTCACTGTAAGAGGGCTATGACACAAGAAGACAATACACTCACCCTAACCAGATCACGCATTACCAAACCACCTGTGCACCCAAATATGCTATCACCTATCCAAAGAAAAGAACTAGGAATAGGCAATACTTTAACCAACATCCACTAGAAGACAAGCATGATGCATCTTTGATACCTCAGCTCATACATATCTGAATACCAGTCCTAGTCTCAGTTGCTTCTGCAAAAAATAACTCTACTACAGACACTCACTGAAAATGCAAGTAGAAAAACTATAACACCCTTGATGCTACAATTCATAAGTCTAAAACCTAAATGGAGACAATCTGGGAGTAGAACAAATATATTAAAATCTTACACATAAGACATCTATTACAATTTCATTATATTCCCGTAGCCAGAAAGGGACAGAGGGAACACCCTATATGCAGAGAAGAAGGGAAATACATGGCAGGAAGAACATTCACGGAACCAATCCCCACAACAGTGGAAGAAAGGAACCCAGACAAAGTCAAAAAATCAACACTATATACCATCAGTTGCATTGGAAACTCATGACGGGTTGCAACAACCTACGGATAGCTAAGGCATAGCCTTCACCCACCACACCAAAAAATGGCTAGAAAACCAATCATTTCTCACCGAACAGGGTCAATTCTGCATTCCATTTCATAAATTTGGTACTCTTTGTTGCAAAACTCTATGCAGAATTTGAACTTGAAAAGAAATGGTCAGTTTGCATTGCGCGGGCTTGATGTTTCTTAACCACTTGCCCCCAGTCGCGCAACCGCGCGGTCATATCTCTCACCGCCATGGGCAATAATTTAATTCTTGGTCGGATGATCGCATAGCCAGGGAATGGGCTATGTGAACATGCGACACCATTTACCTTTACCGCTGACACTGCCGCTTGCCATAAGATAGCTTGTTGCATGTTCACAAGCCAGAAAACTAGCTCATGTGAACATGTGACAAGCCGCTACCATGCACCCCACCAGCCATTACCTTACCGCGCATAACCACCACCGCACAACTCTGCAACTGTGTTTGTCGCATGATCGTATAACTCAGAGACAGGTTATGCGAACATGCGACAACCCGTGAGCACAATGCCTCGGCCCCACAACCATCTGCCAAGTCACAGCCACAGGTCACACCACCATCGAATAGAACACTGCCATCTCAACATTATCTGACAGTGGGCCCCCCAAACAACAAAAAATGACCAAGTCACCACACTGACGAACCAGAAAATGCCACAGGGACCATTGACCCATCCACAAACAGGCCCGAAAATGAACGGCAGGCACATGATTGCATGGGCTAGAAACCTCCCATTAGCTCATGCGCCAACCACAAGATCTGCCACGTCACCCCATAGATGCCACACTATCACCTCTCACCGGGCCCCAAGGACATGTGTCGACTGGTTGCATGATTGCATAGCCAAAGAATGGGCTATGCGATCATGCGACAGCCAACCAAAGGCCACCACATCACCACCCCTGCCAGCGGGCCCACAGTGAACAAACTATCGGCACCAAATCGGACATTGGGCACATGATCGCATGGGGAAAGAATATTCCATGTGATCACATGTCGGTCGTAGATCTTTGATCTCTGACTCCGGGCAATGAAAAGAACTGGGACCCACGAACCAACCGCCGAGCATTTGGCGACATCGTGACTAACCGCCCACATGATCGTCAAATGCTAGCAGGTAACCACCATATATTTAGAGATCACGTGACTGAAGAGAAAAAGACCACTCGCCAGGTCACTGAATGAAAGCTTAACTGCCAGCCAGGATGAACAATAGGAAGAACCGGACCCACACGGATAGGTGGCAAGCAGTCGCATCAAGTAGAAAAATTATAACACCCTTGATGCTATAATTAATAAGTCTAAAACCCAAATGGAGACAATCTGGGAGAAAAACAAATATATTGAAATCTTACACATAAGACATCTGTTACAATTTCATTATATTCCCATAGCTAGAAAGGGACAGAGGGAACACCCTATATACAAAGAAGAAGGGAAATACATGGCAGGAAGAACATTCACGGAACCAGTCCCCATAATAGTGGAAGAAAGGAACCCAGACAAAGTCAAAAAATCAACACTATATACCATTAGCTGCCTTGGAAACTCATGATGGTTTGCAACAAGCTACAGACAGCTAAGGCATAGCCTTCACCCACCACACCAAGAAATGGCCAGAAAACCAGTCATTTCTTACTGAACAGGGTCAATTCTACATTCAATTTCATAAATTTGGTACTCTTTGTTGCAAAACTCTATGCAGAATTCAAACTTGAAAAGCAACGGTCACTCTTCATTGCGCGGGCTTGATGTTTCTTAACCACTTTCCCCCAGTCGCACAACCGCGCGGTCATATCTCTCACCACCACGGGCAACAATTTTATGCTTGGTCGCATGATCGCATAGCCCGAGAATGGGCTATGTGAACATGCGACACCATTTACCTTTACTGCCAACACTGCCGCTTGCCATAAGATAGCTTGTCGCATGTTTGCAAGCCGGAAAACTAGCTCACGCGAACATGCAACAAGCAGCTACCATGCACCCCACCAGCCATTACCTTGCCACGCATAACCGCCACCGCACAACTCCACAACCATGTTTGTTGCATAATCGCATAACCCAGAGATGGGTTATGCGAACATGTGACAACCCATGAGCACAATGCCTCAGCCCCACAACCATCTGCCAATTCATCACCACAGGTCACACCACCATCGAATAGAACACTGCCATCTCGGCATTATCTGACAGCGGGCCCCCCAAAAAATAACAGACGACCAAGTCACTACGCCGACCAACCAGAAAATGTGACAGGGACCATTGACCCATCCACAAACAGGCTTGAAAATGAATGGCGGGCGCATGATCGCATGGGCTAGAAACCTCCCATTAGGTCATGCACCAAACACAAGATCTGCCATGTCACCCCGCAGATGCCACACTATCACCTCTCACCGGGCCCCAAGGACACGTGTCGACCGGTTGCATGATCGCATAGCCAAAGAATGGGCTATATGATCATGCGATAGCCAACCAAAGGCTGCCACATCACCACCCCTACCAGCAGGCCCACAATGAACAAACCATCGACACCAAATCGGACGTTGGGCGCATGATCGCATGGGGAAAGAATATTCCATGTGATCACATGCCGACCGTAGATCTTCGATCTCTGACTCCAGGTGATGAAAAGAACTGGGACCCATGAACCAACCACCGAGCATTTGGTGACATCGTGACTAACTGCTTGCATGATCATGAGATGCTAGCAGGTAACTGCCAGATATTTGGAGATCACGCGACTGAAGAGAAAAAGACCGCTCACTAGGTCACTGAATGAAAGCTTAACCACCAGCTAGGATGAACAATAGGAAGAACCAGACCCACACGGATAGGTGGCAAGCTGTCGCATGATTGCATGTCAGAAAAGTTTGACATACTACCATCCGATAGCCAATCAGAGAAGAGCCATTGAAAATTGGGCCCACCACCCATCACACCTACGTAGTTAGAGAAAACACCAGCAAACAGGGAACTATTGCGAGGTCGAAAACACACAATGTTTTTGACATAGCGGAAGACCGAAAATACATAGTTTTTCATGCCAAAGGAAAAGCGCACAAAAGCAGGAAACACAGGGTCGAAAACAACAAAGGCCAAAAACACACAGACCGAAAACATCATGGACTTATGAAAATACTGTGGGTTTTCGACACTATGGCAAATTTTGAAATATTTCCAGCAGGCTTTGAAATTTGAAAATCTTTCAGGATTTTGCAAATTTGGAAATGCAGTTTGGACCAGAGCAAGGCGAGAACACAAGGAACATAGGGCAGGGCACAAACCAAGAAACATTTGCAGGGAAGAAGCCATTTCAAATGATTTTGCTATAACAAGAAAATGGCCTAAAATATTGAAGGGTATTTTAATTAATTACCATAAATAAATGCGATAAAAAATAACATTAAAATCAACAATATAAAGTAATGAGAAAATTATTCAATATACTGAACAATTATTAAACCTTAACCTCTCTCCTCTATTTCGGCATTTTTCACGCTATTTTTTCTATTCACATGCTTGTGAACATCCTTAATTAATAATATGTTGACATGGATTTAGATGGGAATCATGCCCACTAGAAAATATTAGTTACTATAAAATGAAGGAAACAAGTAACTAAAACTATTATGATAGACATAGTAACATGTAACACAACTGTAGATCAAATTATATGTTCATCTAGATAAATGGTTCATTATGATGAAGAGGGAAGTAACCATGCTAGTATTAATTTTGATGGAGATGAAGTTTATCATATCTATAAGAAAAAGAGGAAGGCGCTGTTCCCCGTGCCTTCCATACCCTCTTCTTCTCACAAGAATATGGTGGTCTCTTTGAATGATGATGACTCTGACTATGTTCCATCTCAGGATTTTTTGCCTGACTCTTTGGACTAGAATATTGGTAAAATAAAAGGTAAGGGTCCCAGTAGTAGGGGTATAGCTAAAATCAATGCTAAAACTTATGGGTCCCCTTCTTTCACTATTAAATCGCCACCTAAAAATAAAATTTATCCTCCCTTGGTCAAGGATGTCATGCACAATCCTTTTGATGTTGACATTCCCCTTGAGATTGGAAAGGATGCCCCTATTGAAAAGGGCTCCTCTTGTAACGATGAGGCCTTTATTGACAAAATTCTCAATAATTTATTTGTTTACCAAGAGGATCTTTTTAATTGAATTTTCCTAGAGTTAATAGATACCTGGAATGATTCTCCTACCTTTAGGAAACTTGATGATATTCTTGAAAGTACAGTCAAGATGGAAAAAAGAACCAGTGATCTCAAACAAGACCACGAAGGAAAAATTAAAAAATATGCAGGATAAATTTTATGGACTATAGACGACTCTAAACAAAGTGGTAAATGTTAGCAAAAAGGTTCTGCAGGATACTAGTGAGGGATTATGGAAGCTCAAAGAACAAGCCAAAGTTGTACACAATCTATCAATAGATAATTATCCTTCTTATATTTCTAGAGGTATTAGAAATGATACTAACAATCTGTAGGTTAGGAAGAAAAACAAAGTATTGGATACAAGCTTGGAGAAGATGAACCTTACAACTCTGGGTAATAGATTGAGTCTAGCTATGCATTTAAGGAGTAAGATAAAAGTTTCTACTCCATTGGATAGTGTTGTTAAAAGGGTCAAAGATATTAACATTGATATCATTAGGAAAAACCAATCTTTGGAAAAGTCTTTAGATAAGTGTTTTTAGGTTGTCTTGGTGTTTATAGTCCCCAGTTTTGGCTTTTGGTTGGTGTCTAGGTCCAATTTTGTTAGTGTCTATTCTATTTTATGACACGATGATCCTTTTATTTTTGTAAACATTGGGTTTGAAGTTCCTGTAAAACTAGTTTTCCTCTAATCAAAAATATTATTCACCTTCTATTTAATTATCTTATATCTCCGAAAATTTGAGTCTATATGTGGTAATGTGTTGATTATAAGTGTATGTTCTTATTGAAATATGCATTTATTTCCTTCTAATAATGCACAAATCTTGGCGTGTGATATTTTAATCATAATAGTACTTTGTAGACATAAAAAAATATAAGATACATAGTTAATGATGCATCCTAGTGATCTTATTGGTAGATGAATATTTTTCTGTTTAAAAAATGAAAAAAGATAACCTGAACAAAATAACTAATAGCCAGTCATAGTTTTTTCTAACTTTATTTAAATTATGAAAAATTCATTAAATTTAAAAAGTATTAGATTTCTCTTTGATATTTACTCACACTAAAAATTAATAAAAAAACTAAGAGATATAATCTTCACTCTAGAGATTCCCATAAAAGTATCCTTTATCAAAAGTGTTCACATCACTATATCCTACATATATGTATCTATAATTGTTAGTGTATTCATTTCATTTTCTTACACTTAGGATTATTAGCCTACTTAGTCGTCCATATTCATTTGGAACTTGTTCACACAAGTTGTCACCATTTAGGAGATGATTCGAAAAGTATCAATTATGTTTTGAAACCTCATCCTAGTTGAGTTGGAGGCAAATCACCACCACCCATTAAGTTTTGGGTTCGACCTCTAATTTGACCCAATCACTCTTTATATATGTATCTTTCTTCTATAGCTTATTCTATGGTTAATTTTGGTCTACATTTGTGTTGTTGTGGTTCATTTTTATCCCTAACAGATCTTAGATTTTACACGGTATCAAAGTAAATTATGATAGTTTAATGCCAACAAACTATAGTAGTCAACATCTCTTGAAAGGTTCTATTTTGGGCATGGCCCTCGCAAGCTCTTGGCATGACACTTTTGTGCGATGGATGCTTTCGTGTGCACCTCATTTGTAGCATACCCCCTATGAGTTTTATGTACAGATCTTTTTGTGACAAGGGAACCTCAACTAGACCCTGTAATGTCAGGGAATGGCGTCCTAGTTGACCATGTGCATATGCAACTGGGTTTTTCTCTTGTGCACATGGGTTTTACTCAGGGTCTGTAGTTTTAGCAGCTCACAACAATAATAGTACACCCTAGTTATATGGGTTTTGAGCTCTTGGTCATACGGGTTTATAGCCCTTAGTTTTTTCCAACCCAAGGGGGCTTAACTTTTTCCCATCTTTTTTTATTTGGCAAAAGCTTTTTTGGTGAAGTTGAAAATTTTCACAATAATTATTTTTTTAATGTGGGAGGTTTTTTTCTCTAAAGAGGGAAAAATTAATTTTCTCATCACTTTCTCTCAACAACTCAAAGTTGAGTTCTTATTTTTGCAAAAGTGCATATTTTCTCGTACAAATCTAAAGCGCAAAATCACGCACTATCATTATAAAGTATCATTTTTAGTGTATTTTTTGGGTTTTGTTACAAAGTCATCCTTCTATGAAGTGTCAATCACAAGGGGGGAAGAAAATGATAATCAGAGGAGTTTTGTGTGTCTTCTATTTTGTACACTTCTTCTAGAATTTCTCTTCATTTTTGTATTCTAAAAATCAATTATCTAAGTCTAGCAGCTTGGATCCTAATGTTTAAATTGATCTCTTTAATTAAATGTCTAAAAATCAATTATCTAAGTCTAGCAGCTTGGATCCTAATGTTTACTTTCTATGTTTAAATTGATCTCTTTAATTATTTTTTCATGTTGAGAACTTGAAAATAACTAACCAAGTTTGGGAATATCTCAAAATACTATTTGGGTCAATTGATGAACTTAGAAGTCATGAGTTGGAAAATCAACTCCTAGGTATTAGTCCTTCAAGTTTTTCAACTTCAGAGGACTTATTCACTAAATATAAATCTTTGAAGTTGCAATTAAAATATTTTGGAATTGACAAGAAAGAGGATCAATTAATCCTTTCTATAATTTCCAAACTAGGTTCTAAATTTTTTGTGTTTGTCTCTACTTTCTATTCTACTAAAATATCCCTTAGTACCTCATGGACTATGCCCTCACTTGATAACTTTATTTCTGATTTTACAAGGGAGGAAGAAAATTTGATTCAAATGGGTACTTTGAAATCTACTACGAGACAAGCTCTAATTGTAGGTAATGAAAAGAAACAAAATATTAAAGGAGAGATAAAGAACACTAAAAAGGAAAGGGAAGAATGAAGACAAAATTAACAAATTCAAAAAGGATAGCTCATCTCAACAGAGTAAATCAACTACTGAGAGAGTTAAATGTTTCTTAAATGTAACAAAATTGGCCATGAAGAATAGGGAAAACCTTAGTGGCGAATATTCAGTGTTCTTTGATTTCAAAATTGGCAAATAAGTGGGACTAAATGGGGTGGATGGATCACCCTAACTTTATAAATCTTTGGCCAAATATAAATTGATTTTCCATCATTATGATAAATATGTTTAATCTATTTTAAGAATTTTCACAATAGAATCTATGCTTTTAAATGATTTATTTAATATTTTCACTTATAATTTTGGATGTGTGTCTTAATTGTCAACCATATTCACCAATATTTGATCAACATTTAAGGTTGAGGTATGGGTTAAGTATATATATTTTACATGTGTCTCTATTTAGGATAATTTATATGGAAATTGCTTTCATTTAAAATTTTGGCCCCAAATAGATTTGACAATGGACATGTGTCTATTCCACTGAATTTCTATGGAACTTCATGTCCTTTAAAATTCTGGCCTGAAATAGAATTTAGTCCATTGATCTAGGATCATCCAAAAGTTACAAATAGTAGGGTTAGTATATCTCAGATGATTGAAAATTAACTTAGGACACCTTAACAAAATAATAAAATTTAACCTCATCTTGTGGGCAGTGCCACCAAATCCCTATCAAACAATTTATTGGAAAATTGCACCGATAAAAGTGGGGAAAATTTAACCTTTGATAATGAAATATTTGCCAAGATTTTATAGAATTTTTTGTAGGATTGAAAAAAAAGTCACCAATGCAAACTAATATTTTTTACTTTCAAATAAAAAAATTTCACCGACTATATTAAATTTTTTCCCAAAAATAATATAGGCTTCGCTAGTATTTTACACCTCTTACTGGGAAGGGGTTTATTAAATTTATCTCTTCTTATCACTTTTTTGGACGATAGTTTTTCCCTACTAGGTTTTCTATCTTCGTTCTTTTATAAGAGATTTCATTGTACATGGGTACCTCACTAAGCTAGTAGATGAGACCCATTTTTTATCTTGTCCTCCTAATTTGTTCTTAAGGGGGGTGTTAGTGTATTTATTTCATTTATTTACACGTATGCTTATTAAACCTACTTATTCGAGACAGACTATAACTGAATGAATACTTGAAAGGGAGAGATTTTTATAATACAAAGGTATATGTGATACATTAAATTAGTTATTATATTTTCATTGATGTCAACTAGTTTTGACAGTACTTATCATGATAGTTGCAAACATCTAAAGAAGCTAATAATGGTAAAGGAATGAGATATTAACATAAGGATGAGATGTATGGGCAAGATATGAGTATGGTATTCATTGGGTAACTTATTGATGAGTCTATGACATTATGTTAGTGATTTGATTATGTTACATAATTCTGGTAAGAATTGAAGATCAAGAATGAACAATTTTATGTGGTCGGTAAATGAAGAACTTAATATATACTGAGTTGAAACAGTGTACACTGAGAAAGTGTAGTGTATACTGAGTACAATATTAACCGAGTTAGAAGTCACCAAAACATCACGGTATTAAGTGAGTGAAAGAAATAAAATGGAACATGTGATTGCCAACTAAAGATGACGAGCTATATGAATATGGTTGATTTTGAGGTTAAAGATAAATTTTTTTATGAAGCTCTACGATTGAAGAAAAAAAATGTATGATCCAATGATGAATAATGAAATGTGTTTGAGGCACAAGTTCTGAGGAAGGTTGAAATGGAAAAATCAATGAAGGAGATTAAGAGGCAAGATATATGGATGAGAAGAAAAGGGTTTATCATGTCTATAAAAGGAGAAAAGAGATTTATAATGATATATGCACATGAGAAAATTGCCTTCATGTGAAGATGGTCAGACATGTTCAAGTGAGAACCGAGAAATTCTGTAGACTACATCGAGTGTCAGAGAAAGGAATTAACTAAGAATAATAGAGGTGGAGGATAGAAAGAAATTAAAGAGATTATGATGGAAAAAGGCATTTTGAGCTTAGAAGAGATCTAAAAATATGAAAATGAATTTGTATTTGAATCATATCATTTACTGTTGCATTCTAACCATTGCTACACATAAATCTCTTAACCAATTGGGACTTAACAGTCTTTATTTATTTTATTATGACATTCAATGAATATTGATTGTTTTATTGTTAACCCCAAGTGAATGTTTGGTCATAGAGAACTATTAGTGATAAATCCTCTAACAAGGTCACACCTTACAGTGTCTTTTGTAACCTTTAACAAGGTTGGATCTTAAGCGAGCTCACTTTAGAAGAGTGAAATTATTTTGACTACTTATCTATAGTTTTCTTGTAAATTATCCATTTCTCTTTTTTGATCTCTTGAGCTTGAAGATCAAACTCCTTTCTGGTTATATCCTTTGGGAAATTAAATTGGTGCTCCATAACAGCACACCTTATCTTCTCACTAAACATCCCAAAAATGAAACCCTCATTATCTACACACCTAACCACTACTGTAGCCATTCTATAGGGTTGCAAACCCTAATTTAAGTGCACCCATCCCCTTTTGATAATAATATATCAGTGGGCTATTGTAATATCCGGGAACAAGGTTCTCCTTCCTTTGTTTTTTAGTGTTATTTTCTGCAAGTCACCAATCTGTCTCAAAATTTTAGCATACCCTAACTTTAAAGGGACTTGATAGGGAAAAACAAAAGGTGCCTTTCTGCAACCATACACTCTAAAAATCATTGAAACTAGATATAAAATTATATCACCAAAATTGTGCACTATGCTGATGTTCTTACAATACTCCTTTGGCCTAACTAGCCTCAATAACTCCAAGGGAATTCTGGGATTCTCAAAAAATAACAAAGATCTGAGCCTTGAAGAAAAATTTCCATCAAAAACAAGATAACTAGCATATGTCCTATCCCATGATAATTTTTTGGTCCACAACTAGACTGGCAATGCCTCTCCATTCTTCTTTCCTCACAATATCCATTGTCTTGCTGAAGAAATCCACACCCTTGTATAAAAATATGTGCATCAACATAGAATACCATCCAAAAGGCCTGCCTATCTTCATATCTTTTATCCCCATTAATGCTTCATGAATTAGGTCTGTACGGTGAGGGGAAAAATTAAAAATCAATGCCAAGTGGGGATGTAGGGACTGTACTATCATAAACATGTATGGGATAGGCATGTGTGTAGCCTCATCTTGTCAAAAAATCAGAGCTAGGGACTTGTATACACCTTGTGCCCTTAAACTGAAAAGGTCTAACCTAAAAGGCTAAGGTGTGCTTGCACTGACCATACACATGGCACCAATTTTGCCAAAGAAATCTCTTAAAGGGCCTGACCTTAGATAGTCTCTCTGTGCCTCATAAATTTTATTAAATTCCTCAAAGTCAATGTTTTCAAGTGCAACAGAGGAATCATTTAATGAGAAGACCTATCTGATTTCATCCTCTGTGATGCTCACCAAATCCTTTCCATTAATATCTTTGACATATCTGGTCACAAGGTCATCACATCTAGCTATCTGTACATGAGAAGGTCGACATCGATAAAGACTCTAGATACAATGAGTCTCCCTATGTCGAACTGCCATATATTACTGAGAGGAGCACAAGCATTCCTTTGTGAATATGCAACCTTGAATAAAATTAAGCCATTGTAATCCTTCCGCACCTTTGCATCCCTCACCCATAACTCTCTGTCATAGAATCCTTCATCAACAAAATTCCTAGGGTTTTTGGGAACTAAATCTTTTATCTTAGATGTCCCATTCTCTGAGGGTGGGAGTAACTGAAGTAAATCTTCAAAAACCCCCCTATCCTTATATTTCATTTTCCCTGAAAGCTCTCTTTTGGGTGGCATTTTAACTAGGGTTTTAGAAAAGTATACAGATACCAGATAAAAATAATGCAGATGAAACCAGATAGCAATAGCAGATAATACTTCAATCACCTAAACTTTCTCCTTTTGAAAAATTTGTGAACTCGAACTTCAAAATGCCTACTATATGCCAGAGAAAATTCATTGTCGCCAGCTACAGAGAAAACCAAATCGCTTGAAGAGAAACTTGGAGGAGAAGTGTTGCTTGTAACGATCAAATCTGACTATGTAATCATTGCCAACCCATCACAGCCAACCCACACGAAACTCATTAATTTTTCCATTACTGAAATTGGCAGCTACAACGTTCACAATACGTGAAACAACGTCAAAAACTCAAAATTTGAATTTGAACCGTTGATCTAAATTCATTCTGGCGCATTGGATGGCTAATAAAAACTATGTCATAACTTTTAATACCTTTCCAAGCTTAGTTCTCGACCAATAAGAACATTTCAATTTTACCCATGTGCAGAAACCCACACTTCACCTTAACTTTAATTGATCTAGACGGGTGTCAACATGTGGCACTTTCACAAACATAAAATTCTGAGCATCTTTCAATTAAGGTAATGCAACCATCGTTGATTTTCATAAAAACTTACAGATCTTTACCTCCTTTGAAAATCAGTGACCCCACTTTGCAAGTTAACACGTGGAAGCGTTTGAAAAGTTCAGACCCACTAGCGAGTGACATCACAAAGGACACATGTCAATTAGTTGCAATCCCACAAGTTAGAAATCTGTCAGGTATGTCAGGATGTCAGGTTAAGGGAATGCGACAACCGTTGATGAAGCTCCATCGGATGATCATCAATTATCTATGAAATTTTGCCCCACCTTTACTTTCGCTGACCCTCTACCCAATCAAAAATGTCTACGTCACAAAATCTGACAAGCAGACACACCATTCTTTCTTTTGCAACGTCACTCCTACTGACAGTTACCACATCATACTTTAATTCGGCTAATGAAAAAGGAATACCTCAGCATGACCTGGGGACCAAGGACCCACCTCATAGTCTGAAACTACATGGAAGATCGGACGGTCATCACTGAAGTGTAAACTTTAAATGCTGAGAAAATTCCTTCACCGGTATAACGACAGCCACAAGATTTATCTTAGCCCTAACCTTTGGAAGACTGTGACCCCACCTCACTACGTCACCACAGACACATGTCAATCCAAAAAATACCATAGAACCCAAATTTCAGAGCTTTTCCATCGTCATTCTTTTATTCAATCAAACGGTCATCGCTGAAGCGCGAGGATTAGCAAGTGGCCAACTTAGTTTTAAGGTATTGTGACGGCCATCGATACAATCCACTCGTTAATAAAAGCATAGCCTTGAAACAGGGCCCTCTTTGCCAGGTGTCATGCAGTCGCATTTTTGCAAGTCAAAAAATTTGACAACCATAGGTCTTAAGGAATAGCGACGACCACAAGATCAAAATGAATCAGACGGTTAGGACTTAAAATGGGAAAGGCTAAAGTTTTCATGAAAATTTTAATAAAAAGTGACCCGCTTAAAACCTAACCGCAAAACACATGAAGCGGACAACTTTAAAGGTTTTTAATGAACACGTGTGTTATTTGCACCTTTAGTGAATGAAAATGATAACATTTAAATATAACAAGCCCTAGGAGAATTAGGGCTCTCAGCATTTTTCTTTTGCTAAGTCAAATAAATAAGGGCTTTATCAATTCTTTGAAGTATGAGGGCAAAAATTTTAACAGTAATAACACGTCCCATTAAAAAAGAAACAATTTGCAAGGTTATAGACCTAAAACTAACTTATAATATTATTTTGGGGAGGCCATTGATCTATGAAATGCAGGAGGTGCCTTCTACTTATCACCAATGTTTAAACTTTCAAAACATGGGCCAAGAAATAACTATCAGTGTAGACTTAAATCCCTTTTAATATTGTAAACATATCAAACTAGGGATAGATTCTTTTGTGCCACACAATAGTGAAAGTCCTACTTCAAACACATCTCAAGAACAAACCAAGGAAGATATCCCAAGTTCAACTTGAAGTTCAAATACCAAAGAAATGGAGAAAGAAAAAGAAAGTTCAAATGATCAAATTACCACATCAAATAAACAAAGGTACAGTTCCTTCTTAATCTAACAAAGGCAGACAAAAAATGAGATTTTTGGAATCAATTGAAGACAGTTCAAATTCTTCAAGTTTAAATTCTTTTATTCATAAAGAAAAAAATTCCAAATCGTATAAATGTAAAAAAGGTAAAGAAAAGATAACACATTATGAAAAGATGGACAATATGATGAAGAATTTTGACAAACAAATATAAATTACATCAAAAAGGGGTAGGAGAATATTCCTTATCAATAATAGACATGCCTACTTCTCCTAGATTTCATGGAAATCTACAAAGATACAATGAAACTTCGTAAGACCCAATAATTTCTTAAAGGAAGAAGAAGACAATGAGATCTTAAATTGGCTTTATAAAGGTGATGAAGAAGAAAGTTCAAATAAAAGGGTCCAACACATTATAATTTCCTTACCTCAATATGGGAAAGGTTATCAAAACATTAAAAATATGGGATATCAAGGTACATGGCCTATTGTGAAGAGAAAGGAAGGATTTTTGGAACCAATTGGAAACCACATGGAGATCAATCAAAGAAAAATCAAGATTAGGGTATCTTGAACAAGGTTCTAGTCAAAGGAAATCTTGAATTTCCCATACAAGACATCCTTTATTACAAGTGTTCACATCATTATATCCCACCTAAATGTATCTGAAAGCATAAATATATATAGAAACAAATGAATTTTTCTGCAATAATAAATTAGATCTAATATTGTTAATGAAAAGTGTCTTATATAAAATCTATTTTTTCCTCAAAGACAAAGATGAGAAGGAATTCAAAATATAAAAACAAGAATATTCTAAATCATAATAAAAAAAAATCATATTTTAATGACAATGAAAACCATAATGATAATGATAATTTAATATTTAATATATAATGGTTAATAATTTTAAAGTAAAATCATAAACAAATATGACATCTTTCACAGACTTTACGCTTCTCCAAAAAATAATATTCTTCTCAAGATAAATATGTTATTATATTATGTACTAAATTAATATAATGCTTAAAAAGAATTATGTAAACCTCAGACAACTAAGTACAGCTTTTGTAATGAGGATTGCTAAATTATAATGGGAAGCCGGCAGCATTTAACTTTTTGATATACAACCACGCCCCAAATCTGCAGAAATCCAGGTGGAATAAAGAATAAGTTGAAAGTGACTTGTACATCAATAATTCTGGTTGAATAGACTTTTATGGCTACCAATACAACAATAATTCTATTTTTCCAGCCGGCTAAGTGCATCCACGGGTCACAATTTGGTGGCCAGGTGCCTCAAATCTGTTCAGATCAACCTGGAATAAAATATAAGTTGAAACTGATTTGTACATTGATTTGTAAATTATAGTGAAAGCGATGTTGGAATAATGGGTAATAATGCGCAGGCTATTTTAATAAGACATGATTACTTTTCTATGTGGAAGAAGCCATAATCAGTGCCCAGGCGCCTTTGTTTGAACTCTGGAGTAGAATGAAATTTTGTATTATGTTTTGAAAAGGCCAAAATCAGTGCCGAGGTGCCTTTGTTTGAAGTCTGAAGTAGAATGATACCCAAAAGCCTTTGAAGATCAATGGGGGATGGAGACGTAGGGCAGACTAGATATTCAATCAGGGCCCACCAAGCCCTAGTTGAAACGGCTACAAAGTGACATTCGCCCCTGACGATCTATAAATTGAGCCTCTCATCTGCTGGGTTTCAGAGCAAAGAAGGCAAAAGGCAAGGCAGAGTGCAATGGCGACTACATGCAGCACACCCGTTCTGCCCCTTGTCCTCCGTCGCTTCCGTTGTCATAACCGCCACTCTCCTGTAATCAGCTTCGACTTAGCCAGATCAATCACCACTGTGTCGCCCAAGACGAATCTGCAGGATCGTTCACCGGTTCAACAGTCACCCATGGCCGGGCAGAGAGCAGGCGTTCCATCTCCATCTCCGTCTCCTGTGCTCGCCCAGCAATCACCCCTGTTCAAAGAAGAAGGCGTGCCTGTGCTCGCCCAGCAATCACCTCGGCGCCTTCCGTTGCAGTCTCCACAAGAGTCGCCCTACTTCCTCCGCTCCTCAGCTGCATGTGCGCAGATCGGCCATGAAGAATTCACTGGTGAGAGTGGGCAGTGCGGAAGGAGGAGAATGCATGAAGAGAGCGCTCTCTGCGCTCATTCGACCCTCCTCCCATCAATTTCCAAGGAGGAGGTCCTTCCACCTGCAGCCCAGCAGGCTCCGCCATATGACCAAGGCAATTTCCTGAACACCCTTGCTCAGTACATGAAAATGCTACACAAAGCACCGCGCTTCTCTGCTCTCATATGACCACCGCATATGACCACACCCGGTTTGGATGAAGGAAGCGCTCGTCCATCCCTCCACTCGCAGCCCAGCAGGCTCCGCCATATGACCTCCGCGCCATTTCCTCAAGGACTGCCCGTTGCCCGCTATATTCACAAGATAAGGTTCTTTTTGCTGTTGCCCGCTTTGTTGACTTGTTTTACTCAACCGAGCAAAAAGCTCGCTTCAGTAAAAGGCCACAACAACGCCCCAGCGGTCTTCACACATTCTTTTATTCAAAATTTAAAGTGTATATAACATTAACTCCTTCCCTGCTGCCATCACGATTCTCAGCTATGAAGGAATCAGTAAATGTATAATTTGTGAATACCAAACAGGAGACCATTACAACACAGACGGGGATATGTTGAATACAAGTCCACATTTCGAATACGTTTATTTAATGCTCTAATCACTGACTTTTTCCAGGTACTCAATTTTTAATGGGTTTCCAGTGCCGCACGAGCTTAGCTTTCTTGTCTAACTTTTTAGACTCCTGCACAGTAGTTCTTGAAATTTGTAAATAATCTCAAATGCCGACATTATATGTTAACTTTGAAACAATGGTAGAACTTTGAAGTTTTCTTAATTTGAACTAAAATACAAGAATAATGTTACAGGGAGTAGAGTAAAGAAGGCACCGAGCAATAAGATAAGAATAAATAGAAGCATTTAACGTAGCATTTCACGTTATATTCCTTAACGGGCAAGACAATATAAAAGGCTTTTCAATACTGCATGCCTGAAATGCACTAAAATGTCTACCATTCTACCATTTGGACTACAAGCTCTGGCTTCTCAACAATGTATTTAACACCATTTTCAGCCTGCGTCATATTTACGGAAGTCCTCATTGTTTTCGCCATTACTGACTCGAAGAAAAAGAGAGCAACTGAAAGAATCAGGGACTGCGATGCTCGACTGGCGGCCATTTTGAATGAGAGAAAACCTTCAATGGTTATATGACATGCTATGGCTTTGGGCTTCATATTAGACAACGATACATTGTTGTAGTTTAAATCATTCTTACAATGTTGATAATGTAAGTTGTTAGATTATATTAAAAAGAATTTAACAATTAGCATGTGTTGGAGTCAACACACATAATTTGTTAGTGGGATTGGACTAGTTTATACTATACAAATGATACATAGAATACATAGAATATTGTAGTTAACACACATAGTTTATGAGCGGGAGTGGACTCCAAACTAGACAATGATACATTGAATATTGTAGTTAATGAATTTTATAATCTAAATCTTGCTTACATATTGATAATGTAAGTTGTTAGACTATATTCAAAAGACCTTAACAGTTAGCATGTCTTATAGTCAACAAACATAGTTTACGAGTGGGAGTGAGCTCCATACTATACAATGATATGTTGAATATTGCAATTAATGATTTTAACAATTAATAAATTGTTGGAGTCATAGTTGATTAGTGGGAGTGGGTTTCATAGCATATAATGATACATTGAATATTAACAAAATCAGATTTCCACAATCCATTATGATGAACAATAAGTTTGTGGATTCGATTGTGTGAGTTTTTTTAGCATCGACATTTCGGATCGCACTCCGTGATCCATCATCAGGAATAGAGAGTAGGAATGAAAAGTAAAATATGATTTGATAATGTAGTTACAAATTGAATATTTGTAGTTAATGTATTGATATATTTATATTAGAGGAGATTTCATACTAAATCATTGTTGAGTTGGAGATAAAAAAATTTAAACATTTTTTAACAAATATATTAACTCCTAAACGTAAAGTTCTTCTATTGTTTTCATCTAGATAGAACTAGGACTAGGAAAAGGTGTAATACTCATGCATTTTTTGTTCTTTCTTAACTTGTTCTTCTTATTATGCATTTTGAAATCTAAATAGAGCTCTCACAATGTATGTTAAGCGAGTTATTTTAGTGCTAGGATGTGGTCTTAATCATTGTAATAATGAAGATTACATGTTCATGCTCTTTTTCCTTATGTTTTTGTGTCCACTTTAAAAAAGTATTCTTAGTGCAATAAATAGCCTATCAACTTAGCAATTGTTACAAATAGTTGTTCCTAAAGAAATGAACTACAATGTAAGTTAGCTATACACAACTTATTCTTAAACAAATGTTAAGAAAAATTAAGCACATTAATCTTGAATCAAGATATATAACTCAAAATAATATTCTAATAATAATAATTTAAGCTACTTGAAGTATTACAATTACCTTAAGTGCCCTTTATTAAGTAGTTGCAATCCCAAGTTATCTATATTGAAATTTTAACTTTGTTCTCCATTGAGTAAATCCATTCTTTATTGTAATTTAAGGAAAGTACATAAACTAATAACAAACTTATTGAATCAACAAAGTTACTAATAACTAAATCTATTGACTAAATCTCCACTCGGAGAGGATCTAACATATATATAAGATCTTGAGAGTCTAATTATTTATTAACTAAATAAAGCTTGTAAACAAATATCAATTTCCTCGAAAGAATAGAAAGAACACTAATTCTATCCTAAATAAGAATAACAACATAATAATGCAAGGTGTGAGTATCCCATTACCTTTTTTCCCTTTGGAATCTACATAATTTTGGCTTTTAATTTCTGCTTGACATGAGATAGCAGCCTCATGGATTTGTTTGGATTTTTATTTGTTTAAATTGCATGTAAATTTATTGTGACATTGTGATCCTTAAATTTGTGTTAATTCTTTTATTTTGCATCCAAATTTATTCTAATAGAAATAGTATGGATGTTGATAATGTCAGTTATTAGACTATATTCAAAAGAGTTTAACAATTATCATGTGTTCAAGTCGACACTCATAGTTTATGAGTGGGAGTGGGTTTCACACTGTACAATGATACATTGAATATTGTAGTTAACACACAATTTATGAGTGGGAGTGGGCTTCACAATGTAAAATGATACATTGAATATTATAGTTAACACACATAGTTTATGAGTGGGAGTGGGCTCCACACTATACAATTATACATTTAATTTCATAGTTAATGATTTAATAATTAACATGTGTTGGAGTCATAAATGATTAGTGAGAGTGGGTTTCATAGCATATAATGATACTTTGAGTATTTGTAGTTTATGTATTCATATTTTTATATTAGAGGAGATCTCATACTAAATCATTGCTTAGTTGGAGAATAACATTTTTTTAACACATCTAATAACTCCTAAATGTGAAGTTATTCTATTATTTCTTCATCTTTGAAATACAAGTCATCATATACTACACAAACCTTAAACAATGATCTCTTATTTTTTCTTATGTTTGTCAAAATAGTCGTCTAATTGTTATTAAGATTAAATTTTCATCTCTCGATTATTTATAAGATTATATGAATGACTCAAATGTGTATAGGCATAATTAAGGAACTTATTTTTTAAAGTTAATTCACTTGATAAGTATAGTATTTAGATTTTCCATTCTCAATTAAATTGATTAAAAATAGTTTCAAAGTAATATGTTTTTCTTGAAAAGTGTAAATTATATATTAAAAAAATCTTATCAAATATAAACTCTTTATATTATGACATTTTTGTGTACTTTCCATGTATCTTTCATATGAATCATATATTGAAGGGTATTTTAATTAATTACCATAAATAAATGCGATAAAAAATAACATTAAAATCAAGAATATAAAGTAATGAGAAAATTATTCAATATACTAAACAATTATTAAACCTTAATCTCTCTCCTCTATTTTTGCATTTTTCACTCTATTTTCTCTATTCACATGCTTGTGAACATCCTTAATTAATAATATGTTGACATTGGTTTATATGGGAATCATGCCCACTAGAAAATATTAGTTACTATAAAATGAAGGAAACAAGTAACTAAAGCTATTATGATAGTCATAGTAACATGTAACACAACTGTAGATCAAATTATATGTTCATCTAGATAAATGGTTCATTATGATGCAGAGGGAAGTAACCATGCTAGTATTAATTTTGATGGAGATGAAGTTTATCATATCTATAAGAAAAAGAGGAAGGCGCAGTTCCCCGTGCCTTCCATACCCTCTTCTTCTCACAAGAATATGGTGGTCTCTTCGAATGATGATGATTCTTACTATGTTCCATCTAAGGGTTTTGTGCCTGACTCTTTGGACTAGAATATTGGTAAAATAAAAGGTAAGGGTCCCAGTAGTAGGGGTATAGGTAAAATCAATACTAAAACTTATGGGTCCCTTTCTTTCACTATTAAATTGCCACCTAAAAATAAAATTTATCCTCGCTTGGTCAAGGATGTCATGCACAATCCTTTTGATGTTGACATTCCCCTTGAGATTGGAAAGGATGCCCCTATTGGAAAGGGCTCCTCTTGTAATGATGAGGCCTTTATTGAAAAAATTCTCAATAATTTATTTGTTTACCAAGAGGATCTTTTTAATTGAATTTTCCTAGAGTTAATAGATACCTGGAATGATTCTACCACCTTTAGGAAACTTGATGATATTCTTGAAAGTACTCTCAAGATGGAAAAAGGAACCAGTGATCTCAAACAAGACTAGGAAGGAAAAATTAAAAAATATGGAGGATAAAATTTATGGAGTATAGAGGACTCTACACAAAGTCGTAAATGTTAGCAAAAAGGTTCTCCAGGATATTAGTGAGGGATTATGGAAGCTCAAAGAACAAGCCAAAGTTGTACATAATCTATTAATAGATAATTATCCTTCTTATACTTCTAGAGGTATTAGACATGATACTGACAATCTGTAGGTTAGGAAGAAAAACAAAGTAGTGGATACAAGCTTGGAGAAGATTAACCCTACAAATCTCGGGTAATAGATCGAGTCTAGCTATGCATTTGAGGAGTAAGATAAAATTTTCTACTCCATTGGATAGTGTTGTTAAAAGGGTCAAAGATATTAACATTGATATCAATAGGAAAAACCAATATTTCGAAAAGTCTTTAGATAAGTGTTTTTAGGTTGTCTTGGTGTTTATAGTCCCCAGTTTTGGCTTTTGGTTGGTGTCTAGGTCCAATTTGGTTAGTGTCTATTCTATTTTATGACACGATGATCCTTTTATTTTTGTAAACATTGGGTTTGAAGTTCCTGTAAAACTAGTTTTCCTCTAATAAAAAATATTATTCACCTTCTATTTAATTTTCTTATATCTCCAAAAATTTGAGTCTATATGTGGTAATGTGTTGATTATAAGTGTATGTTCTTATTGAAATATGCATTTATTTCCTTCTAATAATGCACAAATCTTGGCATGTGATATGTTAATCATGGTAGTACTTTGTAGACATAAAAATAATAAGATACATAGTTAACAATGCATCCTAGTGATCTTATTGGTAGATGAATATTTTTTTGTTTAAAAAATGAAAAAAGATAACCTGAACAAAATAACTAATAGCCAGTCATAGTTTTTTCTAACTTTATTTAAAAATTATGAAAAATTCATTAAATTTAAAAAGTATTAGATTTCTCTTTGATATTTACTCACACTAAAAATTAATAAAAAATCTAAGAGATATAATCTTCACTCTAGAGATTCCCATAAAAGTATCCTTTATCAAAAGTGTTCACATCACTATATCCTACATATATGTATCTAAAATTGTTAGTGTATTCATTTCATTTTGTTACACTTAGGATTATTAGCCTACTTAGTCATCCATATTCATTTGGAACTTGTTCACGCAAGTTGTCACCATTTAGGAGATGATTCGAAAAGTATCAATTCTATTTTGACACCTCATCCTAGTTGAGTTGGAGGCAAATCACCACCACCCACTAAGTTTTGGGTTCGACCTCTAATTCGACCCAATCACTCTTTATATATTTATCTTTCTTCTATAGCTTATTCTATGGTTAATTTTGGTCTACATTTGTGTTGTTGTGGTTCATTTTTATCTCTAACAGATCTTAGATTTTACATGGTATCAAAGTAAATTATGACAGTTTAATGCCAACAAACTATAGTAGTCAACATCTCTTGAAAGGTTCTATTTTTGGCATGGCCCTCACAAGCTCTTGGTATGACTCTTTTTTGTGATGGATGATTTATATTTCACCTCATTTGTAGCATACCCCCTATGAGTTTTATGTACTGATCTTTTTGTGACAAGGGAACCTCAACTAGACCCTATAACGTCGAGGAAGGGCATCCTAGTTGACCATGTGCATATGCAATGAGGTTTTTCTCTTGTGCACATGGGTTTTTCTCAAGGTCTATAGTTTTAGTAGCCCACAACAATAATAGTACATCCTAGTTATATGGGTTTTGAGCTCTTGGTCATATGGGTTTATAGCCCTTAGATTTTTCCAACCCATGGGGGCTTAAATTTTTCTCATCTTTTTTTATTTGGCAAAAGTTTTTTTGGTGAAGTTGAAAATTTTCACAATAATTATTTTTTTAATGTAGGAGGTTTTTTTGTCTAAAGAGGGAAAAATTCATTTTCTCTTAACTTTTTCTCAACAACTCAAAGTTGAGTTCTTATTTTTGCAAAAGTGTATATTTTTCCGTCACAAATCTAAAGCACACAATCATGCACTATCATTATAAAGTATCATTTTTAGTGTATTTTTTGGGTTTGGTTACAAAGTCGTCCTTCTATGAAGTGTCAATCACAAGGTGGGAAGAAAATGATAATCAAAGGAGTTTTGCATGTCTTCTATTTTGTACACTTCTTCTAGAATTTCTCTTCATTTTTGTATTCTAAAAATCAATTATCTAAGTCTAGCAGCTTGGATCCTAATGTTTAAATTGATCTCTTTAATTAAATGTCTAAAAATCAATTATCTAAGTCTAGCAACTTGGATCCTAATGTTTACTTTCTATGTTTAAATTGATCTCTTTAATTATTTTTTCATTTTGAGAACTTGAAAATAACCAACCAAGTTTGGGAATATCTCAAAATACTATTTGGGACAATTGATGAACTTAGAAGTCATGAGTTGGAAAATCAACTCCTAGGTATTAGTCCTTCAAGTGTTTCAACTTTAGAGGACTTATTCACTAAATATAAATCTTTGAAGTTGCAATTAAAATATTTTGGAATTGACAAGAAAGAGGATCAATTAATCCTTTCTTTAATTTCCAAACTAGGTTCTAAATTTTTTGTGTTTGTCTCTACTTTCTATTCTACTAAAATATCCCTTAGTACCTCATGGACTATGCCCTCACTTGATAACTTTATTTTTGATTTTACAAGGGAGGAAGAAAATTTGATTCAAATGGGTACTTTGAAATCTACTACAACACAAGCTCTAATTGTAGGTAATGAAAAGAAACAAAATAGTAAAGGAGAGATAAAGAACACTAAAAAGGAAAGGGAAGAATGAAGACAAAATTAACAAATTCAAAAAGGATAGCTCATCTCAACAGAGTAAATCGACTACTGAGAGAGTTAAATGTTTCTTAAATGTAACAAAATTGGCCATGAAGAATAGGGAAAACCTTAGTGGCGAATATTCACCAATTGGTGAATATTTAGTGTTCCTTGATTTCAAAATTGGCAAATAAGTGGGACTAAATGGGGTGGATGGATCACCCTAACTTTATAAATCTTTGGCCGAATATAAATTGATTTGCCATCATTTTGATAAATATGTTTAATCTATTTTAAGAATTTTCACAATAGAATCTATGCTTTTAAAATGATTTATTTAATATTTTTGCCTACAATTTTGGATGTGTGTCTTAATTGTCAACCATATTCACCAATATTTGATCAACATTTAAGGTTGGGGTACGGGTTAAGTATATATATTTTACATGTGTCTCTATTCAAGATAATTTATATGGAAATTGCTTTCGTTTAAAAGTTTGGCCCAAAATAGAATTTAGTCCATTGATCTAGGATCATCGAAAAGTTACAAATAGTAGGGTTAGTATATCTCAGATGATAGAAAATTAACTTAGGACACCTTAACAAAATAATAAAATTTAACCTCATGTTGTGGGCAGTGCCACCAAATCCCTATCAAACAATTTATTGGAAAATTGCACCGATAAAAGTGGGGAAAATTTAATCTTCGATAAATAAATATTTGCCAAGATTTTATAGAATTTTTCGTAGGATTGAAAAAAAAGTCACCAATGCAAACTAATATTTTTTACTTTCAAATCAAAAAATTTCACCAACTATATTAAATTTTTTCCCAAAAATAATATAGGCTTCGCTAGTATTTTACACCTCTTACTGGGAAGGGGTTTATTAAATTTATCTCTTCTTATCACTTTTTTGGATGATAGTTTTTTCCTACTAGGTTTTCTATCTTCCTTCTTTTATAAGAGATTTCATTGGATATGGGTACCTGACTAAGCTACTAGATGAGACCCATTTTTTATCTTGTCCTCCTAATTTATTCTTAAGGGGGGTGTTAGTGTATTTATTTCATTTATTTACACGTATGCTTATTAAACCTACTTATTCGAGACAGACTATAATTGATTGAATACTTGAAAGGGAGAGATATTTATAATACAAAGGTATATGTGATACATTAAATCAATTATTATATTGTCATTGATGTCAACTAGTTTTGACAGTACTTATCATGATAGTTGCAAACATCTGAAGAAGCTAATAATGGTAAAGGAATGAGATATTAACATAAGGATGAGATGTATGGGCAAGATATGAGTATGGCATTCATTGGGTAACTTATTGATGAGTCTATGACATTATGTTAGTGATTTGATTATGTTACATAAATCTGGTAAGAATGAACAATTTTATGTGGTCGGTAAATGAAGAACTTAATATACACTGAGTTGAAACAATGTACACCGAGAAAGTGTAGTGTATACTAAGTACAATATTAACCGAGTTAGAAGTCAGGAATAGAGAGTAGGAATGAAAAGTAAAATATGAATTGATAATATAGTTACAAATTGAATATTTGTAGTTAATGTATTGATATATTTATATTAGAGGAAGTCTCATACTAAATCATTGTTGAGTTGGAGATAAAAAAATTTAAACATTTTTTAACAAATATATTAACTCCTAAATTTAAAGTTCTTCTATTGTTTTCATCTAGATAGGACTAGGACTAGGAAAAGGTGTAATACTCATGCATTTTTTGTTCTTTCTTAGCTTGTTCTTCTTATTATGCATTTTGAAATCTAAATAGAGCTCTCAAAATGTATGTTAAGCGAGTTATTTTAGTGCTAGGATGTGGTCTTAATCATTGTAATAATGAAGATTACATGTGCATGCTCTTTTTCCTTATGTTTTTCTATCTACTTTAATTAAGTATTCTTAGTGCAATAAATAGCCTATCAACTTAGCAACTATTACAAATAGTTGTTCCTAAAGAAATGAACTACAATGTAAGTTAGCTATACACAACTTATTCTTAAACAAATTATGTATTCATATTTTTATATTAGAGGAGATCTCATACTAAATCATTGCTTAGTTGGAGAATAAATTTTTTTGAACACATCTAATAACTCCTAAATGTGAAGTTATTCTATTATTTCTTCATCTTTGAAATACAAGTTAGCATATACTACACAAACCTTAAGCAATGATCTCTTATTTTTTCTTATGTTTGTCAAAATAGTCGTCAAATTGTTATTAAGATTAAATTTTCATCTCTCGATTATTTATAAGATTATATGAATGACTCAAATGTGTATAGGCATAATTAAGGAACTTATCTTTTAAAATTAATTCACTTGATAAGTATAGTATTTAGATTTTCAATTCTCAATTAAATTGATTAAAAATAGTTTCAAAGTAATATGTTTTTCTTGAAAAGTGTAAATTATATATTAAAAAAATCTTATCAAATATAAACTCTTTATATTATGACATTTTTGTGTACTTTCCATGTATCTTTCATATGAATCATATATTGAAGGGTATTTTAATTAATTACCATAAATAAATGAGATAAAAAATAACATTAAAATCAAGAATATAAAGTAATGAGAAAATTATTTAATATACTGAACAATTATTAAACCTTAACCTCTCTCCTCTATTTTTGCATTTTTCACACTATTTTTTCTATTCACATGCTTGTGAACATACTTAATTAATAATATGTTGACATGGATTTAGATGGGAATCATGCCCACTAGAAAATATTAGTTACTATAAAATGAAGGAAACAAGTAACTAAAGCTATTATGATAGTCATAGTAACATGTAACACAACTGTAGATCAAATTATATGTTCATCTAGATAAATGGTTCATTATGATGAAGAGGGAAGCAAACATGCTAGTATTAATTTTGATGGAGATGAAGTTTATCATATCTATAAGAAAAAGAGGAAGGCGTGGTTCCCCGTGCCTTCCATACCCTCTTCTTCTCACAAGAATATGGTGGTCTCTTTGAATGATGATGATTCTGACTATGTTCCATCTCAGGGTTTTGTGCCGGACTCTTTGGACTAGAATATTGGTAAAATAAAAGGTAAGGGTCCCAGTAGTAGGGCTATAGCTAAAGTCAATGCTAAAACTTATGGGTCCCCTTCTTTCACTATTAAATCACCACCTAAAAATAAAATTTATCCTCCCTTGGTCAAGGATGTCATGCACAATCCTTTTGATGTTGACATTCCCCTTGAGATTGGAAAGGATGCCCCTATTGAAAAGGGCTCCTCTTGTAAGGATGAGGCCTTTATTGACAAAATTCCCAATAATTTCTTTGTTTACCAAGAGGATCTTTTTAATTGAATTTTCCTAGAGTTAACAGATACTTGGAATGATTCTCCTACCTTTAGGAAACTTGATGATATTCTTGAAAGTACTTTCATGATGGAAAAAGGAACCAGTGATCTCAAACAAGACCACGAAGGAAAAATTAAAAAATATGGAGGATAAATTTTATGGAGTATAGACGACTCTAAACAAAGTGGTAAATGTTAGCAAAAAGGTTCTGCAGGATACTAGTGAGGGATTATGGAAGCTCAAAGAACAAGCCAAAGTTGTACATAATCTATCAATAGATAATTATCATTCTTATACTTCTAGAGGTATTAGACATGATATTGACAATCTATAGGTTAGGAAGAAAAACAAAGTAGTGGATACAAGCTTGGAGAAGATGAACCCTACAACTCTGGGTAATAGGTCGAATCTAGCTATGCATTTGAGGAGTAAGATAAAAGTTTCTACTCCAATGGATAGTGTTGTTAAAAGGGTCAAAGATATTAACATTGATATCATTAGGAAAAACCAATCTTTGGAAAAGTCTTTAGATAAGTGTTTTTAGGTTGTCTTGGTGTTTATAGTCCCCAGTTTTGGCTTTTGGTTGGTGTCTACGTCCAATTTGGTTAGTGTCTATTCTATTTTATGACACGATGATCCTTTTATTTTTGTAAACATTGGGTTTCAAGTTCCTGTAAAACTAGTTTTCCTCTAATCAAAAATATTATTCACCTTCTATTTAATTTTCTTATATCTCCAAAAATTTGAGTCTATATGTGGTAATGTGTTGATTATAAGTGTATGTTCTTATTGAAATATGCATTTATTTCCTTCTAATAATGCACAAATCTTGGCATGTGATATGTTAATCATGGTAGTACTTTGTAGACATAAAAAATATAAGATACATAGTTAATAATGCATCCTAGTGATCTTATTGGTAGATGAATATTTTTCTGTTTAAAAAATGAAAAAAGATAACCTGAACAAAATAACTAATAGCCAGTCATAGTTTTTTCTAACTTTATTTAAAAATTATGAAAAATTCATTAAATTTAAAAAGTATTAGATTTCTCTTTGATATTTACTCACACTAAAAATTAATAAAAAATCTAAGAGATATAATCTTCACTCTAGAGATTCCCATAAAAGTATCCTTTATCAAAAGTGTTCACATCACTATATCCTACATATATGTATCTAAAATTGTTAGTGTATTCATTTCATTTTGTTACACTTAGGATTATTAGCCTACTTAGTCATCCATATTCATTTGGAACTTGTTCACGCAAGTTGTCACCATTTAGGAGATGATTCGAAAAGTATCAATTCTATTTTGACACCTCATCCTAGTTGAGTTGGAGGCAAATCACCACCACCCATTAAGTTTTGGGTTCGACCTCTAATTCGACCCAATCACTCTTTATATATGTATCTTTCTTCTATAGCTTATTCTATGGTTAATTTTGGTCTACATTTGTGTTGTTGTGGTTCATTTTTATCTCTAACAAATCTTAGATTTTACATGGTATCAAAGTAAATTATGACAGTTTAATGCCAACAAACTATAGTAGTCAACATCTCTTGAAAGGTTCTATTTTTGGCATGGCCCTCGCAAGCTCTTGGCGTGACTCTTTTGTGTGATGGATGCTTTAGTGTGCACCTCATTTGTAGCATACCCCCTATGAGTTTTATGTACAGATATTTTTGTGACAAGGGAACCTCGACTGGACCCTATAATGTCAGGGAAGGGCATCCTAGTTGACCATGTGCATATGCAATGGGGTTTTTCTCTTGTGCACATGGGTTTTACTCAGGGTCTATCATTTTAGCAGCCCACAACAATAATAGTACACCCTAGTGATATGGGTTTTGAGCTCTTGGTCATACGGGTTTATAGCCCTTAGTTTTTTCCAACCCAAGGGGGCTTAACTTTTTCCCATCTTTTTTCATTTGGCAAAAGGTTTTTTTGGGGAAGTTGAAAATTTTCACAATAATTATTTTTTTAATGTACGAGGTTTTTTTCTCTAAAGAGGGAAAAATTCACTTTCTCATAACTTTTTCTCAACAACTCAAAGTTGAGTTCTTATTTTTGCAAAAGTGTATATTTTCTCGTCACAAATATAAAGCGCACAATCATGGACTATCATTATAAAGTATCATTTTTAGTGTATTTTTTAGGTTTGGTTACAAATTCGTCCTTCTATGAAGTGTCAATCACAAGGGGGGAAGAAAATGATAATCAAAGGAGTTTTGTGTGTCTTCTATTTTGTACACTTCTTCTAGAATTTCTCTTCATTTTTGTATTCTAAAAATCAATTATCTAAGTCTAGCAGCTTGGATCCTAATGTTTAAATTGATCTCTTTAATTAAATGTCTAAAAATCAATTATCTAAGTCTAGCAGCTTGGATCCTAATGTATACTTTCTATGTTTAAATTGATCTCTTTAATTATTTTTTCATGTTGAGAACTTGAAAATAACCAACCCAGATTGGGAATATCTCAAAATACTATTTAGGACAATTGATGAACTTAGAAGTCATGAGTTGAAAAATCAACTCCTAGGTATTAGTCCTTCAAGTTTTTCAACTTTAGATGACTTATTCACTAAATATAAATCTTTGAAGTTGCAATTAAAATATTTTGGAATTGACAAGAAAGAGGATGAATTAATCCTTTCTATAATTTCCAAACTAGGTTCTAAATTTTTTGTGTTTGTCTCTACTTTCTATTCTACTAAAATATCCCTTAGTACCTCGTGGACTATGCCCTCAATTGATAACTTTATTTTTTATTTTACAAGGGAGGAAGAAAATTTGATTCAAATGGGTACTTTGAAATCTGCTAGAACACAAGCTCTAATTGTAGGTAATGAAAAGAAACAAAATATTAGAGGAGAGATAAAGAACACTAAAAAGGAAAGGGAAGAATGAAGACAAAATTAACAAATTCAAAAAGGATAGCTCATCTCAACAGAGTAAATCAACTACTGAGAGAGTTAAATGTTTCTTAAATGTAACAAAATTGGCCATGAAGAATAGGGAAAACCTTAGTGGCGAATATTCACCAATTGGCGAATATTTAGTGTTCCTTGATTTCAAAATTGGCAAATAAGTGGGACTAAATGGGGTGGATGGATCACCCTAACTTTATAAATCTTTGGCCGAATATAAATTGATTTGCCATCATTTTGATAAATATGTTTAATCTATTTTATGAATTTTCACAATAGAATCTATGCTTTTAAAATGATTTATTTAATATTTTTGCCTACAATTTTGGATGTGTGTCTTAATTGTCAACCATATTCACCAATATTTGATCAACACTTAAGGTTGGGGTACGGGTTAAGTATATATATTTTACATGTGTCTCTATTAAGGATAATTTATATGGAAATTGCTTTCGTTTAAAAGTTTGGCCTGAAATAGATTTGACAATGGACATGTGTCTCTATTCCACTGACTTTCTATGGAACTTCATGTCCTTTAAAATTCTGGCCTGAAATAGAATTTAGTCCATTGATCTAGGATCATCCAAAAGTTACAAATATTAGGGTTAGTATATCTTAGATGATAGAAAATTAACTTAGGACACCTTAACAAAATAATAAAATTTAACCTCATCTTGTGGGCAGTAACTCCAAATCCCTATCAAATAATTTATTGCAAAATTGCACCGGTAAAAGTGGGGAAAATTTAACCTTCGATAATGAAATATTTGCCAAGATTTTATAGAATTTTTCGTAGGATTGAAAAAAAATTCACCAATGAGAAATAATATTTTTTACTTTCAAATCAAAAAATTTCACCAACTATATTAATTTTTTTCCCAAAAATAATATAGGCTTCGCTAGTATTTTACACCTCTTACTGGGAAGAGGTTTATTAAATTTATCTCTTCTTATCACTTTTTTGGACGATAGTTTTTTCTTACCAGGTTTTCTATCTTCCTTCTTTTATAAGAGATTTCATTGTACATGGGTACCTCACTAAGTTAGTAGATGAGACCCATTTTTTATCTTGTCCTCCTAATTTATTCTTAAGGGGGGTGTTAGTGTATTTATTTCATTTATTTACACGTATGCTTATTAAACCTACTTATTCGAGACAGACTATAACTGATTGAATACTTGAAAGGGAGAGATATTTATAATACAAAGGTATATGTGATACATTAAATCAGTTATTATATTGTCATTGATGTCAACTAGTTTTGACAGTACTTATCATGATAGTTGCAAACATCTGAAGAAGCTAATAATGGTAAAGGAATGAGATATTAACATAAGGATGAGATGTATGGGCAAGATATGAGTATGGTATTCATTGGGTAACTTATTGATGAGTCTATGACATTATGATAGTGATTTGATTATGTTACATAATTCTGGTAAGAATTGAAGATCAAGAATGAACAATTTTATGTGGTCGGTAAATGAAGAACTTAATATACACTGAGTTGAAACAGTGTACACCGAGAAAGTGTAATGTATACTAAGTACAATATTAACTGAGTTAGAAGTCACCAAAACATCACAGTATTAACTGAGTGAAAGAAATAAAATGGAACATGTGATTGCCAACTAAAGATGATGAGCTATATGAATATGGTTGATTTTGAGGTTAAAGATAATTTTTTTTATGAAGCTCTATGATTGGAGAAAAAAATGTATGATCGCATGATGAATAATGAAATGTGTTTGAGGCACAAGTTCTAAGGAAGGTTGAAATGGAAATATCAATGAAGGAGATTAAGAGGCAAGATATATGGATGAGAAGAAAATGGTTTATCATGTCTATAAAAGGAGAAAAGAGATTTATAATGATATATGCACATGAGAAGATTGCCTTCATGTGAAGATGGTCAAACATGTTCAAGTGAGAACTGAGAAATTCTGCAGACTACATCGAGTGTCAGAGAAAGGAATTAACTAAGAAGAATAGAGGTGGAGGACATAAATAAATTAAAGAGATTATGATGGAAAAAGGTATTTTGAGCTTAGAAGAGATCTAAAAATATGAAAAGGAATTTTTATTTGAATCATATCATTTACTATTGCTTTCTAACCATTACTACACATAAATCTCTTAACCAATTGGGACTTAACAATCTTTATTTATTTTATTATGACATTTAATGAATATTAATTGTTTTACTGTTGACCCCAAGTGAATGTTTGGTCATAGAGAACTATTAGTGATAAATCCTCTAACAAGGTCACACCTTACAATGTCTTTTGTAACCTTTAACAGGGTTGGATCTTAAGCGAGCTCACTTTAGAAGAGTGAAATTATTTTGACTAATTATCTATTGTTTTCTTGTAAATTATCCATTTCTCTTTTTTGATCTCTTGAGCTTGAAGATCAAACTCATTTCTGATTATATCCTCTAGGAAATTAAATTGGTGCTCCATAACAGCACACCTTATCTTCTCGCTAAACATCCCAAAAATGAAACCCTCATTATTTGCACACCTAACCACTGCTGTAGCCATTCTATAGGGTTGCAAACCCTAATTTATGTGCACCCATCCCATTTTGATAATAATATATCGGTGGGCTATTGTAATACCTGGGAACAAGGTTCTCCTTCATTTGTTTTTCAGGGTTATTTTCTGCAAGTCACCAATCTGTCTCAAAATTTTAGCATACCCTAACTTTAAAGGGACTTGATAGGGCAAAAAAAAATGTGCCTTTCTGCAACCATACACTCTCAAAACCATGGAAATTAAATATAAAATTATATCACCAAAATTGTGCACTATGGTGATGTCCTTACAGTACTCCTTTGGCCTAACCAGCCTCAATAACTCCATGGGAATTTTGGGATTCTCAAAAAATAACAAAGATCTGAGCCTTGAAAAATTTCTATCAAAAACAAGATAACTAGCATATGTCCTATCGCATGAAAATTCTGTGGTCCACAACTGAATTGGCAATGCCTCTCCATTCTTCTTTCCTCACAATATCCATTGTCTTGCTGAAGAAATCCATACCCTTGTATAAAAATATGTGCATCAACATAGAATACCATCCAAAAGGCCTGCCTATCTTCATATTTTTAATCTCCATTAATCCTTCATGAATTAGGTTTGTACGGTAAGGGGAAAAATTAAAAATCAATGCCAAGTGGGGATGTAGGGACTGTACTATCATAAACATGTAAGGGATAGGCATGTGTGTATCCACATCTTGTCCAAAAATCAGAGCTAGGGACTTGTATACACCTTGTGCCCTTAAACTGAAAAGGTCTAACTTGAAAGGCTAAGGTGTGCTTGCACTGACGATACACATGGCACTAATTTTGCCAAAGAAATCTCTTAAAGGGTCTAACCTTAGATAGTCTCTCTATGCCTCATAAATTTTGTTAAATTCCTCAAAGTCAATCTTTTCAAGTCCAACAGAGGGATCATTTAATGAGAAGACCTATCTGATTTCATCCTCTATGATGCTCACCAAATCCTTTCCATTAATATCTTTGACATATCTGGTCACAAGGTCATAACATCTAGCTATCTATATGAGAATGTCGACATCCATAAAGACTCTGGGTACAATGAGTCTCCCTATGTCGAACTGCCATATATTACTGAGAGGAGCACAAGCATTCCTTTGTGAATATGCAACTATTGCCCTAATTTTCCTTCCATTCAAATTTGGCCCTAGTTTTTATGTCAAACCTCCATCTCCTCAGTGCTGTGAGAACTCCAAAAAATTTCATAGCTTTATCTACTTCCCTCTGGTCTCTGCAACTATTTCTAGGTCCCTGGCTAAGTATAAAGTCCTTAAAAAAATTCATAAAACTAGCCATTATAGGCCAAACTCTCAAAAAACCTAAGCCCTATTTTAATTCTTTTTTACTTTATTGATCACTTAAAACTCCCCAATACCCATGTGTGCTAATTTCTTATTGGTTGGTCACCTTTTCTCTTATTTCCCTGGTGGTTACCTTTTCCATTCTGTGATTCAGTGACTACAGTGATTCTCTCAGTCGCTTAATGTTTCACGATGACCATGTAATAGCCAGCGACCTAGGGAAGCAGTTATCTTTTCTTCAGTCACATAATTGCTAAATTGACACGGCGGTCTCAGATTTGTGGGGTCCCAGTCCTGCAAAATCAACGGTTGTCGTAAGTTTGCAAAGAGTCTGTCAGAGGCTTGCGATCTTGTGACAACCGTTGATTCTTCCATGTGTGCTATTCTTTAAACTTTGTGTGGGTCCATTGCCACATCATCCTATGTGGAAGCTCCTGATTGGCTGATGGTTTTGATTTGTTGCCTTGTCAGAGTGGGCCCGGTAGACTGTGTTCCTTTTAATCCTACGGCTGGCGCATGATCTCATGGGTTGTGTCAGAGCCATGAGATTATGCACCAATTATTGATTTCATTCTATTGTCAGAGCCTTGTGGGAGGGTCCTTGTCTGCTGATGTGCTCATCTTCTATTGGTCCACATAGTGATGACTAGGATTTGTCAATGGGGTCGTGTTAGAGTCTTTGCAGGGATGTCAGAAGGATGAGGATCAATGGCTAGTGTATCTTTGTGAAGGGGTTTTCTGACACATGAGATCATGCACTGGCTGTCAGATTAACCAAGTGTTCAAGTCCTGTCAGTGGGTCCAATGCCAGGTCAAGGTGATATGCCATCTTCTTATTGTCCGAAGTAAAGATGAATGTTAGGTGAGACTAGTGCCGCGTGTTGCTGACTTGCTTGAATATGATTGGTTGTCATATGCTGATGAGGATTTTTAGGTGGACCCATGTGTCAGTGGGGTCCCAGTTCTAAAAGGATCTATGGCCGATGCATGTTCTGAAGGAATACTCGAGGGCCATGAGATCATGCGCCCGCTGTGGATTGGAATCTTGTCTTCAGTGGGACCGATGTCAAAAGGTCATCGAGGTGTATGCCTATAGAGCGGTCAGAATGAATAAAAGAGTGACAAGTGGCAAGTCCAGGCCCAGGGTTTAAAGAGTTCTTCGTGACTTAAGAGGACAAAAGTCAAAGTGGGTCCAAGCTGACAGATATGCCAACGTGCTAGAGTTTCATTGGTTGTAGTGTACCGAGGTGGGCCAAAGACTTTTCAAAGGGGTTTTACAACTGTTGTCATGTATCATGGTCGTTCATCTACCAGGAAGGATTATGCATCGACGGTTGTGTTTTAATTTCTGACCTGCTAGTTGTTAACGTTTAAATTCAAATTTCCTACAAAGTTTTGTTATGGTTTTGCTTTTTTCAGCCATACAAAACATCAGTTAGCTCATAAATTAAATTCTCAGGATGGTTGTGGTTGTGAAGATGAAAAAAGTGACTGTTGGTCGGCGTCTACAGGGTCCTTTGTTGTGTTTTCACGATAGGAGGTGCTAGAAAGAGTTGGTGCCACCTTTTGAATGGTGTTGTTACCTAGGGAAATAAGATCAGTTTGTGAGCCTTCATGGCTTAGCGGAGTTGCAAGTGGGTAGATGAGTCGAGGTTGTTGTGTTTGCAAGTGAGTTCAGTACAACAGGATCAACACACAAAGGAAAATTTGATTTGATTGTTGGTGTTCTCAGAGTTTTGATGATGGTAATCAATGTACCTTTAGGGTTTGATTATTGTATTGTAAAACCATGTAACCCTAGTTAGGTTTTTGACTCCTGCCTACGTGCAGTTAAGATGTATATATTGTATTTTAAGAGCTTTTGAGCTAAGAGAGTTCACATTTTGTAAAGGAGAGAGTCCACTTTTGAAAGAAAGTCATCCTTTCTCAGAAGGCTATCCGTGGTATCTTCTCTACCCTCTGGCCTTCTAATCTTTGTAATCTCCCATTGATTATTCAGGAAACTTTAAGGTATTTTTTGCATTCTCTCTATCCCTATCCTTTCATTGTTTGGATCATCTCTTAATCAATTGAAGTCTATGCATGTTTTCAATGACAACTTAGGGTTCTTGATCCCTCTTACTTTCTATAATTGTGTGTTTTATTGTGTTTGATCGAATTTAGATGTTTTGTGGGTATACTTCAGCCCCCTAATAGTCTTGTCTCAATCCTACATCGAATTGCAGAAGTGAATGTCTACTTGCAGGTCATAGGTTGTGTCTTATGTTTAGGCCCTCCTATGAAACACTTATGCAAGCCTATTCAGTAAGTTGTGACCTACTAGACCTAAGCCTTTCATTGATTCTATCCCTCTATGCTGCAATTCATACCCTAATTTCGGTGTATCACCTAGTAGGTAGTTTGCTTTCAGTCATTTCCCTTTCCAAGCATTCCTTCTATCCCTTTCCCTCAAAAGTTTTACTTCTCATGTCAAGAAGCAAATTGAGGTGATTATCCAAGAGGAACCATCCTAGAACTTGGAGGTCTCATCTTAGTTAGCATAGGTCCCACAACCTAGAGATGATTCCCATGTTATACTAGGTTATCAAGACTACAAGAGCTTGAAACAAGGGTGCAAACTTAGTGTATAACAATTTTGGCACACTTGGTGGGACTACAAACAAAAGAAATTATTGTTTGAAAGGTTATGTTATCTCTGATATGTAGATTGCATAATACAGACTTTTAGAAGTTGTTCTATCAAGTATATCTAGCAACTCCACTGATTTCACAGATCAAGGCTACCTTGTTTAAAGTTTATGAGAAAGATTGAGACTAGGAGCTCAAAGCATACTAAATTTTTAGAGTTGCCCTCAAAAAGAAGTTACAAAGGCAGGTCAACTCAAAGAACATCCCCTGTAAGGAGAGTTCAATCAACACCATCAGATACCTCATAAAGGAGACCTTTTCCCTTTCATTCCAGAAGAAGAGGGAGATCTCTAACCAGAGATCTAGAGGAGAATTCAAATCTAGCAGCAAATACAACTCACATACTTGTTAATCTTCAAATCATAGCTCCTACAATGTCTAGGTAGTTTGCTTTTGCACCTTTCAACCAGGGAAGCCCATTGAATTTTTGTATACATCATGATGTGCCCTTGGTGGCACTTAAGAGTGTACCTAATATCATAGGTGAAGGGCAGACAACTACTTTTGAACACATAAGAGATGTGACCACCATTTGTAGCATACACAACATAACCCAAGAATATGTGGCCACAAAATTATTAGCAACCTCTCTAAAAGGTAAGGCTCTTGAACGGTTTAGAACTTTAACTATTGGTTCCATTACTTCATGGGATGAGTTAGGAGATGCATTGAGTAGGCATTTTGAGGACAAATCAGATAACTTGTCTTTGGTTGAGCAGTTAAAAACCATTAAGAGAGACCCTCAAGAGCAAATGATAGATTACAATAGTAGATTCCTCAAAACATGGAATAGAATTCTAGTCTCTGTAAGGACATCAGCTGGCCATGCTTTTCTATACTACTTGCAAAGCTTTAATGGTCAAATTTCAATCATGATCCAATCTATGGGTGGTACTTCTGTACCCCAAGCTTTTGACATAGTTGTCAGGGTTGAAAATTGGTTAAGCCAAGCAGACATGATTGCTAGAAGGCCACCAATGCCCATCTTTTCTAGCCTTCAACCCATTGTACCTACACAAGTACCCCCATTTACCCCTATTTCCACCATATTAACACCTCAGGCTAGTACTAGTGATCAAGAGCTAATAGCTAGTTTCTCTCAAGAGTTACAAGAGATAAAGAATAGTCAAGAAAGTAGTAAGCAAGAAATGACCAATTTGTTGCAGACTTTGACTAAGGAAATTACAAATTTAAAGAAACAAGGTCAAGGAATCAGACCACCATTTTAGCCACAAGGCCAAGGTCCTAATCAGCAATATCAAAATCAACGACAGCCTTATCAACACAATAGGCCACCATACCAAGGAGGTTATCAAGGACAAAGGAAAAATTTTAATCAGAGACTATTTCAACCATATAACCGTACACCTCTTAATTCTACAAATCCATTGAGGGATATGGTTCCTAGTCAAAATAATATGGCTATGGATTATGAATGGTGATTTCCTTGTAATCAGCCTCATAATCAAGCTACATGTTCAAATGGATGGATGAATCAAGCCTTAATGGTCCAAAATGCCTCACAAGCTCAATCAGAGGCTTCATCCAGTGGGTCAGTTCCTCAACAAGAATCACAAGAGAATGAGACTGCTCTCTTCAATTGGGAGCAACTAGACTTCAATGGAGTCAATGATGAAGCTTCTTTTGTTGCCTATACAAGAGCAAAGAGGAGAGCTCAAGACATGGAGAGAGCAGATTCCAATGCCAAAGTCACTAAATCTATAAAGCCACTGTAGCAAGCTAATCCCATCACACCTAAGGAGGTTCCTATCATCACAAGAAAGGAAGGCCAACATTCTAAAGAAGTGGAGCTCGTCATGGTGAAGGCACAACAAAGAGTACACACTGTGACACCTTTCAATATTGTAAACAACATGAAAAAGGTGAACATTACCATGTCCATGTGGGACTCTTTGGCTCTTCTAGGACAACCTAAGATTTTGAAGAAAGCCATGACTGAAGTGACAACTCCTCAACCTACATAAAAATTGTAAAGCCAGTATTGATTAACACTGATCAAGCAAGGGAGGCTCCAAGTAGCAACTCCAAGGCCAATACCATGCAAGGTAGGAACTCAAAGCCACCTCCCTTTTATGTATCTCTAATTATTGGAAAATATTTAGTGCATAATTGTATGGTAGATAATGGAGCTACTAGCACTATAATGCCCAAGAAAGTAGCTAACCAATTAGGACTAAAATATGAGCCCTTCCAAAAGAAGGTCACACAACTTGATGGATCCTCAGTCAATACTATAGGTGTGGCTAAGGATACCAGTTTGATCCTTCATGCTAGTCCTAATCTTTCCATCTTCCTTGATATATATATTATAGGTCTCCCTGCATTATTTGCCATATGTTTGTCAAGGGAGTTTATAGCCAAGATAAGAGGCTGACTAGTCTCACATGCTATTTCATACAAGGTATGGGACCAAGGTCACCATTAAGTCAGAACCATTGGTAGCACACCATATAGAACCATATGTGTCCAATACCATCAATGTAAATTGCCCTATATTTGATGATAGTGACTTCCAAACCATTAGTGCATCAAGCACAAAGATAGAGAATATCCCTAATATTCTTCTAGAAGAAAGAGATGTAGAGGCCCAAGAAAATATGGTTTGGGAAGTTATTTGATACAAGAAAGTGGAGTCATAGAACCAAGTCTTCTCAAAGAAGACACTAATTCAGAGGATTAGATCTAGAAATATTTTTTGATGGAGCTAGAAGTAGACATGGTTCTGGTGGTGGTGCTATGCTAGTGTCCCCAAAAGGAGAAAGGTATTATACTACCTTTAGATTTAGTTTCTCCTATACTAGCAACACTGCAGAGTATGAAAGCCTTGTGAATGGACTGGAGTGGGCTAGAAAAAGAGGGCTTAAGGCCCTAAAAGTTTATGGTGATAGTGAGTTAGTTGTCAGCCAAGTAAGAGGGATAAGTGCAACCAAAAATGATACTTTGAAAGTATACAAACATAGAGTTTGGGATGTAATTAAAGATTTTTGTGCTTTCAATATTGTTGCTATCCCTAGGAAGCTAAACCAAAATGTAGATAGGTTAGCTACTGTTGGATCTCAGTATGATATTCCAAATAGCATTTCAAAAGAAGTACATCAATAGCATATCAAAGTGATTGTCAGACCCTCTATTCCTAATAATGATGTCAATTGGTAGGTGTTTGACAATGATGAACAAATTTTGCAATTCTTGTTCGAAGAAGATGTTTTCTCAGAGTATAATCAAGATAGGCTATCACAAAACTATGGTGATCAAGTGATACAACTTAAGTCTAATAAGATGCCTAGAGGTCTTGTCACCTTAGAAACTACCTTCAACAAGGATGATCAAGTCAAGAAGAATAAAGCTGGCCTAGTAGTTCAACAAGAACATTGTGTTGAATTAGAGTTGGAACCAAGTAAGAGCTTACAATTTGGGAAGGTAAACACTGAATTGGAAAAGCAAGATTACACACAGATATTCAAGCAATTTGGTGAAGTTTTTGCATGGCAATATGAGGACCTTAGGGGTTTTGATCCTACTCTTGCTCAGCACACTATTGAATTAGAGCCTAATGCCAAACCAGTGAGACAGAAGAAAAGGCCTATTAATCCCAAGATCTAGCCACTTATGCATAAAGAAGTACTCAAACTAATAGAAAGTGGTATCATCTACCCCATCAAGCATTCTAGTTGGGTTTCCAACCTTGTTCCTATCAGGAAGAAGAATGGGGAGCTGAGGTTATGTATTGACTTCAGGGATCTTAACAGGGCTTCTCTAAAAGACCGTCATCCATTACCCTCTATGGAACAAATTTTGCAATGTGTCTCTGGGTCCGAGAGATTTTCATTATTGGATGGCTATTCAAGATACAATTAGATCCTAGTTAATGAAGAGGATCAATATAAGACTGCATTTACAACCAAGTGGGGAACCATGGCTTATCAAAAGATGCCCTTTGGTTTGTCAAATGCTGGTGCTACATTTAAAAAGGCAATGGATATGGCCTTTAAAAGCCTCATGTACAAGTTTGTACTAGTCTACTTGGATGACATAACTATTTATTCTAATCATGCAGCAGATCACATCAAACATTTGAGGAAGATCTTTGAAAGGTGTAGAGAATTTGGGATATCTCTTAATCCCAAGAAATGTGTGTTTGCAGTTCATGAAGGAAAATTGTTGGGATATGTAGTATCCAAAGAAGGAATTACAGTGCATCCTAGGAGAATTGCAGCTATCCTAGAGCTCCTGCCCTCTTAAACCCAAATTTCAATAAGGATTTCATCCTTTATGCTTATGGAGGTCATGATGCTATATCTGCAATGTTGACCCAAGAAAATTCAGATGGATTGGAGCAACCTATTGCTTTCTTTAGCAAAGGTTTAGAAGAGTATGAACAGAGATACTCTTTTGTAGAGAAACATGTACTTGTTGTGGTAAAGAGCCTTAAAAAGTTCAGATATTTGTTGACACATAGCAAGGTACACTTGAAGGTTACTCATCCAGGTGTCAAAGAATTTTTTCTTTCCAAGGACCTAAATGAGAAAAGAGCTGGTTGGATCACCAAGGTGATGGAATATGACATAGATATCTAAACCACCAAGCTAGTTAGAAGAAGAGGTATTTGTGAGCATTTGGCATCAGATGAGAGTTCAAAGAAATCAAAGAATATGGATGCATCTTTGGTGGTGCATTCTACAGAAGAAAAATCCAAGGCAACAGGCTGGTTGCCTAATATGATCAATTATTTGAAGGCAGGACAATGTCCTGCAGGCCTAGATTTAGCAAAAAGAAGGTATTATAGGTTACAATCTATTCCTTTTGTGCTGATAAATGAAGTTCTTTTTATAAAGGATCAAAATGGTGTCCTTTTAAGATGCATTGATTCAGAAAAGGTAGCAGACATCCTATTTGAGTTTCATGATGGACCTTCTAGAGGTCACTTTTCTCCTAGGACTACTGCTTTTAAAATCATGAGGGTCGGGTACTATTGGCCATCTATCTTTAAGGATAGCCATGATTATGTGAGAAAATACATCAAGTGTGCCATGTTTGTAGGAAAAGAAAGGCTTGTAGCCTTGCCCCTACAATGTGTCAAAATAGAGCAGCCCTTCATGAGGTGGGGCATAGATTTCATTGGAATGATCAATCCTCCATCTAGTGGAGGACACAAGTGGATAATCACTGCAACAAATTATTTCACTAGATGGATAGAAGCAATTTCTTTAAAAGAAGCAAATGAGAATGTTGTATTAAGTTTTTATGATGACATAATTCATAGATTTGGCACTCCAGACTCTATAATATCAGATAATGCATTAGCATTCACAGGGCTCAAAGTCTCAGAGTGGGCAGTCAAGAATGGCATCTATCTGAATACTAGTTCCAATTACTACCCCCAAGGCAATGGTTTAGCAGAATCAACAAACATGAATTTGATTAGGATAATCAAGAAGACTTTGTAAGACAACTAGAGGGATTGGCATACTAAACTCAGGTCTGTATTATGGTTAGACAGAATTACCCCAAAGAAGATCATTAGAAATTCTCCTTACATGCTAGTATATGGTAAAGAAGCTAAGTTATCCATTTCAACTAAATTACCAGCTCTAGACTTGACCACTCAATATGCTCTATTTGAAGAAGGAGATCCCTTATAGATCAGACATGCTCAGCTCATGGAGTTGGAAGAACTCAGAGACAAATCTATGAAAGATATGGAGTTCCATCAGATTCAAACAAAGAAAAGTTTTGACAAGAGAGCCAGGGTTAGAAATTTCAAGGTTGGAGACATAGTCCTCAAGTGGGATGAGTTCAGGTCTAGGCCAGGCAGGCACACAAAGTTTGACTCTTTTTGGGGTGGACCATTTGTTATCATAGAGTGTAGGGGCCCTAATGCTTTTTAGCTATCAACTCTAGAAGGAGATGCCTTGCCAATATCAATCAATGGTTTCCACTTGAAGCCCTACTTTGAGGTTAATCCCTCTCTGTAAATTTTTGTAAATATGTGTTTTTTCTACTTTCTTTCCCTAGTTTCTAGGTTAGTTTCCTGATTTCCAAGAAGTGCCTATGCACAAGTTGTCCTTCTGGTTCAGTTGTGTCTCTCTGTCAGAGTTTTGTGTTCTTGAAATGACCCCATGCCTAATGGATTGTCAGGGCCACTAGTTTTCCATGTCTAGCAGGCTAACATCCAGCAGAAAGTGCCAAAATGTTGCCCTAATTTTCCTTCCATTCAAATTTGGCCCTAGTTTTTATGTCAGACCTCCATCTTTTCAGTCTTGTGAGAACTCCAAAAAAATTCATAGCTTTATCTACTTCCCTCTGGTCTCTGCAACTATTTCTAGGTCCTTGGCTAGGTGAAAAGTCCTTAAAAAAATTCATAAAACTAGCCGTTATAGGCCAAACCCTCAAAAACCCTAAGCCTTGTTTTAATTCTTTGTTACTTTATCGGTCACTTAAAACTCCCCAATACCCATGTGTGCTAATTTCTTATTGGTCAGTTGCCTTTTCTCTTATTTCCCCAGCGATAACCTTTTCCATTCGATGATTCAGTGATTTGGCAGTGATTCTCTTAGTCGCATAATGTTTCACGGTGACCACGTAATAGCCAGTGACCCAACAAAGTAGTTATCTTTTCTTCAGTCACATAATCACTAAATTGACTTGGGAGTCTCAGATTTGTGGGGTCCCAGTCCTGAAAAATCAATGGTCGTCATAAGTTCGAGAAGGGTCTGTTAGAGGCTTGCGATCTTGCGATAACCGTTGATTCTTCCAAGTGTGCTCCACTTGAAACTTTGTGTGGGTCCATTTCCACATTGTCCTATGTGGAAGCTCCTAATTGGCTGAGGGTTGTGATGTGTAGCCTTGTTAGAGCGGGCCTGGTAGACTATGTTCCTTTTAATCCTATGGCTAGCGCATGATCTCATGGGTTGTGTCAGAGCCATGAGATTATGTGTCAACCGTTGATTTCATTCTATTGTCAGAGCCTTATGGGTGGGTCCTCATTTGTTGATGTGCTCATCTTTTATTGGTCCACATAGCGATGACTAGGATTTGTCAGTGGGGCCATGTTAGAGTCTTTGCAGGGATGTCAGAAGGACGAGGATCAATGGCTAGTGTATCTTCATGAAGGGGTTTTTTGACACATGAGATCATGCACCAACCATCAGATTAGCCATGTGTTGAAGTCCTGTCAATGGGTCCAATGCTAGGTCAAGGTGATATGCCATCTTCTTATTGGCCGAAGTAAAGATGAATGTCAGGTGGGACCTGTTGCCCTAATTTTTCATATGCATGCAAATTTGGCCAATTCCCATTTCGAGGTTTGCATTTTTATCCTTCGAAGCGCTATGCAAAATTTCATGGCTTTATCTTTTTCCCTCTGGTCTCTGCAACTATTTCTAGGTCTCTGGCTAGGTGCAAAAAACCCTTAAAAATTCATAAAACTAGTCATTGTGTTAGAAAACCCTTTGGCCTATTATATTTCTTTGTTACTTTATCTTGGCCACTTAAGTCCCTTCATTTTGCATGTGCATTTTAAAAATCCTTTAGTCACCAAATCTTCGATTCCCAGTGATTAAGCTCTTAACATTTAGCAATCTCGCGAGCGGTTACTATTTTAGTTGGTGGTCTCGGTTTAGCGGCCAAGTCAAGATCCTAGATCTACAGTTGTCGCATGATCTCATAGGCTCAGAAGATTCTATGAGATCTTGCGATGATCATCGATCTTCCTTTTCCTTCAGCGTAGTATCTTGTTAGTGGGACCGGTGCCACCTCATTTGATTTGGCAGCTTCTAATTCATCAAAAGTTGGTGATTCGACTGTTTGTCCTAGGGCCATTGTCAAGAAATGTGCTACGTGTATCCAAGGGGGTGGCATTTGATTGGTTGGTGAGAGTAAATGGAGACAGGTCAGCAGGGGCCCAGCGGGCTGCCTTTCCTTTCAATCCAATGATGGTCGTATGATCGCAAGGGCCCAGAATATTCCTTGTGGTCATGCAACAACTATTGATCTTGCTTTATCTCTGGGGTCTATTAGGTGGGTCCTTCTCTGGTGATGTGCTTTTTTTCTATTGGCTCCCAGGCCATGACTAGGATCTATCAGTGGGACCATGTCAGAAGGTCTATGGATGTGTCAAGAAGGCAAAGATTTATGGTTGTCATATGATCTCATAGAATCTTCTAACCCTATGAGATCATGCGACAACCATCCGATGAGAATATTTGGGTCATGGTTCTGATGTGCTACCTGGCGCTGACATGCTTGCATTTGATTGGCTATTGTGTGATGATGGGGACTCATCTATCAGTTTGATGTGTCATGGGGTCCCAATTCTAAAGGGATCTACAGTTGGTGCATGATCTGAAGGAATATTCAGGGGCCATGAGATCATGCACCTGTCGTCAAATTGGAATCCAGTTCTCAGTGGGTTCGTTGTCAAAGCCTGCCGAGGTGTTTGCAGATGAAGCGGCTGGAGAAAATAAAAGATTGCCAAGTGGCAAATGGGCCTAGGGTTAGAAAAACATTCTGGGAATCAGTGACTAAAGGTTTTTCTCAGGTTCGCCAAACTTAACCTGGGTCAGTTAAAACAATTGGCGGTCCTGTGACCAATGAAAAAAGGTAACCCGAGGTGAGCTTGAGGTTAATTTTGTAGATGAACTATTCTTGGGTAATTAAGAAGATCTAAAAGTCATGTTTTAAAAGGAGATTGATATTTAAACATCAGCTGTCAATAGAAGAAAAGTGTGCCGCCACCTGTTAGCCGTTAATATTCAAATTTTAAATATTTCTTTGCAGGGTTTTTTGCTAGGTTTTGATCCAATGGTCGGTTGCGACAAAATGGGTAGCTAAAATTTATGTTTCATGGATGATTGCAGTCGACAAAAATGATGTGAGGACCTGCACAACCATCACAGGTCATTTCTTGCTTTCTGAGAGTACCAATTTGAGCATTCATGGTGAGACTTTGTGCAGGAAAGTTGATGGATCCAGGTTTCTTGTCCACAAGCAAATGAGGTACAAGGATGGACATGTGAACTAAAATATCTAATTGGCCATAGTATTAAATGGATGTATTTATGATCAGATTTGATGGGCTAGGGTTTGATTATTGTATTGAAAAACCATGTAACCCTAGTTAGGTTTTGACTCTTGCCTGCGTGCAAGGGAGGATGTATATATTGTATTTTTGGAGCTTTTGAGCTCAGAGTTGGACAATTGTAAAAGAAATTCATCTTTTCTTAAGGGTCATCTGTGGTATCATCTCTACCCTCTAACTTATACACTTTGTATTTTCTCCCATTGATAATTAAAGTATTATAGAGGTATTTTGTGACAATTCTTCATGTCCCTATGCTTCCTTATTTGAATTGCCTCTTATTGAATTGAAGTATATGATGTTACAGTGATATCTTAGGGTTCTTGATCCCTCTCTCTTTCTACAACTATTGTGTGTTATTGTGGATGGTTGGATGTGAATGCTTTTGTGGGTATACTTCAACCCCCTAACAATCTTGTCTCATTCCTATGCCGAGTTGTAGAAGTGAATGTTTTCTTGCAGGTCATAAATTGTGTCTAAATCCATCAGTAATGCTATTGTTTGTGAAATCCTCTCTTCCCCTGAATAGCCTCTTTCTATTGCAGATCCATCTATGAAACACTTATTAAAGCCTATTCGGTGAGTTGTGACCTCCTAGACCTATGTTGTTCATTAATTTCATCCTCTATACTGAGATCCAAACCCTAATTTTGATACATCACCTAGTAGGTAGTTTGCTTTCAAGTCATTTCCCTTTCAAGCATTCCTTCTATCCCTTTCCTTAAAAAGATTTACTTTTCATGTCTAGAAGCAAATTAAGGTGATTATCCAAGAGGAACTAGCCTAGAACCTGGAGGTCTCATCTCAGTTAGCATAGGTCCCACACTTGGAGATGATTGCCATGTTATACTAGGTTATCAAGACTATGAGAGCTTGAAACAAGGGTGAAAACTTAGTGTATAACAATTCTGGCATGCCCGGTGGGACAAAAGATCAGATTGAAGTTTAAAGGTGTTCCTTTTGGTTCATCTTTGAAGGATTATGTTATCTCTGATATAAAAGTTGCATAATACAGACCTTTAGAAGTGTTCTATCAAGTATATCTAGCCACTCTACTGATTTCAAAGATCCAAGCTAACCTCATTCAAGGTTTATGAGAAAGATTGAGACTAGAAGCTCAAAGCCTACTCAATTTTCAGAGTTGCCCTCAAAAGGAAGTCACAAAGGCAGGTCAACTCAAAGAACATCCCTTGCAAGGAGAGTTCAATCAACACCTCCTAATACCTTAGAAAGGAGACCTTTTCCCTTTCATTCTAGAAGAAGAGGCAGATCTCTAACTAGAGATCTAGAAGAGGATTCAAATCCAGCAGCAAATATAGCTCATATAGTTGTTAACCTTTAGATTCCAACTCCTGCAATGGCTAGATAGTTTGCCTTTGCACCATTCAACCAGGGAAGTCCATTAGCCTTTTCTCAACATCATGATGTGCCCTTGGTGGCACTTAAGAGTATACCTCATTTCACTAGTGAAGGGTAGACAACTACTTTTGAACACATAAGGTATGTGACCACCATCTACAACATACAAAATATTACTCAAGAGGATGTGGCCACAAAATTATTAGTAGCCTCTCTAAAAGGTAAGGCTCTTGAATGGTTTAGAACTCTAACTATTGGTTCTATTACTTCATGGGATGAATTAGGGGATGCATTAAGTAAGCATTTTGAGGATAAATCAGATAACTTGCCTCTAGTTGAGTAGTTAACAACTATTAAGAGAGACCCTCAAGAGCAAATGATAGATTGCAATAGTAGATTCCTCAAAACATGGAATAGAATTCCAGCATCAGTAAGACCATCAACTGACCATGCTTTCCTATATTATTTGCAAAGCTTGAATAGTCAAATCTCTATCATGATCTAGTCTATGGGTGGTACTTCTTTACCCCAAGCCTTTGACATAGCTATCAGGGCTGAAAATTGTTTAATCCAAGTAGGCATGATTGCTAGAAGGCCACCAATGCCCATCTTTTCTAGCCTTCAACCCATTGCACCTACCCAAGTACCCCCATGTACCCCTACTCCCACCATATTAGCACCTCAGGCTAGTACCAATGGTCAAGAGCTGAAGACAAGTTTCTCTCAAGAGCTAGAAGAATTAAAGAATAGCCAACAAAGCAGTTAGCAAGAGATGACAAATTTATTGTAGACCTTGACTAAGGAAGTTACCAATTTGAAGAAATGAAGTCAAGGAATTAGACCACCATTTCAGCCACAAGGCCAAGGTCCTAATCAACAATATCAGAATCAAGGATAGCCTTATCAGCAAAATAGACCACCATACCAAGGAGGCTATCAAAGACAAAAGAAAAGTTTTAATCAGAGACCATTCCAACCATATAGCCCTGCACCTCTAAATTCTAAAAATCTAGTGAGAGATATGGTTCCTAGTCAAAATAATGTGGCTATGGATAATGAATGGTATTTTCCTTGTAATCAGCCTCATAATCAAGCTACATGTTCAAATGGATGGATGAACCAAGCTCTAATGGTTCAAAATACCTCACAAGCTCAATCAAAGGCTTCATCCAGTGGGTCAGTGCCTCAACAAGAATCACAGGAGAATGAGACTACTCTTTTCAATTGGGAACAACTAGACTTCAATGGAGTCAATGATGAGGTTGCTTTTGTTGCCTATACAAGAGCAAAGAGAAGAGCTCAAGACATGGAAAGTGAAAATTCCAATGCCAAAACCACTACATCTGTAGAGCCATTGTAGCAAGCTAATCCCATCACACCTAAGGAGACTCCTACATTACAAGGAAAGAGAGACAGACTCTCAACAAGGAGGAGCCCATCATGGTGAAGGAACAACAAAGAGTACACACTATGACACCTTTCAATATTGTAGACAACATGAAGAAGGTGAATGTCACCATGTCCATGTGGGACTCTTTGGCTCTTCTAGGACAACCTGAGATTTTGGAGAAGGCCATGAAAGAAGTGGCAACTCCTCAACCTACAAAAGAAGCTGCAAAGCCAGTGCTAGTTAACACTGATCAAGGAAAGGAGGCTCCAAGTAGCAACTCCAAGGCCAATGCCATTCAAGGTAGGAACTCAAAGCCACCTCCCTTTTATGTGTCTCTAATTATTGGAAAATCTTTAGTACATAATTGTATGGTAGATAGTGGAGCTACTAGCACTGTAATGCCCAAGAAGGTAGCTGACCAATTAGGACTGAATTATGAACCCTTCCAAAAGAAGGTGACCCAACCTGATGGATCCTCAGTCAACACTATAGGTGTGGCCAAGGATACTAGTCTAATCCTACATGCTAGTCCTAATTTTTCAATCCTCCTTGATATATATATCATAGATCTCCCTACATCATTTGCTATATGTCTTTCAAGGGAGTTTACAGCTAAGATAGGAGGGTATCTATCCTCTAACTAGTCTCACATGATTTTTCATACAAGGTATGGGACTAAGGTCACCATTAAATTAGAACCATTAGCAGCACACCATATAGAACCATATGTGTCCAATACCATCAATGTAAACTGCCCTATATTTGATAACAGTGACTTCCAAACCATTAGTGAAGCAAGCACAAAGATAGAGAGTATCCCTAATATTATTCTAGATGAAAGAGTTTCAGAGGCCCAAGAAAACCTTGTTTGGGATTTTGGTTTGGGAAGTTATTTGATACAAGAAAGTGGAATTATAGAGCTAAGCCTTCTCAAAGAAGATATTGATTCAGAGGATCAGACCAATCAGGTTTGAGAATTGTTTTTTGATGGAGCTAGAAGTAGACATGGTTCTGGTGGTGGTGCTATGTTAGTGTCCCCAAAAGGAGAAAGGTATTATACTACCTTTAGATTCAGTTTCTCCTACACTAGCAATACTGCAGAGTATGAAAGTCTAGTCAATGGACTAGAGTGGGCTAGAAAAAGAGGGCTTAAGGTATTAAACATTTATGGTGACAATGATTTAGTTGTCAACCAAGTGAGAGGGATAAGTGCAACCAAAAATGACACTTTGAAAGCATACAAACATAAAGTTTGGGATGCAATTGAAGATTTTTGTGCTTTCAATATTGTTGCCATCCCTAGAAAGTTAAATCAAAATGTAGATAGATTAGTTGCTGTTGGATCTCAATATGACATTCCAAATAGCATTTCAAAAGAGATAGATCAATAGCATATCAAAGTGATTGTCAAACCTTCTATTCCTGATAATGATATCAATTGGCAAGTGTTTGACAATGATGAACAAATTCTGCAATTCTTGTTTGAAGAAGATGTTTTTTTAGAGTACAATCAAGATAGGCTATCACAAAGCTATGGTGATCAAGTGATACAACTTAAGTCTAATAAGATGCCTAGAGGTCTTGTCACCTTAGAGACTATCTCAACAAAGATGATGAAATTAAGAGGAACAAAGCTGGCCTGGTAGTCCAACAAGAACATTGTGTTGAACTAGAGTTGGAAACAGGTAAGAGCTTACAATTTGGAAAGGTGAACACTAAATTGGAAAAGCAAGCTTACATCCAATTATTCAAAGAATTTAGTGATGTATTTGCATGGCAGTATGAGGACCTCAAGGGTTTTGATCTTGCCCTTGCTCAGCACACCATTGAATTAGAACCTAATGCCAAACTAGTGAGGCAGAAGCAAAGGCTTGTTAATCCAAAGCTTGAGCCACTTATGCATAAAGAGGTTCTCAAATTGATAGAGAGTGGTATCATCTACCCCATTAAGCATACTAGTTGGGTTTCCAACCTTGTTCTTGACAGGAAGAAGAATGGGGAGTTGAGGTTATGTGTTGACTTCAGGGATCTTAACAGGGGCTCTTTAAAAGACCGCCATCCATTACCCTGAATGGAACAAATTCTATAATGTGTCTCTAGATTTGAGAGATTTTCATTATTGGATGGCTATTCAGGATACAATCAGATCTTAGTGAACAAAGAGGATCAATACAAGACTACATTTACAACCAAGTGGGGAACCATGGCTTATCAAAAGATGCCCTTTGGTTTGTCAAATGCTGGTGCTACATTTCAAAAGGAAATGGATATGGCCTTTAAGAGCCTCATGTACAAGTTTGTATTGGTCTACTTGGATGACATAATTGTCTATTCTAAACATGTAGTAGATCACATCAAACATTTGAGGAAGATTTTGTTAGGAATAAGGTGTCTCAACCTTGGATAATTCCTATTCTTATTATTTGTTTTGTAAATGTTTTTTTTGCAAATAATGTAATTAAGTGTGAGTGTACATGTCTAGTTGGCATGTTGATGTGTCACTCCACTTGATGTGTCGGCATCTTGTGCGTAAGGAGATCATGACTGAAACAGTCATGACGGATTCCTATGATGCATAAGAACTATTTAAGGAATGTGCTATGACAGGTGTAAGAGCATCTTATGACTTGGGCCTATTTGGGTGCCCAAGAAGAAGTGGTTGGTGTGTGTAAGAGAATATGCCAAAAATAGGGTGGTATGACAGATTCTCTTACACTTCTCTTGTGACCATTATTTTTGGCAGATTCTATGACAAGCTGTCATAGTCTATTCTAGGGATGGACACCTATTCTTGGGATTGCATGTAACAACTATGTACATGTGGCTTTGTGCATGGGTCTTGGTGGTTGTGCCTATTTTTGGGTCCAGAGGAGTCTATATATATGATGCTACTCCTATGGGAGATATATAACAGAAATTTAAGTCTTGTTGGCTTTGTCTCTCATTTCCTGAAAGAACTTGCATTGCAAGTGTATTGTAATCTTTGTGTTGAAGATAATACATTGTGCAAGTTTTGGAGTGCTGGGGTTTTTTACTGAAAGGTTTTCCCCAGGGTATATCATTGTGTCATTCTCTATTTTTCTATATATATGGTATGTGGTTGCAATATCTTTGTTAAAGTAGTTAATGAATCTGAAATTGTAAGGATTTATAAGAATTTGCACAATACTCTCCTATAGAGATTAGCGTAGGAAGCTGTTTCCGCACCTGAGTTTCCTTACAAGTGGTATCAGAGCTTGATCAACTTTTGATCCTAGTTGTTGGGTAGGGTTTTTTGAGCTAATTTCAAGTTTGAGTGGGAGTTTTTTGCAGAGCATTCTGAATCTTATTTGTAGATTGAGATGGCAAGTTCATCATATGGAAGAATGGAGGTGGAGAAATTTAATAGCACTAATTTTGAGTTGTGGAAACTCAAGATGGAAGACATGTTGGAAGATCGTGACCTATGGGAAGTGACTTCAAGTGCTACAAGACTAGCAACTATAGCTCAAGTAGATTGGGATATCAAAGAACGTAAAGCTAAGGGTCTCATAAGACTCTATTTAACCGATGCAGTCCTTCTGAATGTTCTAGATGAGAAAATCGCAAATAGTTTGTGGGAAAGACTTGCGGCCATGTATCAGGCCAAATTTCTGGTGAACAAGTTATTCCTGAGGAAGAAGTTGTACTCTCTATGAATGGAGGAAGGTGGATCCTTAACGGATCATTTAAATGCATTTAATCTACTGGCTGCACAATTGACATCAGCTGGTGTCAAGTTAGAGGAGGAGGATCGTTGCTACACACTTTTGTGTTCTTTACCGGATTCATGGGACCATCTTGTGATGGCTCTCAGAAGCACTTTAGTCACCTTCAAAATGGATGATGTGGTGTCTTCGCTGCTATCAGAGGAGATGTGGAGAAAGCCTTCCGTTTCTGAAAAAGAAGCCCTTGCTGTTCGTAGGAGATCCACTGAAGGAGGGAAGAAAAATGACAATAAGTCTGACAATAAGGGTAGATCCAAATCCCATGGGAAGTCAAAGACTTCCAATAAGTCTAAGGCAAAATATTGGAACTGTGATAAATCTAGGCACTTTCGTAAAGACTGTAAAGAGTCGAAGAAGAAGAAGAAAGGTTCAGATTCAGCTTCAAAAAGATCTCAAGAAGATGGCGATGCATTCATCGTGGCTTTGGTAGCCCATGCATCTGATGATGTGTGGTTGGTTGACTCAGGTGCATCTTTTCACATGACCTCACATCGAAACTGGTTCTCAAAATATGAAGAGTTCGATGTTGGAAAGGTGTACTTGGGTGATGATTCTCACCTAAAGATAGTTGGACGTGGAAGCGTCACTATCAAATTTTTTGATGGACGAGTAAAGGGAATCAACGGAGTTATGCACATTCTAGGTTTGGCATGAAACCTATTATCTGTAAGTATGCTGAATGATGTAGGTGTGCAAGTTGTTTTTTTGAAAGAAGGATGCAAGATGATGAGAGGATCAATAGTGCTTGTAAGGGGTACTAGGAGAGGTACCTTATTTCAGCTAGATGCATGTATTCCTCTATGTAATAGTTCTTCATCCTCACCATCTGAACAAGCAGTGAAGAAGTTTGTTGCTATTGGTTCCGATGGTAGTGCAAATACTTTGGAAGGTAAGCTTCCTACAGAAAAGACAATGTTGTGGCATATGAGATTTGGCCACATTGGTGAAAAGGGTCTAAGAACCCTGAAAAATAAAAATCTCATTGAGGGGTTAAATGATTGCAATCTCAAGTTCAACTTCTGCGGACACTGTATCTATGGTAAATAGAATCATGTTTAGTTTTACTCTAGTTCTCACAAATCTTCTGATGTTTTGGATCTTATTCATCCTGATGTATTTGGTCCTATAAAAGTTCCTTCAATCTCCAAGTCTGTATTTTTTGCATCTTTCATAAATGATTACAGTAGAAGGACGTGGATTTATTTCCTTAAAAGTAAGACACAAGTCTTTAGTCGGCTCAAGGAATTTAAAGCTCTTGTAGAGAATCAGACTAGTAAGAAGATTAAGTGTGTGAGAACTGACAATGGTGGTGAGTTTTGCTTAGCAAAGTTTGAATAGTTCTATAAAGAACAAGGTATCAAGAGGCATAAGACAACTCCTTATACCCCACAGCAAAATGGAGTTGCAGAGAGAATGAACAGGACACTGATGGAGAAGGCTAGGAGTATGCTTAGTGGAGCTGGTTTAGAACAAAGGTTTTGGGCCAAAGCTGTGGCCACTGCTTGCTATCTGGTTAACAGATCTCCTACATCAGCCCTTGTTGGTAAGACACCCATGGAGGTGTGGTCTGGTAAGAAGCCTTCAATTAGACATCTTCGTGTTTTTGGTTGTGAAGCTTATGCACATGTTCCAAAGGAGAAAAGATCTAAGTTGGAAAACAAAGTTGTTAAATGTATTTTCATCAGATACAGTGCTGGTGTGAAAGGATACAAGCTTTGGAATCCTGTGACTAGTAAGGTGTTGTATAGTAGAAATGTTATTTTCAGAGAGCTAACATCTTCTCCTATTGTGCTACAACCAGATGAAAAAGAAAAGGAAAAAGATGTTGTTCAGTTGCCTCCTACCCCTGAGAAGACTGAACAGAGAGACCATGTTGGGTCTAATGACAAGGAGAGCTCTAGCAGCTCTGATAGTTCAAAAGAAGAGGAAGAACAACCTCAACCGCAACCCTTGAGGAGATCCACGAGAGAAAGAAAGAAACTAGAAAGGTTTGGTTATTCTATGTTAGATTCTAGTTGTGCCTTTGCTTTGATTACTAACACTGATGAGCCTAGATCTGTGAAAGAGGCTTTGGGCATGGAAGATGCAGGTTCCTAGATTGAGGCTATGGATGATGAGATGGCTTCATTAGAGAAAAAAAAAACTTGGGACCTTGTACCTTTGCCTAAAGGTAGAAAATCTATTGGCTGTAAATGGGTGTTCAAGAAGAAATTTTGTGCAAATGGCAGTGTTGAAAGGTATAAAGCTAGATTGGTTGCAAAGAGACCTGTATTCACAGGTAGAGGGAATAGATTATGGTGAAATATTCTCTCCTGTTGCAAAGTTGACATCCATTAGATTTCTATTATCTCTTTCTGCATCATATGATTTAGAGATAGAACAGATGGATGTGAAGACAACTTTCCTTCATGGTGATTTAGAGGAAGAGATTTATATGTCACAGCCTGAGCACTACATTGTTAAAGGTAAAGAATCCTTAGTTTGCAGATTAAAGAAATCTCTATATGGTTTGAAGCAATCTCCTAGGATGTGGTACCTTAAGTTTGATGCCTTTGTGTTGTCAATTGGATTTGTAAGATCAAAATTAGATCATTGTGTTTATTTCAGAGTTGAAAATAATCACCTTCTTATTGTTGCATTATATGTTGATGATATGTTGCTGTTTGGGAGGGGTAAGGGCATGATTTCTTATTTTAAATCTCAGTTGTCAGCATAGTTTGAGATGAAAGATCTTGGGGTAGCTAGGTACATCTTGGGTATGGAAATCAGTAGAGACAAGTCTAACAAAAAACTTTGGTTGAGTCAGAGTAAGTATGTGAAGTCTGTGTTGGACAGGTTCAACATGGCAGATTGTAGACCACTATGTGTTCCTATTTCTGTGGGAACAAAGTTATCTGTAGATGATTGTCCAAAATCTCCTAGTGAGATGGAGGACATGAGTAGAGTACCTTATGCTAGTGCAGTTGGCAGTCTTATGTATGCTATGGTCTGTACTAGACCAGACATTGCCCAAGCAATGGGAGTCCTGAGTTAGTTTATGGCTAATCTTGGATGGGTACATTGGGATACAGTTAAGCGAGTATTCAGATATTTGAGGGGTACATTAGATCAGTCCATATGTTATCATGGTAACTCTTCTGGATCTCCGTATTTAATTTGTATTCATGAGTTTGTGGATTCAGATTGGGTAGGTGATATTGACAGTAGGAGATCCACCAGTGCTTATGTGTTCACTATGTTTGGTGGTGCCATCAGTTGGATGAGTAAGCGACAACCTATGGTTGCTTTGTCCACTACAGAAGCTGAGTACATGGCTGCTACTCACGCTTGTAAAGAAGCCATTTGGTTTAGAAGATTGTGTTCTGATGTTGGTGTTGATGCAGAACAAATTACTATTTGGTGTGATAGTCAGAGCGCTATTTTCCTTGCAAAGAATCCAACTTTCCATGCCAGAACGAAGCACATTGATGTGCAGTTTCACTTTGTGAGAGATATGGTGGAAGATGGAAAGATAAATTTGGAGAAGGTAGATACTGTGAAGAATGTTGCAGATGCATTAACGAAACTAGTGGGCACTGAGAAGTTTAGATGGTGTTCGGAGTCTATGGGCCTTTTGGCCTATAGCGGTTAAAATTCCTGTTATGTTCCTATTGCTCTTACAATGTGTTTGACAAGTGGGAGAATGTTAGGAATAAGGTGTCTCAACCTTGGATAATTCCTATTCTTATTATTTGTTTTGTAAATGTATTTTTTGCAAATAATATAATTAAGTGTGAGTGTACATGTCTAGTTGGCATGTTGATGTGTCACTCCACTTGATGTGTCGGCATCTTGTGCATAAGGAGATCATGACTGAAATGGTCATGATGGATTCCTATGACGCGTAAGAATTATTTAAGGAATGTTCTATGACAGGTGTAAGAGCATCTTATGACTTGGGCCTATTTGGGCACCCAAGAAGAAGTGGTTGGTGTGTGTAAGAGAATATGCCAAAAATAGGTTGGTATGATAGATTCTCTTACACTTCTCTTCTGACCATTATTTTTGGTAGATTCTATGACAAGCTGTCATAGTCTATTCTAGGGATGGATGCCTATTCTTGGGATTGCATGTAACAACTATGTACATGTGGCTTTGTGCATGGGTCTTGGTGGTTGTGCCTATTTTTGGGTCCAGAGGAGTCTATATATATGATGCTGCTCCTATGGGAGATATATAATAGAAATTTAAGTCTTGTTGGCTTTGTCTCTCATTTCTTGAAAGAACTTGCATTGCAAGTGTATTGTAATCTTTGTGTTGAAGATAATACATTGTGCAGGTTTTAAAGTGCTGGGGTTTTTTACTGAAAGGTTTTCCCCAGGGTATATCATTGTGTCATTCTCTATTTTTCTGTATGTATGGTATGTGGTTACAATATCTTTGTTAAAGTAGTTAATGAATATGAAATTGTAAGGATTTATAAGAATTTGCACAATACTCTCCTATAGAGATTAGTGTAGGAAGTTATTTCCGCACCTGAGTTTCCTTACAATTTTTTGAAAGGTGTAGAGAATTTTAGATATCTCTTAATCCCAAGAAATGTGTGTTTGTAGTCCATGAAGGAAAATTGTTGAGATATGTAGTATCCAAAGAAGGGATCATAGTAGATCCTGAGAGAATTGCAGCCATGTTAGAGCTACCCTTGCCACACCATAAGAAAAGTCTCCAATATTTCATAGGAAAGATTAATTTTGTTAGGAGGTTCTTGCCTAACATTGCAAATTTAGTAAAGCCTTTGACAGCCATGTTAAAGAAGAGTTTAGCTTTTAGTTGGACTAAAGAAGGAAAAATCAATTTCCAAGCTATCAAAGAGGCCTTAATAGAAGCTCTTGCCTTGCTAAACCCAAATTTCAGTAAGGATTTTATCCTTTATGCTTATGGAGGTCATGATGCTATATCTGCAATGTTGACTCAAGAAAATTTAGATGGATTGGAGTAGCCTATTACTTTCTTTAGCAAAGGTTTAGAAGAATATGAACAGAGATACTCTTTTGTAGAGAAACATGTACTTGCTATGGTAAAGAGCCTAAAAAAGTTTAGATATTTGTTGACCCATAGCAGGGTACACTTGAAAGTTACTCATCCAAGTGTCAAAGTATTTTTTCTTTCCAAGGACCTAAATGAGAAAGGAGTTGGTTGGATCACTAGGGTGATGAAATATGACATATATATTCACACTACCAAGCTGGTTAGAGGAAGAGGTCTTTGTGAGCATTTGGCAGAGGATGAAAGTTCAAAGAAATTAGAGAAAATAGATGCATCTCTGGTGGTGCATTCTATAGAAGAACAAGCCAAGGCAACAAGCTGGTTGCCTAATATGATCAATTATTTGAAGACAGGACAATGCCCTACAGGCCTAAATTCAGCAAAAAGGAGGTATTATAGGTTACAATCTATTCCTTTTGTGCTAATTGATGAAGTTATTTTTAGAAAGGATAACAACGGTGTCCTTTTAAGATGCATTGATTCAGAAAAGATAGCTGATGTCCTATTTGAATTTCATGATGGACCTTTTGGAGGTCACTTTTCTCCTAGGACTACTACTTTTAAAATCATGAGGGCTGGATACTATTGGCCATATATCTTTAAGGATAGTCATGATTATGTGAGGAAATGCATCAAGTGTGCCATGTTTGCAGGAAAAACAAGGCTTTTAGCCTTGCCCCTATAGCTAGTCAGAACAGAGAAACCTTTCATTAAATGAGGTATAGACTTCATTGGAATGATCAATCCTCCATCTAGTGTAGGACATAAATGGATAATTACTGCAACTGATTACTTCACCAGATGGACGGAGGTAGTTGCATTAAAAGAAGCCAATGAGAATGCTGTATTGAGTTTTTATGATGACATAATTCATAGATTTGGCATTCCAGATTCCATAATTTCAGATAATGCATTAGCATTCATAGACCTCAAAGTTTCAGAGTGGGCAGTCAAGAATGGCATCTATCTGAATACCAGTTCCAATTACTACCCTCAAGGCAATGGCTTAGCTAAATCAACAAACAAGAATTTGATTAGGATAATAAAGAAGACTCTGCAAGACAAACAGAGGGATTGGCATACTAAGCTCAAGTCTACATTATGGTTAGACAGAATTACCCCAAAGAAGATCATTGGTAATTCTCCTTACATGCTAGTATATGGCAAAGAGGCTAAGTTGTCCATTTCAACTGAATTGTCAGCTCTAGACTTAGCCACTCAATATGCTCTATTTGAAGAGGAGGATCCCTTGCAGATCAGGTATGCTCAGCTCATGGAGTTGGAGGAACTCAGAGATAGGTCCATGAAAGACATGGAATTCCATTAGATTCAGACAAAGAAGGGTTTTGATAAAAGAGCCAGGGTCAGAAACTTCAAGGTTGGAGATGTAGTTCTCAAGTGGGATAAGTTCAGATCCAGGCCTGGTAGACATACCAAATTTGATTCATTTTGGGGTGGACCATTTGTCATAACAGAGTGCAAGGGATCCAATGCTTTTTAGCTATCAACTCTTGAAGGAGATGCCTTGCCAATCTCGGTGAATGCTTTCTACTTGAAGCCCTGCTTTGAGGTTAATCCCTCGCTGTAAATTCTTATAAATATGTGTTTTCTTGCTTTCTTCTTATTTTCTAGGTTAGTTTCCTACTTTCCAAGAAGTGCCTATGCACAACAAGTCTCTGTTTCCATTTTTGCCTCTTTGTCAAAGTTTTGTGTTCTTGAGATGACCCCATGCCCAATGGATATGTCAAGACCACTGATCTATGTCTAGCCGGCTGACATCTAGCAGAAATCACCAAAATGTTGCCCTAATTTTTCATATGCATGCAAATTTATCCAATTCCCATTTCAAGGTCTATATTTTTATCCTTCCAAGTGTTCTACAAAATTTCATGGCTTTATCTTTTTCCCTCTGGTCTCTGCAACTATTTCTAGGTCTCTGGCTAGGTGCAAAAAACCCTTAAAAATTCATAAAACTAGCCATTGTGTTAGAAAACCCTTTGGCCTGTTATATTTCTTTGTTACTTTATCTCGGCCACTTAAGTCCCTTCATTTTGCATGTGTGTTTTAAAAATCCTTCAGTTGCCAAATCTTCAATTCCCAGTGGTTAACCCCTTAACATTTAGCGATCCCACGAGTGGTTACCATTTCGGTTGGTGGTCTCAGTTTAGTGGCCAAGTCAAGATCCTAGATCTATGGTTATCGCATGATCTCATAGGGTCAGAAGAGTCTATGAGATTTTGTGATGATCATCGATCTTCCTTTTCCTTCAGCATAGTATCTTGTCAGTGGGACCGGTTCCACCTCATCTAATTTGGTAGCTTCTGATTCGTTGGCAGTTGGTGATTCGGCTATTTGTTGTGGGGCTATTATCAGGAAATGTGCTACGTGTATTTGAAGGGGTGGCATTTGATTGGTTGGTGAGAGTATAGTGTGGAGACAAGTTAGCAGAGGCCTAGCAGGCTGCCTTTCCTTTCAATCCAATGGTGGTCTCATGATCGCAAGGGCCCATAATATTCTTTGCGATCATGCGACAACCATTGATCTTGCTTTATCTCTAGGGTCTGTCAGGTGGGTCCTTCTTTGGTGACATGCTTGTTTTCTAGTGGCTCCCAGGAAATGACTAGGATCTATTAGTGGGACCGTGTGAGAAGGTCTACGGATGTGTCAGAAAGGCAAAGATCTACAGTTGTCATATGATCTCATAGAATCTTTTGACCCTAGGAGATCATGTGACAACTATTTGATGAGAATCTCTAGGTCGTGGGTACGATGTGCTACCTGGCACTGACATGCTTGCATTTGATTGGTTCTTGTGTGATGATAGGGACTCATCTATCAGTCTAATGTGTCATGAGGTCCTAGTTTTAAAGGGATCTCTGCCTAGCACATGATCTGAAAGAATATTCAGGGGCCATGAGATCATGTGCCCACCGTCAGATTGGAATCCAGTTCTCAATGGGTCTGTTGTCAGAGCCTGTCGAGGTGTTTGCTAATGAAGCGGCCAGAGCAAATAAAAGATTGCCAAGTGGAAAATGGGCCTAGGGTTAGAAAAACATTCTGTGAATCAGTGACTAAAGGTTTTTCTTAGGTTCGCTAGACTTAACCTGGGTCAGTTAAAACAATTGGCGGTCCTGCGACCAATGAGAAAAGGTAACCCGAGGTGAGCTTGAGGTTAATTTTGTAGACAAATGGTTCCCAGGTAATTAAGAAGATCTAATAGTCATGTTTTAAAAGGAGATTGAGATTTAAACATCGGCCATCGATAGAAGAAAAGTGTGGCACCACCTATTAGCTGTTAATATTCAAATTTTAAATATTTCTTTGCAGGGTTTTTTGCTAGGTTTTGATCCAGTGGTTGGTTGCGAAAAAATGGGTAGCTAAAATTTATGTTTCAAGGATGATTACAATTGGGGAAAATGATGTGAGGACCTGCACAGTCATCACAGGTCATTTCTTGCTTTCTGAGAGTACCAATTTGAGCATTCATGGCGAGACTTTGTGCAGGAAAGTTGATGGATCTAGGTTGCTTGTCCGAAGGCAAATGAGGTATAGGGATGGACACATGAACTCAAATATCTGATCGACCATAGTATTACAGAGATGTATTTATGATCAGATTTGATGGGTTAGGGTTTGATTATTGTATTAAAAACCATGTAACCCTAGTTAGGTTTTGACTCTCGCTTGCGTGCAAGGGAGGATGTATATATTGTATTTTTGGAGCTTTTGAGCTCAGAGTTGGACAATTGTAAAATAAATTCATCTTTTCTTAAGGGTCATCTGTGGTATCATCTCTACCCTCTGACTTATATAGTTTTATTTTCTCCCATTGATAATTAAAGTATTGCAGAGGTATTTTGTGACAATTCTTCATGTCCCTATGCTTCCTTATTTGAATTGCCTCTTATTGAATTGAAGTATATGATGTTACAGTGATATCTTAGGGTTCCTAATCCCTCTCTCTTTCTACAACTATTGTGTGTTATTGTGGATGGTTGGATGTGAATGCTTTTGTGGGTATACTTCAACCCCCTAACAATCTTGTCTCATTCCTATGCCAAGTTGTAGAAGGGAATGTTTTCTTGCAGGTCATAAATTGTGTCTAAATCCATCAGTAATGCTATTGTTTATGAAATCCTCTCTTCCCCCAAATAGCCTCTTTCTATTGTAGACCCTTCTATGAAACACTTATGCAAGCCTATTCAATGAGTTGTGACCTCCTAGACCTAAGTTGTTCATTAATTTCATCCTCTATACTAAGAGCCAAACCCTAATTTTGATGCATTACCTAGTAGGTAGTTTGCTTTCAAGTCATTTCCCTTTCAAGCATTCCTTCTATCCCTTTCCTTCAAAAGATTTAATTTTCATGTCTAGAAGAAAATTAAGGTGATTATCCAAGAGGAACCAGCCTAGAACCTGGAGGTCTCATCTCAGTTAGCATAGGTCCCACACCTGGAGATGATTCCCATGTTATACTATGTTATCAAGACTATGAGAGCTTGAAACAAGGGTGAAAACTTAGTGCATAACAGGACCAATGCCACGTGTTGCTAACTTGCTCGAATATGATTGGTTGTCATGTGCTGATGAGGATTTGCAGGTGGACTAGTGTGTCAATGGGGTCCTAGTTCTAAAAGGATCTACGGCTGGCGCATGTTTTGAAGGAATATTTGAGGGCCATGAGATCATGCACCCACTGTTGGATTGGACTCTTGTCTTCAGCGGGATAAATGTTAGAAGGTCACAAAGGTGTATTCCTACAAAGCAGTCAGAACAAATAAAAGAGTGACAAGTGGCAAGTCTAGGCCCAGGGTTTAAAGAGTTCTTCATGACTTAAGAGGACAAAATTCAAAGTGGGTCCAAGCTGATAGATATGATGACATGCTAAAGTTTCATTGGCTGTAGTGTGCCGAGGTTGGCCAAAAACTTTTCAAAAGGGTTTTATAATTGTTGTCACGTATCATGGCCGTTCATCTACCGGAAAGGATTATGCATTGATGATTGTGTTTTAATTTCTGACCTGCTAGCCATTAACATTTAAATTCAAATTTCCTATGAAGTTTTGTTAGGGTTTTGCTTTTTTCAACCATACACGACATCGGTTAGCTCAGAAATTAAATTCTCAGGATGGTTGTGGTTGTGAAGATGATAGAAGTGACTCTTGGCTGGCGTTTGTAGGGTTGTTTGCCGCATTTTCATGATAGGAGGTGCTAGAAAGAGTTGGCACCACCTTTTGAACGGTGTTGTTACCTAGGGAAATAAGATCAAATTGTGAGCCTTCATGGCTTAGCGAAGTTGCAAGTGGGTAGATGAGTCGAGGTTTTTGTGTTTGCAGGTGAGTTCAGTAAAATAGGATCAACACGCAAAGGAAGATTTGATCTAATTGCCGGTGTTCTCAATGTTTTGATGATGGTAATAAATGTACCTTTAGGGTTTGATTATTGTATTGTAAAACCACGTAACCCTAGTTAGGTTTTTGACTCTTGCCCGCGTGCAGTTGAGATGTATATATTGTATTTTTAGAGCTTTTGAGCTTAGAGAGTTCACATTTTGTAAAGGAGAGAGTCCACTTTTGATCCGATTTAGATGTTTTGTGGGTATACTTCAGCCCCCTAACAATCTTGTCTCAATCCTACACCAAATTGCAGAAGTGAATGTCTGCTTGTAGGTCATAGGTTTTGTCTTATGTTCAGGCCCTCCTATGAAACACTTATGAAAATGTATTCAGTAAGTTGTGACCTACTAGACCTAAGCCTTTCATTCATTCTATCCCTCTATGCTGCAATTCATACCCTAATTTGGGTGTATCACCTAGTAGGTAGTTTGCTTTCAGTCATTTCCCTTTCCAAGCATTCCTTCTATCCCTTTCCCTCAAAAGTTTTACTTTTCCTGTCAAGAAGAAAATTAAGGTGATTATCCAAGAGGAATGAGCATAGAACCTGGAGGTCTCATTTCAGTTAGCATAGGTCCCACAACCTGGAGATGATTCCCATGTTATACTAGGTTATCAAGACTGTGAGAGCTTGAAACAATGGTGCAAACTTAGTGTATAACAGAAACCTTGAATAAAATTCAGCCATTGTAATCCTTCCCCACCTTTGCATCCCTCATCCATAACCCTCTGTCATACAATCCTTCATCGACAAAATCCCTAGGGTTTTTGGGAACTAAATCTTTTATCTTAGATGTCCCATTCTCTGAGGGTGGAAGTAACTGAAGTAAATCTTCAAAAACCCCCCTATCCTTATATTTGATTTTCCCTGAAAGCTCTCTTTTGGGTGGCATTTTAACTAGGGTTTTAGAAAAGTATACAAATACTAGATTAAAATCACCCACATAAAATTGTTATACACTAAGTTTTCACCCTTGTCTCAAGCTCTCGTAGTCTTAATAACTCAGTATAACATGAGAATCATCTCCAGCTTGTTGGACCTTTGCTAACTGAGATGAAACCTCTAGGTTCTAGGCTGGTTCCTCTTGGATAATCACCCTAATTTGCTTCTAGACATGAAAGTAAACATTTGAAGGGAAAGGGATAGAAGGAATGCTTGTAAGGGAAATGACTTGAAAGCAAACTACCTACTAGGTGATGCACCGAAACTAAGGTTTGGATCTCAGTATGTAGGAATGAAATCAATGAAAAGTTTAGGTCTAGTAGGTCACAACTTACTAAATAGGCTTGCATAAATATTTCATAAGAGGGCCTGAAAATAAGACACAACTTATGACCTGCAAATAGACATTCACTTCTACAACTCGGTGTAGGATTGAGACAAGACTGTTAAGGGGGCTGATGTATACCCATAAGAACATCCAAATCAGATCAAACATAGTAAAACACAAGATTGTAGAAAGCAAGAGGGATCAGGAACCCTAAAATATCATTGAAAACATGTAGATACTTTGATCCAATAAGAGATAATCCGAACAAGGAAGCATAGGGACATGAAGGATTGTCACAAAATACCTCTGCAATATTTGAATCATCAATGGGAGAAATACAACTGTATAAGCTAGAGGGTAGAAATGGTACCACAAATGGCCCTTAAGAAAGTATGAATTTCTTCTACAAATTGTCCAACTCCTTTTGCTAAAGGCTCCAAAACAATATATACATACTCAACTGCACGCAGGTAGGAGTCAAATTTAACCTAACTAGGGTTACAGATCCACAATAATATTGAACCCTAAAGGTACATTGATTACTCATCACAAAAATCTCTGAGAACACTGGTCATCAGATCAGATCTTTCTCTTGCGTGTTGTTCCTAGACTGAGTCCACTTGCAGACACAACAACTATGACCCATCTACCCACCTGCAACTGCACTAAGCCATGAAGGCTTCAAATTTGATCTTATTTCCCTGGAAGAGGTACTGCTTGCAAAGGTGGTGCCAACTCTTTTCATTACTTCCTAGTGCGGGAACATGACACAATACCCTGCAACACCAGCCAATGGTCACCTCCATCACCCTCTCAACCACAACCATCCTAAGAAATCAATTCCTGAGCTAACCGACATCATGCATGGCTGAAAGAATGCAAAACCCTCACAGAGATATTCAAATTTGAATATTAACGGCTAGTAGATATATTTTAAAATGTGACCCTCAATGAATAACCTTCCCGGCAGATGAACTACCAAGATGCGCCCTTTAAAATAGTCAAAAACCCTTCCCGACAATTCAACTGCCACTGCGGCAGTCAACAGCCAATCAAACTGCACCATTTCAAATACATGTTACAACCTTCTAACATCAGACCCATCACTTCAGATACCGATCTAACGGCGGGCGTATGATCTCATAGCCCCAGAATATTTTTTACATTTTTATGCCAACCACTAGATCCTTACCTTTCTGAGACCCCTCTGATAATGGACCCATGACAAATCTAGTCATCACCACGTAGACCAATCAAATTCAAGCATGTCAACATATAAGGACCCACCAAAGGAAGTTCTGACACCAACCAAGATCAGCGGTTGTCGTAAGATCGCAAGCCCTGACACAAACCCTTGCGAAGATATGCTAGCCATTGATCCTCTGCAAATGTTAGAGCCTCCTGACCGCTAAAAGGGCCCGGCCCCACTGACAACCTTCCACCTATATTCAACCTTAACCAATCATAGGCCACCAAAATAGATCCACGTAGCACCAATCCCATTGACACATTGGACTCTACAGGTAGGAGAAATCGATGATCATCGTAAGATCTCAAGGAATCTTCTGATCCTATGAGATCATGTGACAACCGTCAGATTCAGAATCTTGACCTGGCCATTTGAACTAAGACCGCCAACCTAAATAGTAATCACTCATGGGATTGCTGAGTGTTAAGGAGTTAGCCGCCAGGAATCAAAGACTTGGCGACTAAAGGGTTAACAAAGGGCACGTGCAAATAAGAAACTTAAGTTGTCGAAAAGGTAACATGAAAATATAACAAGGCTTAGGGTTTCTTGGATTTTTGAACACCAACGGCTAGTTTTATGAAATTTTTTAACTGCAGACCAAGGAGATAATAAATTTGCAGAGACCAAAGAACATGGAATAAATTCATGAAAATTTTAGGGATGGTAGACATGGTAAAAATGGAGGCTTGGGTATGGTTTTCAGCCAAATTTGAATGCATATGAAAATTTGGGTAACATTTTGGTGATTTCTATTGGATGTTAGCCTGCTAGACATGGAAACCAGTGACCTTGAACATCCATTAGGCATGGGGACATCAAAATTTTCAAAATTCTCACAGGGAGATGGAACTGGAACTATGCTCAGAGCACTTCTTACAAAACAAGGAACTAACTAGAAAGTAGGAAGAAAGCAGGAAAACATTTTTTACAAAATTTATAGAGAGGGATCAACTTCAAAACAAGGTTTCAGGTGGAAACCATTCACATAAATAGGTTAGGGGACTCCCTCCATAGTTGAAAGTTGAAAAGCATTGGAGCCCCTACATTCTGTTCTAACAAATGACCCACCCCAAAAGGAGTCAAATTTTGTGTGCCTGCTAGGTCTTGACCTAAACTCATCCCACTTGAGGACTACATCCCCAACCTTGAAATCTTTGACTTTGGCTCTTTTTTCAAAACTCCTCTTTGTTTGATTCTGATGAAATTCCATATCTTGCATTGACTTTCTTCCGAGTTCTTCTAATTCCATCAATTGAGAATATCTGATCTGTAAGGGATCCTTTTCATCAAATAGGGCATATTGAGTAGCTAAGTCCAGAGCTGGTAATTCTGTTGAAATTGACAACTTAGCCTCCTTGCCATACACTAACATGTAAGGAGAATTACCAATGATTTTCTTTGGGGTAATTCTGTCTAACCACAAGGTAGATCTGAGCTTTGTGTGCTGATCTCTTTGATTCTCTTGAAGGGTCTTCTTGATTATCCTAATCAAGTTCTTATTGGTGGATTCTGCCAAGCCATTGCCTTGGGGGTAATAATTTGAACTAGTATTCAGATAGATGTCATTCTTGACTGCCCACTCTGAGACTTTGAGGCCTGTGAATGCTAAGGCATTATCTGAAATGATGGAATTAGGAGTGGCAAACCTATGGATTATATCGTCATAAAATATTAGGACAACACTCTCATTGGCTTCTTTCAATGCAATTGCTTCTGTCCATCTAGTGAAGTAGTCAGTTGTAGTAATTATCCATTTATGTCCTGCACTAGATGGAGGATTGATCATTCCTATGAAATCTATGCCCCACCTCATGAAGGGCTGATCTATTCTGACTGGCTATAGGGGTAAGGCTGCAAGCTTTTCTTTTCCTACAAACATGGCACACTTGATGCATTTCCTAACATAATCATGACTATCCTTAAAGATAGATGGCCAATAGTATCCAGCCCTCATGATCTTAAAAGTAGTAGTCCTAGAAGAAAAGTGACCTCCAGAAGGTCCATCATGAAACTCGAATAGGATGTCTGCTACCTTTTCTGAATCTATGCATCTTAAAAGGACACCATTGTGATCATTCCTAAAAAGAACATCATCAATCAGCACAAAAGGAATAGATTTTAACCTATAATACCTTCTTTTTGCTGAATCTAGGCCTGCAGGACATTGTCCTATCTTCAAGTAGTTGATCATATTAGGCAACCAACTTGTTGCCTTGGCTTGTTCTTCTGTAGAGTACACCACCAGAGATGCATACATTTGCTCTAATTTCTTTGAACTTTCATCCTCTACCAAATGCTCACAAAGACCTCTTCCTCTAACCAGCTTGGTAATTTAAATATCAATGTCATATTCCATCACCTTGGTGATCCAACTAGCTCTTTTCTCATTTAAGTCTTTGAAGAGCAAAAACTCTTTGACACTTGGATGAGTAACTTTTAAATGTACCTTGCTATGGGTCAATAAATATCTAAACTTTTTGAGGCTCTTTACCATAGCAAGCACATGTTTCTCTACAAAAGAGTACCTTTGTTCATATTCTTCTAAACCTTTGCTAAAGAAAGCAATAGGCTACTCCAATCCATCTGAATTTTCTTGAGTCAACATTGCAGAGATAGCATTATGACCTCCATAAGCATAAAGGATGAATTCCTTACTGAAATTTGGGTTTAAGAGGGCAGGAGCTCCTGTTAGGGCCTCTTTAATGGCTTGGAAATTGGCCTTCCCTTCTTCAGTCCAACTAAAAGCTAAACTCTTCTTTAACATGGCTGTCAAAGGCTTGAGTAAATTTGCAATGTTAGGGAAGAACCTCCTGACAAAGTTAATATTTCCTATGAAAGATTGGAGACTTTTCTTGTTATGTGGTAGGGGTAGCTCTAGGATAGCTGCAATTCTCTCAGGATCCATTGTAATTCCTTCTTTGGATACTACATATCCTAACAATTTTCCTTCATGAACTACAAACACACATTTCTTGGGATTAAGATATATCCAAAATTCTCTACACCTTTCAAAAATCTTCCTCAGATGTTTGATGTGGTCTACTACATGCTTTGAATAGATAGTTATGTCATATAAGTAGACCAACACAAACTTGTACATTAGGCTCTTAAAGGCCATATCCATTGCCTTTTGAAATGTAGCACCTACATTTGACAAACCAAAGGGCATCTTTTGATAGGCCATGGTTCCTCACCTGGTTGTAAATGCAGTCTTGTATTGATCCTCTTCATTTACTAAGATCTGATTGTATCCTGAATAGCCATCCAATAATGAAAATCTCTCAGATCTAGAGACACATTGTAAAATTTGTTCCATAGAGGGTAGTGGATGGCGGTCCTTTAATGAGGCCCTGTTAAGATCCCTGAAGTCAACACATAACCTCAGCTCCCCATTCTTCTTCCTGACAGGAACAAGGTTGGAAACCTAACTAGTATGCTTAATGGGGTAGATGATACCACTCTCTATCAATTTGAGCACTTCTTTATGCATAAGTGGCTCAAGGTTAGGATTAACAGGCCTTTTCTTTCACCTCACTGGTTTGGCATTAGGTTCTAATTCAATATTGTGTTGAGCAAGGGCAGGATAAAAAACTTTGAGATCCTCATATTTCCATACAAAAACATCATTGAATTCTTTGAATAACTGAGTGTAAGCTTGCTTCTCCAATTCAATATTCACTTTTCCAAATTGTAGGCTCTTACCTAGTTCCAACTCTAATTCAACACAATATTCTTGTTGAACTACCAGGCCAGCTTTGTTTTTCTTAACTTGATCATCCTTGTTGAAGATAGTATCCAAAGTAACAAGACCTCTAGGCATCTTATTGGACTTGAGTTGTATTACTTGATCACCATAGTTTTGAGATAGCCTATATTGATTGTGTTCTGAAAAAACATCTTCTTCAAACAAGAACTGTAGAATTTGTTCATCATTGTCAAACACCTACCAATTGACATCATTATCAGGAATAGAGGGTCTGACAATCACTTTGATATTCTGTTGATCTATTTCTCTTGAAATGCTATTTGGAATATCATATTGGGATCCAATAGCAGCTAACCTATCTGCATTTTGATTTAACTTTCTAGGGATGGCAACAATATTGGAACGATGGAAATCTTCAATTGCATCCCAAACTCTATGTTTGTATGCTTTCATGGTATCATTTTTGGTTGCACTTATCCCTCTTACTTGGCTGACAACTAACTCACTGTCACCATAAAATTTTAAGGCCTTGAGCCCTCTTTTTCTAGCCCATTCTGGTCCATTGACTAGGCTTTCATACTCTGCAGTATTGGTAGTGCAGGAGAAACTAAATCTAAAGGTAGCATAATACCTTTCTCCTTTTGGGGACACTAACATAGCACCACCACCATAACCATGTCTACTTCTAGCCCCATCAAAAAATAGTTCCCAAACCTGACTGCTTTGATCTTCTGAATCAGTATCCTCTTTGAGAAGGCTTGGCTCTATAGCATTACTTTCTTGTATTAAATAACTTCCCAAACCAAAATCCCAGATCAAATTTTCTTGGGCCTCTGAAGCTCTTTCATCTAGAAGGATATCTGGGATACTCTCTATCTTTGTGCTTGCTTCACTAATGGCTTGGAAGTCACTGTCATCAAATATAGGGTAGTTTACATTGATGGCATTGGACACATATGGCTCTATATGGTGTTCTGCTAATGGTGACCTTGGTCCCATACCTTGTATGAAATAACATGTGAGACCAATCAGAAGATAGATAGCCTCCTATCTTGGCTGTAAACTCCCTTGAAAGACATATAGAAAATAATGCAAGGAGATCTATAATATATATATCAAGGAGGATTGAAAAATTAGGACTAGCATGAAGGATTAGACTAGTATCCCTGGCCACACCTATAGTATTGACTGAGGATCCATCAAGTTGGGTAACCTTCTTTTGGAAGGGCTCATATTTTAGTCCTAAGTGGTCAGCTACTTTCTTGGGCATTACAGTGCTAGTAGCTCCTCTATCTACCATACAATTATGTACTAAAGATTTTCCAATGATTAAAGATACATAAAAGGGAGGTGGCTTTGAATTCCTACCTTGTGTGGCATTAGCCTTGGAGTTTCTACTTGGAGCCTCCTTTTCTTGATCAATGTTGACCAACACTGGCTTTGCAACTTCTTTTGTAGGTTGAGGAGTTGTTACTTCTGACATGGCCTTCTTCAAAATTTTAGGTTGTCCTAGAAGAGCCAAAGAGTCCCACATGGACATGGTGACATTCACCTTCTTCATGTTGTCTACAATATTAAATGGTGTCACAGTGTGTACTTTTTGTTGTATCTTTGGCATGATGGGCTCTACCTCTTTGGAATGCTGGCCTTCTTTGCTTGTAATGACAGGAACCTCCTTAGGTGTGATGGGAGTAGCTTGCTGTAGTGGCTCTATAGATGTAGTAGCTTTGGAGTTGGAATCCACTCTCTCCATGTCTTGAGCTCTTCTTTTTGCTCTTGTAAAGTAAAAAAAAGCAGCTTCATCATTGACTCCGTTGAAGTCTGGTTTCTCCCAATTAAAGAGAGCAGTCTCATGCTCTTGTGATTCTTGTTGAGGAACTAACCCACTAGATGAAACCTTTGATTGAGCTTGTGAGGCATTTTGAACCATTAGAGCTTGGTTCATCCATCCATTTGAACATGTAGCCTGATTACAAGGAAAACACCATTCATTCTTCATAGTCACATTGTTTTGGCTAGGAACCACATCCCTCACCGAATTAGCAGAATTTAGAAGTGCAGGGTTATATGGTTGGAATGGTCTCTGATTAAAACTTTGTCTTTGTCCTTGATAGCCCCCTTGGTATGATGGCCTATTTTGTTGATAAGGTTGTCCCTGATTTTGATATTGTTGATTAGGACCTTGGCCTTGTGACTGAAATGGTGGTCTAATTCCTTGACCTTGCTTCTTCAAATTTGTGACCTCCTTAGTCAAGGTCTACAACAAGTTAGTCATTTCTTACTGACTACTTTGTTGACTACTCTTTATTTCTTGTAACTCTTGAGAGAAACTAGCCCTCAGCTCTTGACCACTAGTACTAGCTTGGGGTGTGAATATGGTGGGAATAGGGGAAAATGGGGGTACTTGGGTAGGTGCAATGGGGTGAAGGATAGGAAAGATGGGCATTAGAGGCCTTCTAGCAATCATGCCTGCTTGAATTAAACAATTTTCAGTCCTGATAGCTATGTCAAAAGCTTGGGGTAGAGAAGTACCACCCATAGACTGGATCATGATAGAAATTTGACCATTTAGGCTTTGTAAATAGTAAAGGAAGGCATGGTCTACTGATGGTCTCACTGAGACTGGGATTCTATTCCATGTTTTAAGGAATCTACTATTATAATCTGTCATTTGTTCTTGAGGGTCTCTCTTAATAGTTGTTAACTGTTCAACTAGAGACAAATTATCTGATTTATCCTCAAAATGTTTACTTAATGCATCCCCTAACTCATCCCAAGAAGTAATAGAACCAACAGTTAGAGTTCTAAACCATTCTAGAGCTTTACCTTTTAAAGAGGATGCTAATAACTTTGTGGCCACATCTTCTTGAGTAATGTTATGTATGCTGCATATGGTGGTCACATCCCTTATGTGCTCAAAAGTAGTTGTCTGCCCCTCACTTGTGAAATTAGGTATACTCTTAAGTGCCACCAAGGGCACATCATGATGTTGAGCAAAGGCCAATGGGCTGCCTTGGTTGAATGGTGCAAAATCAAACTATCTTGCCATTGTAGGAGCTAGAATCTAAAGATTGACAACTATATGAGCTGTATTTGTTGCTTGATTGGAATCTTCCTCTAGATCTCTGGTTAGAGATCTCCCTCTTCCTCTGGAATGAAAGGGAAAAGGTCTCCTTTCTAAAGTATCAGGAGGTGTAGATTGAACTCTCCTTGTAGGGGATTTCCTTTCAGTTGACCTACCTTTGTGACTTCTTCTTGAGGGAAACTCTAAAAATTGGGTAGGCTTTGAGCTTCTAGTCTCAATCTTTCTCATAAAACTTTGAACAAGGTAGCCTGGATCTTTGAAATCAATGGAGTTGCTAGATATGCTTGATCGAATGACTTCTAAAAGCCCATAATATGCAATTTGCATATTAGAGATAGCATATCTTTGAATTTGAATAACTTCTAGTCCCACTAGTCATGCCAGAAATTGTTATACACTAAGTTTGCACCCTTGTCTCAAGCTCTCGTAGTCTTGATAACTCAGTATAACATGGGAATCATCTCCAGGTTGTGGGACCTTTGCTAATTGAGATGAAACCTCTAGGTTCTAGGCTGGTTCCTCTTGGATAATCACCCTAATTTGCTTCTAGACATGAAAGTAAACTTTTGAAAGGAAAGGGATAGAAGGAATGCTTGTAAGGGAAATGGCTTGAAAGAAAACTACCTACTAGGTGATGCACTGAAACTAGGGTTTGGATCTCAGTATGTAGGAATGAAATCAATGAAAATTTCAAGTCTAGTAGGTCACAACTTACTGAATAAGCTTGCATAAATATTTCATAAGAGGGCCTGAGAATAAGACACAACTTATGACCTGAAAATAGACATTCACTTCTACAACTCGGTGTAGGATTGAGACAAGACTGTTAAGGGGGCTGAGGTATACCCACAAGAACATCCAAATCAGATCAAACATAGTAACACACAAGATTGTAGAAAGCAAGAGGGATCAGGAACCCTAAAATATCATTGAAAACATGTAGATACTTTGATCCAATAAGAGATAATCCGAATAAGGAAGCATAGGGACATGAAGGATTGTCACAAAATACCTCTGCAATATTTGAATCATCAATGGGAGAAATACAACTGTATAAGCCAGAGGGTAGAAATGATACCACAAATGGCCCTTAAGAAAGTATGAATTTCTTCTACAAATTGTCCAACTCCATTTTACTAAAGGCTCCAAAACAATATATACATACTCAACTGCACGCAGGCAGGAGTCAAATTTAACCTAACTAGGGTTACAGATCCACAATAATATCGAACCCTAAAGGTACACTGATTACTCATCACAAAAATCTCTGAGAACACTGGTCATCAGATCAGATCTTTCTCTTGCATGTTGATCCTAGATTGAGTCCACCTGTAGACACAACAACTCCGACCCATCTACCCACCTGCAACTCCACTAAGCCATGAAGGCTTCAAATCCAATCTTATTTCCTTGGAAGAGGTACTACTTGCAAAGGTGGCACCAACTCTTTTCATTACTTCCCGGCATGGGAACATGGCACAGTACCCTGCAACACTGGCCAATGGTCACCTCCATCACCCTCTCAACCACAACCATTTTGAGAAATTAATTCCTGACCTAACCAACATCGTGCATGGCTGAAAGAATGCAAAAACCTCGCAGAGATATTCAAATTTGAATATTAACGGCTAGCAGATATATTTCAAAATGTGATCATCGATGAATAACCTTCCCGGCAGATGAACGACCCAGATGCGCCCTTTAAAATAGTCAAAAAACCTTCCTGACAAGTCAACCACCACCGTGGTAGTCAACCAATCAAACTGTGCCATTTTGGATACACGTTGCAACCTTCTGACATCAGACCCACCACTTGAGATACCAATCTAATGGCAAGTGTATGATCTCATAGCCCCAAAATATTCTTTACATTTTTATGCCAGCCACTATATCCTTACCTTTCTGAGACCCCTCTGACAATGGACCCATGAAAAATCTAATCATCACCACGCAGACCAATCAAATTCAAGCATGTCAGCATATAAGGACCCACTGAAGGAAGTTCTGACACCAACCAAGATCGGCGGTTGTCGTAAGATTGCAAGCCCTGACACAAACCCTTGCGAAGATACACCGATCATCGATCCTATGCAGATGTCAGAGCCTCCTGACAATTGAAAGGGCCTGGCCCCACTGACAACCTTCCACCTATATTCAACCTTAGCCAATCAGAGGCCAGCAAAATAGATCCACGTAGCACTGGTCCCACTGACACATTGGACTCTGCAGGCAGGAGAAATTAATGATCGTCACAAGATCTCAAGGAATCTTCTGACCCTATGAGATCATGCGACAACTGTCAGATTGAGAATCTTGACCTGGCCATTTGAAATAAGACCGCCAACTTAAACGGTAACCACTCGTGAGATCGCTGAGTGTTAAGGAGTTAGCCACCAGGAATCAAGGACTTGGCGACTAAAGGGTTAATAAAGGGCACGTGCAAATTGGAAACTTAAGTTGCCGAAAAGGTAACATGAAAATATAACAAGGCTTAGGGTTTTTTGGATTTTCAAACACCAATGGCTAGTTTTATGAAATTTTTTAACTGCAGAACAGGGAGATAACAAATTTGCAGAGACCAGAGAACATGGAATAAATTCATGAAAATTTCAGGGATGGTAGACATGGTAAAAACAAAGGCCTGGGTATGGTTTTCAACCAAATTTGAATGCATATGAAAATTTGGGTAATAGAAAACAAATAGCAATAGCAGATAATACTTTAATCACCTAAACTTTCTCCTTTTGAAAAATTTGTGAACTCAAACTTCAAAATGCCTACCGTATGCCAGAGAAAATTTGTAGTCGCCAGCTATAGAGAAAACCAAATCGCTTGAAGAGAAACTTGGAGGAGAAGTGTTTCTTGTAATGATCAAATCTGACTATGTAATCATTGCCAACCCATCACAGCCAACCCACACAAAACTCATTAAGTTCTCCATTACTAAAATTGGCGGCTACAATGTTCACAATACGTGAAACAACATCAAAAAATAAAAATTTGAATTTGAACCGTTGATCTAAATTCCTTTTGCTGCATCGGATGGGTGATAAAAACCACGTCATAACTTTTAATACCTTTCCAAGCTTAGTTCTCGACCAATGAGAACATTTCAATTTTACCCTTGTGTAGAAACCCACACTTCACCTTAACTTTAACCAGTCTGGACATGTGTCAACATGTGGCACTTTCACAAACATAAAATTTTGAGCATCTTTCAATTAAGGTAATGCGACCACTGTCAATTTTCTCAAAAACTAATAGATCTTTACCTCCTTTGAAAATCAGTGACCCCACTTCGCAAGTCAACATGTGGAAGCATTTGAAAAGTTCAGACCCACTAGCGAGTGACATCACAAAGGACACATGTCAATTAGTCGCAATCCCACAAGTAAGAAAACTGTCAGGTATGTCAGGTTAAGGGAATACGACAACCATTGATGAAGCTCCATCGGACGATCATCAATTATCTATGAAATTTTGCCCCACCTTTACTTTCAGCGGCTCTCTACCCAATCAAAAATGTCTACGTCACAAAATCTGACAAGCAAACGCACCATTCTTTCTTTCCCAACATCAATCCTACTGAAAGTTACTACATCATACTTTAATTCGGCTAATGAAAAAGGAATACCTTAGCATGACCTGGCGACCAAGGACCCACCTCACAATCTGAAGCTACATGGAAGATCAGACGGTCATCGCTGAAGTGCAAACTTTAAATGCTGAGAAAATTCCTTCAGCAGTATAATGACAGCCAGAAGATTTATCTGAGCCCTAACCTTTGGAAGACCGTGACCCCACCTCACTACGTCACCATGGACACATGTCAACCCAGAAAAATACCATAGAACCAAAATGTCAGAGCTTTTCCATCGTCATTCTTTTATTCAATTGGACGGTCGTCGCTAAAGTGCAAGGATTAGCAAGTGGCCAACTTAGTTTTAAGGTATTGCGACAGCCATCGATACAATCCCCTTGTTAATGACAGCATAGCCTTGAAACAAGGCCCTCTTTGCCAGGTGTCACACAGTCACATTTTTGCAAGTCAGAAAATCTGACAACCATAGGTCTTAAGGAATAGTGATGACCGCAAGATCAAAATGAATCAGATGGTTAGGACTTAAAATGGGAAAGGCTAAAGTTTTCATGAAAATTTTAATAAAAAGTGACCTACTTAAAACCTAACTGCAAAAAACATGAAGCAAATAAATTTAAAGGTTTTTAATGAACACATGTGTTATTTGCACTTTTAGTGAACAAAAATGGTAACGTTTAAATATAACAAGCCCTAGGAGAATTAGGGCTCTCAGCATTTTTCTTTTGCTAGGTCAAATAAATAAGGGCTTTATCAATTCTTTGAAGTATGACGGCAAAAATTTGAACAATACTAACACGTCCCATTAAAAAGGAAATAATTTGCAAGGTTATATACCTAAAACCAACTTATAATATTTTTTTGGGGAGGCCATTGATCTATGAAATGCAGGTGGTGCCTTCTACTTATCACCAATGTTTAAAATTCCAAAACATGGGCGAAGAAATAACTATCAGTGTAGACTTAAATCCCTTTTAATATTGTAAACATATCAAACTAGGGATAGATTCTTTTGTGCCACACAATAGTGAAAGTCCTACTTCAAACACATCTCAAGAACAAAACAAGGAAGATATCCCAAGTTCAAATTCAAGTTCAAATACCAAAGAAATGGAGAAAGAAAAAGAAAGTTGAAATGATCAAATTACGACATCAAATAAACAAAGATACAGTTCCTTCTTAATCTAACAATGGAAAACAAAAAATGAGATTTTTGGAATCAATTGAAGACAGTTCAAATTCTTCAAGTTTAAATTCTTTTATTCATAAAGAAAAAAAATCCAAATCGTATAAATGTAAAAAAGGAAAAGAAAAGATAACACATTATGAAAAGATGGACAATATGATGAAGAATTTTGACAAACAATATAAATTACATCAAAAAGGGGCAGGAGAATATTCCTTATCAATAATAGAGATGCCTACTTCTCCTAGATTTCATGGAAAACTACAAAGATACAACAAAACTTCGTAAGACCCAATAATTTCTTAAAGGAAGAAGAAGACAATGAGATCTTAAATTGGCTTTATAAAGGTGATTAAGAAGGAAGTTCAGATAAAAGGGTCCAACACATTATAATTTCCTTACCTCAATATGGGAAAGGTTATCAAAACATTAAAAATATGGGATATCAAGGAACATGGCCTATTGTGAAGAGAAAGGAAGGATTTTTGGAACCAATGGAAACCACATGGAGATCAATCAAAGAAAAATCAAGATTAGGGTATCTTGAACAAGGTTCTAGTCAAAGGAAATCTTGAATTTCCTATACAAGACATCCATTCTTACAAGTGTTCACATCATTATATCCCACCTAAATGTATCTGAAAGTATTATAATGAATGATTTTTACATGATTATTTTATTAATATTTTTAATTTTGTATTATTTTTATTAGTACTTTGATGTTCGTCATAAATATATATAGAAACAAATGAATTTTTCTGCAATAATAAATTAGATGTAATATTGTTAATGAAAAGTGTCTTATATAAAATCTATCTTTTCCTCAAAGACAAAGATGAAAAGGAATTCAAAATATAACAACAAGAATATTGTAAGTCATAATAAAAAAAATCATATTTTAATGACAATGAAAACCGTAATGATAATGATAATTTAATATTTAATATATAATAGTTAATAATTTTAAAGTAAAATCATAAACAAATATGACATCTTTCACAGACTTTACGCTTCTCCAAAAGATAATATTCTTCTCAAGATAAATATGTTATTATATTATGTATTAAATTAATATAATGCTTAAAAAGAATTATGTAAACCTCAGACAACTAAGTACAGCTTTTGTAATGAGGATTGCTAAATTATAATCGGAAGCCGGCAGCATTTAATTTTTTGATATACAACCACGCTACCAATACAACAATAATTCTATTTTTCTAGCAGGCTAAGTGCATCCACGGGTCACAATTTGGCGGCCAGGTGCCTCAAATCTGTTCAGATCAACTTGGAATAAAATATAAGTTGAAACTGATTTGTACATTGACTTGTAAATTATAGTGAAAGCGATGTTGGAATAATGGGTAATAATGCGCAGGCTATTTTAATAAGACATTATTACTTTTCTATGTGGAAGAAGCCATCATCAGTGCCGAGGTGCCTTTGTTTGAACTCCGGAGTAGAATGAAATTTTGTATTATGTTTTGAAAAGGCCAAAATCAGTGCCGAGATGCCTTTGTTTGAAGTCTAAAGTAGAATGATACCCAAAAGCCTTTGAAAATCAATGGGGGATGGAGACGTAGGGCAGACTAGATATTCAATCAGGGTCCACCAAGCCCAAGGTGAAACGGCTACAAAGTGACATTCACCCCTGACGATCTATAAATTGAGCCTCTCATCTGCTGGGTTTCAGAGCAAAGAAGGAAAAAGGCAAGGCAGAGTGCAATGGCGACTACATGCAGTGCACCCGTTCTGCCCTTGCCCTCCCTCACTTCCATTGTCATAACCGCCACTCTCCTATAATCAGCTTCGACTTAGCCAGATCAATCACCACTGTGTCGCCCAAGATGAATCTGTAGGATCGTTCACCGGTTCAACAGTCACCCATGGCCGGCAGAGAGCAGGCGTTCCATCTCCATCTCCGTCCGTTGTAGTCTCCACAAGAGTCGCCCTACTTCCTCCGCTCCTCAGCTGCATGTGCGCAGATCGGCCATGAAGAATTCACTGGTGAGAGTGGGCAGCGTTGAAGGAGGAGAATGCATGAAGAGAGCGCTCTCTGCGCTCATTCGACCCCCTCCCACCAATTTCCAAGGAGGAGGTCCTTCCACCCGAGGCCCAGCAGGCTCCACCATATGACCAAGGCAATTTCCTGAACACCCCTGCTCAGTACATGAAAATACTACACAAAGCACCGCGCTTCTCTGCTATCATATGACCACCGCATATGACCACACCCGGTTTGGATGAAGGAAGCGCTCATCCGTCCGTCCACTCGTAGCCCAGCAGGCTCCGCCATATGACCTCAGCCCCATTTCCTCAAGGACTGCCTCTTGCCCTCTATATTCACAAGATAAGGTTCTTTTTGCCGTTGCCCGATTTGTTGACTTGTTTTACTCAACTGAGCAAAAGCTCACTTCAGTAAAAGGCCACAACAACGCCCCAGCGGTCTTCACACATTCTTTTACTCAAAATGTAAAGTGTATATAACATTAACTCCTTCCCTACTGCCATCACGATTCTCTGCTATGAAGGAATCAGTAAATGTATAATTTGTGAATACCAAATAGGAGACCATTACAACATAGACGAGAATATGTTGAATACAAGTCCACATTTCGAATACATTTATTTAAAGCTCTGATCACTGACTTTTTCCAGGTACTCAATTTTTAATGGGTTTCCACTGCCACGCGAGCTTAGCTTTCTTGTCTAACTTTTTAGACTCCTGCACAGTAGTTCTTGAAATTTGTAAATAATTCCAAATGCCAACATTATATGGTAACTTTGAAACAATGATAGAACTTTGAAGTTTTCTTAATTTGAACTAAAATACAAGAATAATGTTACAGGGAGTAGAGTAAAGAAGGCACCGAGCAATAAGATAAGAATAAATAGAAGCATTTAATGTAGCATTTCACATTATATTCCTTAACGGGCACGACAATATAAAAAAAGGCTTTTCAATACTGCATGCTTGAAATGCACTAAAATGTCTACCATTCTACCATTTGGACTACAAGCTCTGGCTTCTCAACAATGTATTTAACTCCATTTTCAGCCTGCGTCATATTTACGGAAGTCCTCATTGTTTTCGCCATTACTGACTCGAAGAAAAAGAGAGCAACTGAAAGAATCAGGGACTACGATGCTTGACTGGCGGCCATTTTGAATGAGAGAAAACCTTCAATGGTTATATGACATGCTATGGCTTTGGGCTTCATATTAGACAACAATACATTGTTGTAGTTAAATCGTTCTTACAATGTTGATAATGTAAGTTGTTAGATTATATTAAAAAGAATTTAACAATTAACATGTGTTGGAGTCAACACACATAATTTGTTAGTGGGATTGGACTAGTTTATACTATACAAATGATACATAGAATATTGTAGTTAACACACATAGTTTATGAGTGGGAGTGGACTCCAAACTAGACAATGATACATTGAATATTGTAGTTAATGAATTTTATAATCTAAATCTTGCTTACATATTGATAATGTAAGTTGTTAGACTATATTCAAAAGACCTTAATAGTTAGCATGTCTTGGAGTCAACAAACATATTTTATGAGTGGGAGTGAGCTCCATACTATACAATGATATGTTGAATATTGCAATTAATGATTTTAACAATTAATAAATTGTTGGAGTCATAGTTGTTTAGTGGGAGTGGGTTTCATAGCATATAATGATACATTGAATATTAACAAAATCAGATTTCCACAATCTATTATGATGACCAATAAGTTTTTGGATTTGATTGTGTGAGTTTTTTTAGTATCGACGTTTTGGATCACACTCCATGATCCATCATCAGGAATAGAGAGGAGGAATGAAAAGTAAAATATGAATTGATAATGTAGTTACAAATTTAATATTTGTAGTTAATGTATTGATATATTTATATTAGAGGAGATCTCATACTAAATCATTGTCAAGTTGGAGATAAAAAAATTTAAACATTTTTTAACATATATATTAACTCCTAAATGTAAAGTTCTTCTATTGTTTTCATCTAGATAGGACTAGGACTAGGAAAAGGTGTAATACTCATGCATTTTTTGTTCTTTCTTAACTTGTTCTTCTTATTATGCATTTTGAAATCTAAATAGAGCTCTCACAATTTATGTTAAGCGAGTTATTTTAGTGCTAGGAGGTGGTCTTAATCATTGTAATAATGAAGATTACATGTGCATGCTCTTTTTCCTTATGTTTTTGTGTCCACTTTAACTAAGTATTCTTAGTGCAATAAATAGCCTATCAACTTAGCAACTGTTACAAATAGTTGTTCCTAAAGAAATGAACTACAATGTAAGTTAGCTATACACAACTTATTCTTAAACAACTGTTAAGAAAAATTAAGCACATTAATCTTGAATCAAGATATATAACTCAAAATAATATTCTAATAATAATAATAATAATTTAAGCTACTTGAAGAATTGCAATTACCTTAAGTGTCCTTTATTAAGTAGTTGCAATCCCAAGTTATCTATATTGAAATTTTAACTTTGTTCTCCATTGAGTAAATCCATTCTTTATTGTAATTTAAGGAAAGTACATAAACTAATAACAAACTTATTGAATCAACAAAGTTACTAATAACTAAATCTATTGACTAAATCTCCACTGGGAGAGGATCTAACATATATATAAGATCTTGAGAGTCTAATTATTTATTAACTAAATAAAGCTTGTAAACAAATATCAATTTCCTCGAAAGAATAGAAAGAAGGCTAATTCTATCCGAAATAAGAATCACAACATAATAATGCAAGGTGTGAGTATCCCATTACCTTTTTTCCCTTTGGAATCTACATAATTTTAGCTTTTAATTTCTGCTTGACATGAGATAGCAGCCTCATGGATTTGTTTGGATTTTTATTTGTTTAAATTGCATGTAAATTTATTGTGACATTGTGATCCTTAAATTTGTGTTAATTATTTTATTTTGCATCCAAATTTATTCTAATAGAAATAGTATGGATGTTGATAATGTCAGTTATTAGACTATATTCAAAAGAGTTTAACAATTATCATGTGTTCGAGTCAACACTCATAGTTTATGAGTGGGAGTGCGTTTCACACTGTACAATGATACATTGAATATTGTAGTTAACACACAATTTATGAGTGGGAGTGGGCTTCACAATGTAAAATGATACATAGAATATTGTAGTTAACACACATAGTTTATGAGTGGGAGTGGGCTCCACACTATACAATTATACATTTAATTTCGTAGTTAATGATTTAATAATTAACATGTGTTGGAGTCATAAATGATTAGTGAGAGTGGGTTTCATAGCATATAATGATACTTTGAGTATTTGTAGTTTATGTATTTATATTTTTATATTAGAAGAGATCTCATACTAAATCATTGCTTAGTTGGAGAATAACATTTTTTTAACACATCTAATAACTCCTAAATGTGAATTTATTCTATTATTTCTTCATCTTTGAAATACAAGTTAGCATATACTACACAAACCTTAAGCAATGATCTCTTATTTTTTCTTATGTTTGTCAAAATAGTCATCTAATTGTTATTAAGATTAAATTTTCATCTCTCGATTATTTATAAGATTATATGAATGACTCAAATGTGTATAGGCATAATTAAGGAACTTATTTTTTAAAATTAATTCACTTGATAAGTATAGTATTTAGATTTTCAATTCTCAATTAAATTGATTAAAAATAGTTTCAAAGTAATATGTTTTTCATGAAAAGTGTAAATTATATATTAAAAAAATCTTATCAAATATAAGCTCTTTATATTATGACATTTTTGTGTACTTTCCATGTATCTTTCATATGAATCATATATTGAATGGTATTTTAATTAATTACCATAAATAAATGTGATAAAAAATAACATTAAAATCAAGAATATAAAGTAATGAGAGAATTATTCAATATACTGAACAATTACTAAACCTTAACCTCTCTCCTCTATTTTTGCATTTTTAATGCTATTTTTTCTATTCACATGCTTGTGAACATACTTAATTAATAATATGTTGACATGGATTTAGATGGGAATCATGCCCACTAGAAAATATTAGTTACTATAAAATGAAGGAAACAAGTAACTAAAGCTATTATGATAGTCATAGTAACATGTAACACAACTGAAGCAACATTTATCTTTTAATAGAGTTTTTGAAATGAGTGGAAGCGGGAAGAGAGGAAGCGGGAAGAGCGGGATGAGGGTTTTTGGGCCTGCATATGCTCTGGTCACCTATGGCAACGCTGAAGATGAGCCTCCTGATGAACGGAGATGCCCTGTGGATGTCGTCGATCCACAAGATGAAGTTGCTGGCGGGAGTTTGGGGGTAGAGTGCAGAGTGGGGATCAACGATGAGGCCTCCCTCCACTTTTGTGGATGTGGGTTTTAACGCTGGTGGTAACAACCCTAATGCAGCCTGACTGATGCATTTGCATGGCATTTTGGTGAGCGCGGTAGGGAGTAGAGTGACGGGAGGGAGTAGAGTGGTTGTCCCCTCTGATATCCTTGAGGAGAAGGGCTACTCCATCTTTATTGATGGCAGCCCTCTTGGGGTGTTGCAAATACACCTTTCTCATGTCAAATGTTGCTTGCCCTCTGTTGTTTACAATGGCTACCCTCATGGGGCTTCATTGTATTTTTTGGTGGGTGGATGCTGCTATAGGGGCCTTCACCTATTCGAGGAGATTGGGGGTGCTACTGGCCCTCTTAAGGTGTTCAATATTTGTATTTCCTGCATGTTTTCATGGGTTTTGTAGATTGAAAAGATTTTGGTTCAGAAGCAGAGGATTTCTCTTCGGGGCCTGATTGTGAAGCCTACCTGCGGAGGATCTTCTGGGTTACTGGTTCCTTTTGGGGGCCTAGTGTTTTATGTGGTGGCTCTTTTCTTGCTGAGTGGTGGGGTGTGGGTTTTTGGTGGGCTTCAACTATGGCGGTGGAAGACTCCTGACCTAATGCTTCTGAGGGCTTCGATCCTGCTTATTGTGGATGTGGTTGATGACCATTTTGTTGTCCAGGGTTCTAGCCAGTCTTGGCAACCACAACATGTATAGGGAAGATCACTATATTCTGTTGTTCTCTCGCTCCCATGGATTTACCCTCAGACCTCTTTTGAGCTGGTTTGAGAAGATTTTTGTTTGCACAGGCTTTTGCTTGCCTGCCTTGCCCCTTTGCTTTTAATGGATGTGATGTTAGTCTTTTGTTTCCAATTTTTTGTGGACCTTCCCCCTTTGGGTGGAAGAAGTAGGGCTTCCTTTTTTTCTGGTGGCCAAGGGATGGCTAATAGTTTTCAAGGGCTCCCTTTGGTTTGGTGTTTTTGGTTGAAGCAGGTTGCTTGCATGGAGGTTGGGCTCTACCCTGTCATTGAGCATCTTGGTTCTTTCTCTGGGCATTGGGCTTCGTACACTCAGTTGTCTTCCTTCTTCATGGTTCCTATGGAGGTGGATCAACTTCCTATTGAGGTGGAGAGTTCATTCGTGATTCTGGAGGTGGATGATTCTCCTATCGAGGTGGAGAGTGTTGGGGCTTTTTGCTTTGTTCCTATTGAGGTGGAACACTTTTCTTTAGAGGTGCATTGGGAGACTACTACTAGTGCTATGCTCGACTATCAGGGCTTTGGTGGGACTCAAGGTGTTGGCAATGTGCAGCCTAAGGTGTTGTCTAGGTGTACTGTGTTTTGTACTTGGCTTCTTTTGGCCTGGAGTATCTCTTTCTCTACTCAGCTTTTGGCTAACTGTGTACTGACTATGGCTTTCTACTACTTCCTTGACTTTCCTCCTTAACTACAATCTGGTTGTAGTTGTTTTTGTAGTTTCCTTTGTTCTTGTTAATGTGCTGTTAACATGTTCATTGTGACTCTGCTTTGTTGTACCATGGGCCAGCACCCTCTTGCTGCTTTTTCAATCAAAAACATGTAACACAACTGTAGATCAAATTATATGTTCATCTAGATAAATGGTTCATTATGATGAAGAGGGAAGTAACCATGATAGTATTAATTTTGATGGAGATGAAGTTTATCATATCTATAAGAAAAAGAGGAAGGTGTGGTTCGTCATGCCTTCCATACCCTCTTCTTCACACAAGACTATGGTGGTCTCTTCAAGTAAAGATGATTCTGACTATGTTCCATCTCAGCATTTTGTGCCTGACTCTTTGGACTAGAATATTGCTAAAATAAAAGGTAATGGTCCTAGTAGTACGGGTATAGCTAAAATCAATGCTAAAACTTATGGGTCCCCTTATTTCACTATTAAATCACCACCTAAAAATAAAATTTATCCTCCCTTGGTCAAGGATGTCATGCACAATCCTTTTGATGTTGACATTCCCCTTGAGATTGGAAAGGATGCCCCTATTGAAAAGGGCTCCTCTTGTAATGATGAGGCCTTTATTGACAAACTTCTCAATAATTTCTTTGTTTACCAGGAGGATCTTTTTAATTGAATTTTCCTACAGTTAATAGATACCTGGAATGATTCTCCTACCTTTAGGAAACCTGATGATATTCTTGAAAGTACTCTCAAGATGGAAAAAGGAACCAATGATCTCAAACAAGACCACGAAGGAAAAATTAAAAAATGTGGAGGATAAGTTTTATGGAGTATACACAACTCTAAACAAAGTGGTAAATGTTACCAAAAAGGTTCTGTAGGATACCAGTGAGGGATTATGGAAGCTCAAAGAACAAGCCAAAGTTGTACATAATCTATCAATAGATAATTATCCTTCTTATAGTTCTAGAGGTATTAGACATGATACTGACAATCTGCAGGCTGGGAAGTAAAACAAAGTAGTGGATACAAGCTTGGAGAAGATGAACCATACAACTTTGGGTAATAGATCGAGTCTAGATATGCATTTGAGGAGTAAGATAAAAGTTTATACTCCATTGGATAGTGTTGTTAAAAGGGTCAAAGATATTAACATTAATATCATTAGGAAAAACCAATCTTTGGAAAAGTCTTTAGATAAGTGTTTTTAGGTTGTCTTGGTGTTTATACTCCCTAGTTTTGGCTTTTGGTTGGTGTCTAGGTCTAATTTTCTTAGTGTCTATTCTATTTTATGACACGATGATCCTTTTATTTTTCTAAACATTGGGTTTCAAGTTCCTGTAAAACTAGTTTTCCTCTAATCAAAAATATTATTCACCTTCTATTTAATTTTCTTATATCTCCAAAAATTTGAGTCTATATGTGGTAATGTGTTGATTATAAGTGTATGTTCTTATTGAAATATGCGTTTATTTCCTTTTAACAATGCACAAATCTTGGTGTGTGATATGTTAATCATGGTAGTACTTTGTAGACATAAAAGATATAAGATACATAGTTAATAATGCATCCTAGTGATCTTATTGGTAGATGAATATTTTTCTATTTAAAAAATGAAAAAAGATAACCTGAACAAAATAACTAATAGCCAATCATATTTTTTTCTAACTTTATTTAAAAATTATGAAAAATTCCTTAAATTTAAAAAGTATTAGATTTCTCTTTGATATTTAATCACACTAAAAATTAATAGAAAATCTAAGAGACATAATCTTCACTCTAGAGATTCCCATAAAAGTATCCTTTATCAAAAGTGTTCACATCACTATATCCTACATATATGTATCTAAAATTGTTAGTGTATTCATTTCATTTTCTTACACTTAGGATTATTAGCCTACTTAGTCGTCCATATTCATTTGGAACTTGTTCACACAAGTTGTCACCATTTAGGAGATGATTCGAAAAGTATCAATTCTATTTTGACACCTCATCCTAGTTGAGTTGGAGGCAAATCACCACCACCCATTAAGTTTTGGGTTCGACTTCTAATTCGACCCAATCACTCTTTATATATGTATCTTTCTTTTATAGCTTATTCTATGGTTAATTTTGGTCTACATTTGTGTTGTTGTGGTTCATTTTTATCTCTAACAGATCTTAGATTTTACATGGTATTAAAGTAAATTATGACAGTTTAATGCCAACAAACTATAGTAGGCAACATCTCTTGAAAGGTTCTATTTTGGGCATGGCCCTCGCGAGCTCTTGGCATGACTCTTTTGTGGGATGGATTCTTTAGTGTGCACCTCATTTGTAGCATACCCCCTATGAGTTTTATATACATATCTTTTTGTGACAAGGGAACCTCAACTCGACCCTATAATGTCGAGGAAGGGCGTCCTAGTTGACCATGTGCATATGCAATGGGGTTTTTCTCTTGTGCACATGGGTTTTACTCATGGTCTGCGGTTTTAGCAGCCCACAACAATAATAGTACACCCTAGTTATATGGGTTTTGAGCTCTTGGTCATATGGGTTTACAGCCCTTAGTTTTTCCCAACCCAAGGGGGCTTAACTTTTGCCCATCTTTTTTTATTTGGCAAAATATTTTTTGGTGAAGTTGAAAATTTTCACAATAATTATTTTTTTAATGTAGGAGGTTTTTTTCTCTAAAGAGGGAAAAATTCATTTTCTCATAACTTTTTCTCAACAACTCAAAGTTGAGTTCTTATTTTTGCAAAAGTGCATTTTTTTTGTCACAAATCTAAAGCACACAATCATGCACTATCATTATAAAGTATCATTTTCAGTGTATTTTTTGGGTTTGGTTACAAAGTCATCCTTCTATGACGTGTCTATCACAAGGGGGGAAGAAAATGATAATCAAAGGAGTTTTGTGTGTCTTCTATTTTGTACACTTCTAGAATTTCTCTTCATTTTTGTATTCTAAAAATCAATTATCTAAGTCTAACAGCTTGGATCCTAATGTTTAAATTGATCTCTTTAATTAAATGTCTAAAAATCAATTATCTAAGTCTAGCAGCTTGGATCCTAATGTTTACTTTCTATGTTTAAATTGATCTCTTTAATTATTTTTTCATGTTGAGAACTTGAAAATAACCAACCAAGTTTGGGAATATCTCAAAATACTATTTGGGACAATTGATGAACTTAGAAGTCATGAGTTGGAAAATCAACTCCTAGGTATTAGTCCTTCAAGTTTTTCAACTTTAGAGGACTTATTCACTAAATATAAATCTTTGAAGTTGCAATTAAAATATTTTGGAATTGACAAGAAAGAGGATCAATTAATCCTTTCTATAATTTCCAAACTAGGTTCTAAATTTTTTGTGTTTGTCTCTACTTTCTATTCTACTAAAATATCCCTTAGTACCTCATGGACTATGCCCTCACTTGATAACTTTATTTCTAATTTTACAAGGGAGGAAGAAAATTTGATTCAAATGGGTACTTTGACATCTGCTACGACACAAGCTCTAATTGTAGGTAATGAAAAGAAACAAAATATTAAAGGAGAGATAAAGAACACTAAAAAGGAAAGGGAGGATTGAAGACAAAATTCAAAAATTCAAAAAGGATAGCTCATCTCAACAAAGTAAATCAACTACTGAGAGAGTTAAATGTTTCTTAAATGTAACAAAATTGGCGATGAAGAATAGGGAAAACCTTAGTTGCAAATATTCACCAATTGGCAAATATTTAGTGTTCCTTGATTTCAAAATTGGCAAATAAGTGGGACTAAATGGGGTGGATGGATCACCCTAGCTTTATAAATTTTTGGCCGAATGTAAATTGATCTCTTGAGCTTGAAGATCAAACTCATTCCTGATTATATCCTCTGGGAAATTAAATTGGTGCTCCATAACAGCACACCTTATCTTCTCTCTAAACATCTTGAAAATGAAACCCTCATTATCTGTACACCTAACCACTGTTGTAGCCATTCTATAGGGTTGCAAACCTTGATTTAAGTGCAGCCATCCCCTTTTGATAATAACATATTAGTGGGCTATTGTAATATTTGGGAACAAGGTTCTCCTTCCTTTGTTTTTCAGGGTTATTTTCTGCAAGTCACCAATCTGTCTCAAAATTTCAGCATACCCTAAGTTTAAAGGGACTTGATAGGGAAAAACAAAAGGTGCCTTTTTGCAACCATAATTTCTGAAAACTGGATATAAAATTATATCACCAAAATTGTGCACTATGGTGATGTCCTTACAATACTCCTTTGGCCTAATCAGCCTCAATAACTCCATGGGAATTCTGGCATTCTCAAAAAATAACAAAGATCTGAGCCTTGAAGCAAAATTTCTATCAAGAATAAGATAATTAGCATATGTCCTATCCCATGACAATTCTGTGGTCCATAATTGGACTGGCAATGCCTCTCCATTCTTCTCCCTCACAATATCCTTTGTCTTGCTGAAGAAATCCACACCCTTCTATATGTTAGGCCCTTTTTTTGTCATGCAAAAATCCTTTGAAAGTGGCCTCCTCCCTGCAAATGTTTGATGGTTTGTGTCTTGCCCTATGTTCTTCTTGTTGTCACCTTGCTTTGGTCCAAAGCGCATCTCCTAATTCATAAAGCCCAGAAAATTTTTCAAGTTTTGAGGTCTGCTGGAAATATTATCAAAATCTGCCACAGTGTCAAAAACCCACAGTGTTTTCAAAAACCCGTGATGTTTTCAGCTTCCTTGCTATCTTTCAGTTTGTTGTTATTCCTATGTGTTTTTGATCTTTTGCCAAAAACCCTCGTTCTTTTTGACCTTTGCCTTCCAGTTTTGTGCACTTGTCTTTTGGTGCCAAAAACTTTGTGTGTTTTCGACCTCGGTCTTAACTACACAAGTCCAAGTGGATGGTGGGTCTGGGCTCTTCCTAATTGGCTGTCGCATGGCCACATGTTAGACTTTTCTGACATGTGATCATGCGACCGCTTGCCACCTAGCCATGTGGGTCCCAGTCCTGTCCAGCTGGCTGGCGGTCTACTCAGTCTTAAGTGCGCAAGTGTGATGATGTGGGGCCAGTTTCTTCAAAGTGGCAGAGGGAGGAGATCAACGGTTAGTGTGTGATTGCATGGAATATTCTTTCCCCATGCGATCATGTGCTTGCTATTGATTTTGTTTGTTCCAAGCTTTTCTTCAGTGAAGTGGGCCTGGTGTCAGAGGGGAGGCAGATGGCATGTTCTTATTGACTGTTGCATGGCTGCATGTTAGAATTTTCTGACATGCGATCATGTGACCACTTTTCATGTGTCCACATGGGTCCCAGTCTTCTACGGTGTTCAGTTCCTTGGTAGTTAAGTTTTCATTCTGCGACCTGGCGACCAACGGTTTTCTCCTTCTTGCTTGATTCTGGTGGTTAAGCGGCTAACATCTAGTGACTTGGCTAGCGATTAAGTTTGCCTTAGTCACGCAGTTGCATGATGGTGGGCCCAAATTTTCAAAGCTTTTTGTAGGTGGGGTCTCTTCGGCAGTGACTACGCTGGTGGTTATGTGGCAGCTTATGACTGGTTGTCGCATGGCCGCATGTCAGACTTTTCTGACATGCGATCATGTGACCACTTGCCATGTGTCCCTAGGGCCTGGTAGTGAGGTGGTGATGAGGCTTCTCAGGTGGGCCCATTGGATTTTTTTACAAAGGTGTGCATTTTGTGCGGTGGGTCCAAGATGCCACGCAGTGTTGATGTGTGTGATTTTTATTAGCTAGTGGATGGACATGTGGTGATCTCACGGCCTTGTCGCATGATCGCAAGGGCCATTTCCATGGCTTGTGATCATGCGACAGAACCCCTGGTGTTGATTTCATGTAGTGTCGCAGTTCTTGATTGGTCAGTGTGCGGTGGTGGCTTCGCTCGACATGGTTAAGGTTTGCAGGTTGTCACATGTTCATGTAAGCCAGTTTTCCAACTTGTGAACATGCGACAAACCCATTTGTGGTAGTGGCGGTGGTGGCGGTTGCGGCAAGGTAGAGGATGGTAGGTTGTCGCATGTTCACATAACCCATTTCAGGGTTATGCGATCATGCAACCAAGCATAAATTGGAGCCCAGATTCTTATGGCGGTGAGGTTGGTGACTGTGCAATTGCATGAATAGGGGCAAATGGGTAAGGAATATGGAGCCCGCGAAGTGCATGTGACTATTTGAACTTACAGTGAGTTTTTGCAAAAGGAGGGACTAGTTTTAAATGCTATGGTGGCCAGATTTGACTGGTTTGGTGGCGCTTGCATGCTGCGGCTTGACCCTTGTCATGTTTGTGTTAACTCCTCGATGGGGTTAGGTGTTTTTGAATTTGAAATGATCGTGCTTGCATTGTAACCCTGGTATAAAGAGATTGCTGTGATCATTTGAGGGCATTAGGAGTTAGATTTTCAAACTTCTGGTTGTGAGTCTTCTGCCCAGTCTGAGTTGTAATGACCTATTTTGGTATTTTTTGATGATAGAGAGAAAGTTACAAGTCTAAGCTATAATTTGCAAGCTTGACTCCTCTGGATTGATTGTTTACACTTAAGGATTCTTCATACTTAATACAAGTACATGACTCTTATCTCTCCTTTGTGTCAACTTAGATAGATTCTAAACTTTCTAGTCCTCTGCATATTGTTTTATGTATATGTATCCATTCTTGAGTTCTAATTCAGGATTAGATGAAATGATGCTTTAGATGGGACATAGGTCTATCTTGTTGTCTATGTAAGGATATCTCATAATTAGTGAAGGGGATTGTAGGTGTGTTTATGGCTTGGAATCTCAGCTATTGTCTGGTGTGTGTAGCAGTCATGTTCTAGGAGATCTTGCTTAATGGATGAGGCACTGGCCTAAATGATTATCTCTTTATCAACAGATACTGATTGTTGTTGTTTTGATTCAAACACATAATTTAAGAACCATTCCTTAAGTTTTCAGCATTTGGTTGTGTAAGGTTCCTACCCATAGCAATGGAGAGTCAATGGGTGTGTGGTTAACATTCAGTACTTTCTTGCTATCCATTTATCTATTATTCAAACTCAGTCTTTGGTGTGTGAAGTATAGTTTATACTGGGTTAGGTACACCCACCTTGGTTTTGCAGAGCCAGAAGCAGAAGAGGGCATATTAAGACCCTATAGTTGGTCCAGTTGCCTTGCAGAGCTTTCACATTTGAATTTAACCAGTCCTAACATCAGTCTCAAGGCATATTGGCAGCCTTTTAGAGCATAAGAGTTTTCAAATGCCAACACTATAAAAATATGTGCATCAACATAGAATACCATCCAAAAGGCTTGCCTATCTTCATATTTTTTATCCCCATTAATCCTTCATGAATTAGGTCTGTACGGTAAGGGGCATGTGTGGGATAGGCATGTGTGTAGCCTCATCTTGTCCAAAAATCAGATCTAGGAACTTCTATACACCTTGTGCCCTTAAACTAAAAAGGTCTAACTTGAAAGGCTGAGGTGTGCTTGCACTAACCATACACATGGCACCAATTTTTCCAAAGAAATCTCTTAATGGGCCTGACCTTGATAGTCTCTCTGTGCCTCATAAATTTTGTTAAATTTCTCAAATTCAATCTTTTCAAGTCCTACAGAGGGATCATTTAATGAGAAGACCTATCTGATTTCATCCTCTGTGATGCTCACCAAATCCTTTCCATTAATATCTTTGACATATGTGGTCACAGGGTCATAACATCTAGCTATCTGTAGGAGAAGGTCAGCATCCATAAAGACTCTAGGTAAAATGAGTCTCCCTATGTCGAACTGCCATATATTACTGAGAGGAGCACAAGCATTCCTTTGTGAATATGACACCTTGAATAAAATTAAGCAATTGTAATCCTTCCCCACCTTTGCATCCCTCATCCATTACCCTCTGTCATATAATCCTTCATCGGCAAAATCCCTAGGGTTTTTGGGAACTAATTCTTTTATCTTAGATGTCCCATTCTCTGAGGGTGGGAGTTGTTGGCTTTTAAACTTGTTCCCACACAGTGCCAAGTTTACACTATGATTGACAAACTAGTTAGTCTTCACTCCAAAGTCTGACAAGGGAAAAAGTGCCAATTGATGAGGATAAAGAACATCCTCCTTCTGCTTCGAGCTCCACATTCACTCAGGTGGATATTGCCTCATCTGCACACTCATGACTCTTCTTGAGTTGATGAACAAAAGGCCTGCAGATGCATTATTGTGGAATAGTTTTCAGACCCTTATAGGTATCCTGTACCCTAATAAAATCAAATCTGATGCAATAACTTGATCTGCATGCAATGAGTCTGAAAACCAGAAGGGACCTCCTCCTACTACTACCAACATGAAAGGGAAAAGATTTAATTTCAATGATTAATGTTGGGTTAAATGGACTCCTGAAGTACCCCAAGTCTCTCATAGACCAGTGCCATATCCAATGGGCAGCAGAGTCAAATACCTCACTGCAATAGGGCTATGAAACAAGATGACAACACACTCACCTTGACCAAATCATGCATTACCAAACCACCTGTGCACCTAGATATGCTATTACCTATCCTAGGAACAGGCAATACATTAACCAGCATCCACTAGAAGATAAGCATGATGCATCTTTGATACCTCAGCTCATACATATCTGAACACCAGTCCTAGACTCAGTTGCTTCTACAAAAAACAACTCTACTACAGACACTCACTAGAAATGCAAGTAGAAAAACTATAAAACCCTTGATGCTACAATTAATAAGTCTAAAACCCAAATGGAGACAATCTGGAAGCAGAACAAATATATTGAAATCTTATACATAAGACACTATTACAATTTCATTATATTCCCATAGCCAGAAAGGGACAAAGGGAACACCCTATATGCAGAGAAAAAGGAAAATATATTGCAGGAAGAACATTCACGGAACCAGTCCCCACAACTGTGGAAGAAAGGAACCCAAACAAAGACAAAAATTCAACTACTTATACCACTAGCTACCTAGGAAACCAATAACAGGTTGCAACAAGCTATGGACAGCTAGGGCATAGCCTTCACCTACTAAGCCAATAGCAAAATTTTCAAAATTCAAAAGCTCCTGTAGAAAGCCTTGAACCACAAAATCTGCCCATCACCGCACGACAAAACACCCCTGCAAACACTCATGGCATCCTGGACCACATCGCAAACTAGTCGCTTCTCACCAAACAGGGTCAATTCTGCATTCAATTCCATAAATTTGGTACCCCCTATCTCTCAAAAATTCAAATTTGAAAAGCAACGGTCACTCTGCATTGTGCAGGCCTGATGTTTTTAACCGTTCGCCTTCAGTCCCGCAACTGCATAGTCATATCTCTCACCGCTATGGGCAACAACTTTATACTTGGTCACATGATTGCATAGCCCAGGAATGGGCTATGCGAACATGCGACACCATTTACTTTACCACCAATGCTGCCACTTGCCATAAGATAGCTTGTTGCATGTTCACAAGCTAGAAAACTGGCTCACACGAACATGCGACAAGCTGCTACCATGCATCCTGCCGGCCACTACCTTGCTGCACATAACCACCACCGCACAATGCCACAACCACATTTGTCGCGTGATCGCATAACCCAGAGATGGGTTATGCGAACATGCGACAACCCGTGAGCACAATGCCTTGGCCCTGCAACCATCTGCCAAGTCACTGCCACAGGTCACGCCACCATCAAACAAAACACTACCATCTCAGCACTATCTGACAGTGGGCCCCCCAAACAACAACAAACAGCCAAGTCACTGCATTGACCAACTAAAAAATTCCACAAGGACTGTTGACCCATCGGGAAACAGGCCTGAAAATGAACGGTGGGCGCATGATCGCATGGGCTAGAAACCTCCCATGAGATCATGTGCCAACCATAGGATCCGCCACATCACCCCCGTGGATGCCACACTACCACCTCGCACCGGACCCCAAGGACACGTGTCAACCGATCGCATGACGACATAGCCAAAAGACTGGGCTATGCGATCATGCGACAGCCAACCCCAGGCTGCCACATCACCACCTCAGACCACGGAACTGCAACCACCATCGGGCCCTAGGCGCTAGGAAGGAATGGTCACATGTCAGAAATTCCTAACATGTGATCATGCGACAACCAATGAGAACATGCACCTTCGCCTCCATTCTAACACTGGGCCCACAAGACAAACCGTCGGCATCAAATCAGACGGTGGGCGCATGATCGCATGGGGTGAGAATATTCCATGCGATCACACGCTGACCATAGATCTCTTCTCTTTGCCGCATGAAGAATCTGGGCCCACCAACCTATAATACCCCAAAAATGGGCTATAAGTTCATTAATCTCCTATATCAACAATTCGAACGAAATCGACATCAAAGTCCTAACCTAAGGCACATCTAAATATCATCGAATCATAATTGATTATCTTAAATTCTGCATCGGGTAATATTCCTAGCAATATTCCTAATTATCTTAATTATCTTTAATTTAATGATTATTTGGCAATAAATCACATTTATCCTAAGTTTGATTAATTGAATATTTTTATATTTAATTAATTAGATTTAATATCTTACCACTTAATTATTTAATTAAATTTAATTCTATCTATTATTAATTGTATTATTTAAATTTTGATAATAAATCAAAATTCCTATCTTTAATTGATTAAATTCTTATTTAATTAATTAAAGCATGTTGTCATTATTTAATAATATATTTTTTAATAAAAGTTTGATAAAATAGTTAATTAACCCATAAATTAATTATTTTATTTCAAAAATCAGTTAAGTTGAGAATAAATCACTTTATTTATTTATTAAATCATAATTATCCATGTGCACATTCGAGGATCAGTTAAACTCAAATTGGAAAATCAATGCAAGTTGTTAGCTTTTTGAAACTCAACATCTTTTTGAGTTTTAAAGTTGATCTAAACTTCTAATTCGAGTTGAACTGTGCTTTTGCATGATTTTTGTGACTTAATTATTCTTTATTTAAAAATAACTCAAAAATCAAGCTGAGTTATTTGAGTGATTTATGGCTTTTTCTCATGCACCTCCAAAGCCCTGGATTTCTATAAAACCAAGGCTCAACTCTTCATAATTCATCTCTAAATATCTCGCAAATTGCAAACTTACTCTACAAGAATCATAGCATATCAGATTTGGAGAATTTGCACAATTGGAGCTTGAAAGATAAATTTGAGGATTTGAAGCTTTGTGAGATCAATTTAAATTCATAGCTTTCATATTATTGTTAGAATTTTCATTCTCATATCATATCATTCCTAGATTAGCATTGCATATCAATTTTCATATTATCATAGATTTCATATCATTTTTCATATCATTGCATAGAAAATACCAAAAATATAGATTAATTGCATTCATATTTTATATCAAATTTTGCATTCAAATCCTTCATTTAGGTGTCGTCTAGGTCACTGATCTCAATAGCAATCTGAGAACATTAATCTCGCACCTACTAGAAGGCAGTAAATCGCTTGGTTAAATTAGATTTCAATTTTGCATGATTTTGATTATAGCTAACCTCTAATGTTTTACTGAAGTGTTGTGTCTACAGATCAGGTACAATTTTCACACACACATTTCTAGCACCCATCGTGGGGCCCTAAAATGGGTTTCCCTTCATTTCTATCATTCTATCCGTACTTCCGTACATCTTTGTATGAATTATCACGTGAGATTTCACACTGTCACGTGAGATTTCTTTTTGTGTCACGCAAAATTTCACTGGTATCATTTTTTTTTTGTGCGTGAAAAATCACTTTCTCATGCTAGACTGTACTTCCTCACGTGAGATTTCATCCTTTGTCACGCGAAATAGTGTTTCCTCACACAGGACCGCATCTTGACTCGCGCAAGATTTCATCCTTTGTTGCGCGAAATAGCGTTTCCTCGTGTGGGACCGCATCCTGACTCGCGTGAGATTTCATCCTTTGTCACGTGAAATAGTGTTTCCTCGTGTGGGACTGCATCCTGCCTCACGCGAGATTTTTCTACAGAGACACATAATTTATAGATTTGTACTTTCAGATTATTGATTTCTAATGCTTATAGTTTGCTGTTGATTTGTCTTGATTTTGTACTTTTGGATGTGTGCTAAATTCTGGATTGTAGAGCGTTGGACCTAAGGTATTCTTCTCAAGCTGATAATATTTCAATTTGGACTTAAAATAAATCTCTTATGTGTTTGGCTTGTGTGCATCTTTTCATGCTTTTATCTATTTCTACACACTTGCATAATTGATACTAGGTTGTGACCCCTTAAGGATTCATTAAGTAGTCTTAGATACTTGTGATTGATCTTGATTGCTATCTTGGGTTATTGGACTCGCTAATCTGCCAGCCCCTCATTTCTACCCCGTGGTTGCAATCTCAGTGCCATAAAGGGGAGGGGTCAATAGGACATAAGCGTTAAGTGTTCCACTTGGCAACCCTTTTGTGCTTTTAGAAACTCACTTATTTTCTAAGTTGGAGACTCATTTTCAGCTTGTGTGAGGTGTTAAGTGTTCCACCTTGTGGACTCATCTCATATTCGCTTTAAGCGTTAAGTGTTCCTCTTTCTGCTTTTTGGGTACTTTTGGTAGATTTGTTTTTGGAAACATACATCTATGCTCACATAGTAATTAGGCTCTATGAACACTATTCATGATTCTTAAGAGATTGGATTCCTAGCAAAATCTTTCTTGATGATAGAATCCTTGTAGGTAGGGAGAATACTTAGTGCATTTCACATTCAATTTGGTTAGTGTGTCTTCTCTTATTGATCGACACATTCTCTCCCTGGAGAGGTTGATAGATCATGTGGGGTTGACATCACGAGCTTTGGTGAATCAAAATTGGTTAGTGTGTCTTCTCTTATTGATTGATACATTCTCTCCTCGGAGAGGTTGATAGATCACGTGGAGTTGACATCACAGACCTTGGTGAAGCAAAACTTTGTCTTAGCGTGTCGAATTAATCTGCTTACTTTGTTTGGGTTAAAAGTGAAAAGGTGTCAAAAACCTTGGATCTGGAGCCAAGTCCCCTTGTGGTATACTATTGTGAGTCACCTCTAGAGAGGGTTAACTGTAGCAGACAATCCCTTCGCAGGGCAAACTATGTTGATGGAACCTCAAGCGGTCATAGCCATTTTCACCGTGGTAGTGACAGCCGCTATATAAATGTCCTTGTGGAAGAAATCTCCATAGGTATGGTTCATTGTTGGGTTGTCAGATCTCCCTAGTAGCTCCTAAAGATTAAGTTCTCAGACTGTGTCAAAACCCTGGTGCACCGGGATTGGAGTTCACCCCTTTGGATCATAAAAGTTGTAGAGTCAAACTATTACTAAAAACCCTAGCGAGGCTAAATTTTCATTTTATAGGGTATATATGCATTATTGCAAAACATTTTTGGAACATACACAATTAGCGCTTCTGAGGATTAGAATGAATAAGTCACTTGATTGTTCATACGCAAGGTTGCTTTTGCCCTTGTTCATTATTTTCAGACATGCTTGAAATCATGTGCTTGCTATTTTCCATGCTTGTTTATCTATCTGGTTATTGAAAATGGACAAATTTGTTACAATCCTCAAATCTGGACATTGAAGTTTGCAAACAACTCAAATCTAAAAACTCAAAATTTGCAAAATCTGAAGTAAAATCCTTTTCTGGAGTCAAAAGTCATCTCAGGAGGTCAGAAAGTCATACGAGTTTCTATCAAGTGTCATTTCATTACAACCTATTTGTCATATGATAGCAAACCCAGTGTCGTATAAGTTTCCATGCCAGCAAATTCTCTAAGTCAAAATCTTGCAACTGTCGTACGATTTTTTCAACTGTCATTTCATTGCTACCCAACTATCGTACGAGTTTTGCAACTATCATTTCATTGCTACTCAACTGTTGTATGAGTTTTGCAACTATCATTTCATAGCATACCCACTGTCGTACGAGTCTTTAGAGTGTCGTTTGGGAATTTTTTGAAAGTTTTCAAAAAATTGTTAGAATTGCCAGATATTTAGCTTTTTTAGCCTATTTCTAAAATCTGTCGAACAAATCATTGTGTCAAGAACAGAGTAGTAGTCATTGAAAATTAGTATACATGTCTCAAAGAATTAGTACACATGAGGAAGAAATTTTAATCACCACTATGATGAAGTAGCTGCAAGCTATGCAAGTTGAACTTAACAATCTTAAGAAAGAAAAGGAACCTAAAGAGTTCTCCATGGAATCTTTATACTCTTTTCCATTTGATAAAGACTTGTACATGTCACCATGCCCCTGGATAGAATTTGAGCAACATGATAACCCTTATGATATCTCTTCCACGGAGAGTGACACATCCAGCTTTGGAGACTATGATGAATATGATGATAGACAGTGTAATGATACCTATGACACCTCTGTTCCTAAGAGTCCTCCTCGTCGTGTGTTCCTACTTACTACAAATGGGCTGTCACATTGGATAGATCATGATGGTGATCCATATGATTCTGATTTTGAAAGAGATTTTGATGGCTTTTGTGGACAATACCTTGATTATGATCCATCTACTACTGCTGAGGACTATAAAATGCATCGTGCTAGCTTGAAGCATCAATATTATAAGAATCCTTCTCCTAAAGACTCTCCTGCTAAAAATACAGATGGCACTCTCAAGCAAGATCATGTTAATGTTGAACCTTTATCTTGTGATGGTTCCCTTCCATCCCCTACTTCCTCCAATACCCGTACATTTCCTAAAGCTTCTGAGTCTTTCAAATCTTTCACAGAACCTTCATCCGACACAAGCCCTGATACTTTTCATGCAGTTCCCTATAGTTATCCTCCAGGGCTACTTCTTAAAGATACTCAAGCTAACCTTCACTTGGCTACAAATACTTTTAATAATGCTAAACCTGAAGAGCCTAAGCCTTTATATGCTATAATACCTACTCCAACTAGTCTTCCACCATCTCTGCAACAGTCTTCCATACAATCCCAACATGCTTCATTGTCCTTAGAAGTGGCTCCATGTCAAGAGGACTCTAAAAATGATGAAGAAAAGAACATAAAGAAAGATCAAGATCAAGAACCCTCCATGTCATCCACTCCTTTTCACGATGTCTCTTATTTGCCTCAGGGTTCTTTTGATCCTACAACCCTTTTTTCATGCATTCAACCATGTCTTAAGTCTTCTCCTAAGCAAGATCAAGTTACTACTTACACTATTGAGCTTATTGACAATCAAAATGACCTTACTACACTTGCACTTTTCAAAGATGATACTTCCATTAAGGTTGTTAAAAATGGTGTTGTTACTTCCAATGTTAAGCCTATTGAAAATCAAGAGAAAAATTATGTGCTTATGCTATCCAAAGATCCTTGTCAAGATCAAAGTCTTCCATCTTCTTATTCTACCACTCCATGTTCATTTCCACTTTCTACTCTTCCTAAGTCTTTGCAAGCTTTGAACAATCCTATCAAAGAAGGTGCTCATATTCAAGATATCCATGATTCTATTGAAAATCATAATGCTCACTCTAAAGATGTTGATATCCTTGGTTGTCATATAGATGCTGATGAACTTATTGATTATCATTTTGCGTCTTCCACTTCCATCCTTGGACCTCTTCCACCATCACAAAGGGCTTCATGTCTACCTTCCATCTTGGGTCCTTATGTCCCTTCACTTTCCCCTCTTAACTCTCCTAATTTACCATCCATATTGGGCCCTTACATCCCTCCATCTCCCATCTTTCCTCAAGATCAACATAGATGCATACCCTTGAATCCTTTTCATCCACCCACCCATCTAAACCAGTCATATCCTCCTTCTTCCACAAGTCCCAAGTCTTTTAGAAGTAACTTGAATGTTCAATACAAGAAAAAGAAGCAATACAAGAATCTATCAAAAAAAGATCACCATGTCTCCTCTAATAGACATGAAAATATAAAGTCAAAAGAGATATCTAAGAAAAAAACTACAAGACAAGTATGGGTTCCAAAATCCATCATTGAAGATATTCTCTCTAAATTACCAAAAATAAATGAAAAGCCTACAACTATATGGATTCAAAAGTCCCTCTTGAGGGAGTCTCATGTTGAACAACAAGTGAAGTTGACATTCAAGCTTCCAAAGACTTCCACTTCATCTCCTTTCAAAAATATTCTTCAATTCCATGTGCTTAAACCACAACCTTTACTATACATTTGCCATATTCCATTACGTATTCCTTCATTCATGTTTCCTCCACCCTCTCACCACCCTTCAAAGTGTGTGTTGATGTTGAGCTTGCCTTCCTTTCCATCTACCCTTTCACAATCCTTCCATGCATTATCTTTCTACCTTATATCCTTTTTCCTCATTTGCTTATTCCTCCTATCTTCCAACCTCACTTGTTTTACATAAAACCCTATCCTCCATTTTTCTCTTCCATCTCTCTTTCCCTATCAGCATCTTTGAGCATATCATTTTGAATCCTTGGCATATCATGGTTTATCCTTTCAAGGAGCATTATCTAAAAAGTTTGCCTTCTTCAAAAAAAAAAAAAAAAAAAAGAGAAATGAAAAAAATTAAAAATTAAAAATGTGCCTTGGTGAAAACCTGGAAACAGGCGCCTTGGTAGCAAAAGTAAAGAGAAATAAATTCATCCTATGGTGAAAACCACTCTCTTGTGGTGCCTTGGATAAGTACCATGATGAAAACCTGGCAATCAAGCATCATGCGTAGTTCTTCTACATATTTCATCCATTTCATCTTCTCTCTTTGATCTTGACAATGTTGATCTATACACGAACATTTGGCTATTTTGTGAGCTATCTCACGATGATCTTGCTTTCATTCCTTCCATGTTTAGCCTTCATATCCATCTTCCTCCATTCATTTTTGCCTATCGCTATCTTTTTCCCCTTTGGTCTTGATCTAATAGAAAGAAAGAGTAAAACACAGTGCTACAAAGCCTCTTGACATGTCTACTCCTTTGGACTACATCCTGTCCTTCTTTGGCATTACACTTTTGTGACTTATCCTATGCTGGCCTTTCATTGCTTGTCCAAATGTGCTTTACATGACAATTTTCCCTAGTTTGGGTATTCTTGAAGATTTTTCCCTTGAAGATTTCTTCTCTTCATTCTCCTTCATTCTCCTTCATTCTCTTGTCTTCCATCTCTTCCACCAGCTTGTTAATCCCTCTTGTTCTCCACCTTGCTAGACAAGCAGTGTATGATCATCTTAGAGTATATAAGAAGAGAATGTCTAGAGGCTACAACAAGAAATTCAGACATAGAGAATTTCAGGTTGGCGATCTAGTCTTGAGAGAAAATCCAAAAAATCAATCTCATCGAGAACGTAAGGGGAAGTTTGAACCCAATTGGCTGGGTCCCTTTGTCATCACTGCTACTTTTGGCTCTAGTGCCTATCAACTCTCAACGACTGAAGGAGAACAGCTCCAAGAACCAATCAACATTCTCCATCTGAAAAAATTCTATGCCTAAGGCATTCAGTCTATGGTAAATGTCTTGAAAAAAAATTTTAAAATTGGAAAATGTCCTAAAAAAAATGAACATCTTGGTGAAAACCTAGCAATAGGTGCCTTGATGATTCACAAAAAAATTGAAAATATATCAAAAATTCAAAAAAAAAAAATCAAAAATGAAAAATGAAAAAAAATTGAAAAAAATGAAAAAAAAGAAAAAGTGCCTTGGTGAAAACTTGGAAACAAGCGCCTTGGTAGCAAAAATAGAATCTCTGCCAAGATGGTGAAAACCTAGCAAACGAGAGCCACTTGTTTCAAAATGCTCCATCTATCAATGCAATCTTGGTCTTTCCCAGCTTTTAGTCTTGCTTTAGTTTGTACATATCTCCCGGTTTGTTTTTGCATTTCCAATTTTCAATAAGTCAGTTTGTACACCAATCAGCTCAAGTGTCTGTATCCTATCAATGCTTAAAACTTGGGGGCAATCAATGTCATATCCTATGGCCTCCAATATATCTTAGACGTCTCATATCTAGTCAGAGTCCTTTGAAGCTTCATTTGAGTCAGTCAAATCTGTCTTGTCTCCAGAAAAGATTTTGCATCTACAACAACACAATTAAACATAAATTGAAAACAATCTATGCTTTTCATGCTTTTATCTCCTTGTATGCTTATTGATTCACATTGAGATTTTTGCACATTATGTCCTTTTGAGCTCTTCAATGATGTCCTTTACAGGATTTATAGAGTGATGACTGGAGGCATAATCTTTTCTTTATCTTCTGCTTGTATGTGAAAATCTAACAACTTTGGAAATTCTAGATTGAAATGGTGTCCGACTATAAGAGCCTCTATCTCAAATTGGATGGCCATGCATACCTCGACCATAGATACCTGGAAAATTTAAGGAAGTTTGATCTAACTATTATCTTTTTGGGTGAGTTCTTTCTCCTACTGTGAAACGCGATCTTACCTAAGGAGGTGAACGATAAAGGGTCACTACGGGTAATTCACATTGGATTTAGAATGATCTCTTGACTATTTGATGTGTTTGCAATGCAAGGCGTATTCAGGTCATCACGACATTTATGTTTTGATGCTTATACAAATTGCTATATCAAAATGGACATGATATTCAGGTCATCCTGGTGTTTGTGACTTGATGCTTATATCTAATCCGACATTCCGAAAATAAAATCAATATTCATATATCCATGGTTGTTGACCAGTGGGTGTTGTATTGATTCTTGAGCGTTACAAATCAATATTCATATGTCTATGGTTTCATAGCTAGTGGGCATTGTATTGATTTATCCGGTTACCTAAAAGTTCAATAATGATAACAAATTGACATATGATCAGTGAGTAGGTCCTAGGTCTTAGGTTGCATTTTATTTTGCATGTCTCTTTGCATTTTGCATGTTTGCATGATCTCGCAATGATTAAACGAACTTCAATGCTTAAATGATTCTTCAAATTGCATCTTCAAGTCTAACAAGAGTTGAATCTCACACGAAGGTTCCTCCAACGAAACAACAAGTAGAATCCTTTTTTGGGATCAAAATTCAAATCTGAGATCATTCATATTATTAACTACTTGCATATTTGACCTTCAATCATCACAGAAATCTAGAATTCAACTTAACTGATTATCTTACATCAAACTATCAAAATTTCAACTTGCTTAACTATGGTCAACTCATGGTTTCACCTAGTCAAACTTGGTCTTTTGGGACCTTTCGACGATGCAGAATGCATTCTTCAACATGTTTAACCACTTTTCCAATCAATTAACATGCTTCTAAACTATCAATGCTGACTTTTCTTGTCAGATTTCAATTTTAATCCTGAAGGGGGCATGGTGTTGCATATCATTCAAAGTCTGTAATCAAATTTGAAATCATATCTTTATGGAAATCATATCTTCCTCAGTAATCAAGACAACAATCGAGTCTAGTTACTGATTCATCAAAAAGTCCTCATCACTCAGGGCAAATCTGTCATCACTTGGGGCATATCAGATTCATCAATCTATGTCAATCCGGTATTCTCCTAATCTTGTAAACCGTATCAGTTTTTGCAACCATCAGATCATAGTGTTCTTTCCTTGGTTCTTCAGCAACTGAAGGATTCAGATGTGATACTTGCTAGTTCTGCTAAGACAATCGAGTCTAGAATGGGTCACTCACTTCTTTGCAATCCTAAGGTTTGGAATCAGGTGTTTTGACACTTTTTCGCAATCATAGGTTCATTTGCTATTATAGTGAATATTATCTTTGGTCATTCAGGACCTATTATCTCCATATCAAATCAATTTTAATCAGCTTCTATCTCATATCAATTATCAATTTCAAACATCAGTTTCATATCTTTATCAAACACAGACTATCTTTGAACCACTACGCTTCGCACAGTAATTCAAAGAGGGGCAAAATGTAATACCCAAAAAATGGGCTATAAGTTCATTAATCTCCTATATCAATAATTTGAATGAAATTGACATCAAAGTCCTAACCTAAGGCACATCTAAACATCATCGAATCATAATTGCTTATCTTAAATTCTGCATCGGGGAATATTCCTAGCAATATTCCTAATTATCTTAATTATCTTTAATTTAATGATTATTTGGCGATAAATCACATTTATCCTAAGTTTGATTAATTGAATATTTTCATATTTAATTAATTAGATTTAATATCTTGCCACTTAATTATTTAATTAAATTTAATTCTATCTATTATTAATTGTATTATTTAAATTTTGACAATAAATCAAAATTCCTATCTTTAATTGATTAAATTCTTATTTAATTAATTAAAGAATGTTGTCATTATTTAATAATATAATTTTTAATAAAAGTTTGATAAAATAGTTAATTAACCCATAAATTAATTATTTTATTTCAAAAATCAGTTAAGTTGAGAATAAATCATTTTATTTATTTATTAAATCATAATTATCCATGTGCACATTCGAGGACCAGTTAAACTCAAATTGGAAAATCAATGCAAGTTGTCAGCTTTTTGAAACTCAACATCTTTTTGAGTTTTAAAGTTGATCTAAACTTCTAATTCGAGTTGAACTGTGCTTTTGCATGATTTTTGTGACTTAATTATTCTTTATTTAAAAATAACTCAAAAATCAAGCTGAGTTATTTGAGTGATTTATGACTTTTTCTCATGCACCTCCAAAGCCTTGGATTTCTATAAAACCAAGGCTCAACTCTTCATAATTCATCTCTAAATATCTCGCAAATTGCAAACTTACTCTACAGGAATCATAGCATATCAGATTTGGAGAATTTGCACAATTGGAGCTTGAAAGATAAATTTGAGGATTCGAAGCTTTGTGAGATCAATTTCAAATTCATAGCTTTCATATTATTGTTAGAATTTTCATTCTCATATCATATCATTCCTAGATTAGCATTGCATATCAATTTTCATATTATCATAGATTTCATATCATTTTTCATATCATTGCATAGAAAATACCAAAAATATAGATTAGTTGCATTCATATTTTATATCAAGTTTTGCATTCAAATCCTTCATTTAGGTGTCGTCTATGTCACTGATCTCGATAGCAATCTGAGAACATTAATCTCGCACCTACTAGAAGGTAGTAAATCGCTTGGTTAAATTAGATTTCAATTTTGCATGATTTTGATTATGGCTAACCTCTAATGTTTTACCTAAGTGTTGTGTCTACAGATCAGGTACAATTTTCACACACACACAACCAACCGCCAAGTGTTTAGCAAAAACATGACTAACCGCCAGCCAAGTCGCTGGATGTTAGCAGATAACTGCCAAGGATGAAGAGATTGCGTGACAACATAGTCGCCAGATCACTGAATGCTTAGGGATTGACCACCAGAATCAGGAGACCAAGCGGTAACCGCAAGTCGCCAAGTCACAGAATGAAAGCTCAACCACCCTCCAAGTAGAACATCAGGAAGAAATAGGACCCACATAGACAGATGGCAAGCGGTCGCATGATCGCATGTCAGAAAATTCTGACATGCGGCCATGCGAAAACCAATCAGATAAGAGCTCTTGAAAATTGGGCCTACCACCCATCGCACCTACGCAGTTAGAGAAAACACCAGCAAACAAGGAACTAGTGCGAGGTCGAAAACATAATGTTTTCGATGAAAGAGGACTGAAAACATACAAAACTTCCAACACGCAACAGATAAGCGCACAAAGCAGGAAGCACAGGGTCGAAAACAACAAAGGCCGAAAACACAGACTGAAAACATCATGGATTTTTGAAAACACTGTGGGTTTTTGACACTGTGGCAAATTTTGAAATATTTCCAGCGGGCTTTAAACTTTGAATAATTTTCTAGGCTTGGAAAATTTGGAAATGCAGTTTGGACCAGAGCCTAGTGACAACACAAGGAACATAGGGCAGGGCACAAACCAAGAAACATTTGCAGGGAGGAGGCCAGTTTCAAAGGATTTGCAATGACAAGAAAATGGACTAATAGGAGTAACTACAGTAAATCTTCAAAAACCCCCCTACCCTTATATTTCATTTTCCCTGAAAGCTCTCTTTTAGGTGGCATTTTTAGTAGGGTTTTAGAAAAATATACAGACACCAGATAAAAATCACCTAGATGAAACCATATAGCAATAGCAGATAATACTTCAATCACCTAAACTTTCCCCTTTTGAAATCTTTTTGAAATCAAACTTCAAAATGCCTATCGTATGCTAGAGAAAATTCGTAGTCGCCAACTGTAGAGAAAACCAAATCGTTTGAAGAGAAACTTGGAGGAGAAGTGTTTCTTGTAATGATCAAATCTGACTATGTAATCATTGCCAACCCATCACAGCCAACCCACACGAAACTCATTAAGTTCGCCATTACTGAAACTGGCGGCTACAACGTTCACAATATGTGAAACAACATCAAAAAATTAAAATTTTAATTTGAACCATTGATCTAAATTCCTTTTGGCGCATTGGATGGCTGATAAAAACCATGTCATAACTTTTAATACCTTTCCAATCTTAGTTCTCGACCAATGAGAACATTTCAATTTTACTCATGTGTAGAAACCCTCACTTCACCTTAACTTTAACCAGTCTGGACATGTGTCAACATGTGGCACTTTCGTAAACATAAACTTTTGAGCATCTTTCAATTAAGGTAATGCGACCACCGTTGATTTTCTCAGAAACTGACAGATCTTTACCTCCTTTGAAAATTAGTGACCCCACTTCGTAAGTGAACATGCAGAAGTGTTTGAAAAGTTTGGACCCACTGGCGAGTGACATCACAAAGGACACATGTCAATTAGTCACAATCTCTCAAGTCAGAAAACTATCAAGTATGTCAGGTTAAGGGAATGCGACAACCATTGATGAAGCTCCATCAGACAAACATCAATTATCTATGAAATTTGGCCCCACCTTTACTTTCGTCGGCCCTCTACCCAATCAAAAATGTCCACATCACAAAATCTAGCAAGCAGACACACCATTCTTTCTTTCCCAACGTCAATCCTACTGACAGTTGCCACATCATACTTTAATTTGGCTAATGAAAAAGGAATACCTCAGCATGACCTCGCAACCAAGGACACACCTCACAGTTTGAAACTACATGGAAGATTAGATGGTCATCATTGAAGCGCAAACTTTAAACGCCGAGCAATTTCCTTCAGTGGTATAATGATAGCCACAAGATTTATCTGAGCCCTAACATTTGGAAGACCGCAACCCCACCTCACTATGTCACCACGGACACATGTCAACCCAGAAAAATACCATAGAACCAAAATGTCAGAGCTTCACCATCGTCATTCTTTTATTCAATCGGACGGTCATCGCTGAAGTGCAAGGATTAGCAAGTGGTCAACTTAGTTTTAAGGTATTGTGACAGCCGTCGATACAATCCACTCATTAATGATAGCATAGCCTTGAAACCGGGCCCACTTTGCCATGTGTCACGCAGTTGCAATTTTGCAAGTCAGAAAATCTGACAACCATAGGTCTGAAGGAATAGAGATGACCACAAGATCAAAATGAATCAGACGGTTAGGAATTAAAATGCGAAAGGCTAAAGTTTTCATGAAAATTTAATAAAAAGTGACCCGCTTAAAACCTAACCGCAAAACACATGAAGCGGACAACTTTAAAGGTTTTTAATGAACACATGTGTTATTTGCACCTTTAGTGAATGAAAATGGTAACGTTTAAATATAACAAGCCCTAGGAGAATTAGGGCTCTCAGCATTTTTCTTCTACTAGGTCAAATAAATAAGGGTTTTATCAATTCTTTGAAGTATGACGACAAAACTTTTAACAGTACTAACACATGCCATTCAAAAAGAAACAATTTTGAAAGTTATAGACCTAAAACTAACTTATAATATTTTTTTTGGGAGGCCATGGATCTATGAAATGCAGGCGGTGCCTTCTACTTATCACCAATGTTTAAAATTTCAAAACATGGGCCAAGAAATAACTATCAGTGGAGACTTAAATCCATTTTAATATTGTAAACATATCAAACTAGGGACAAATTCTTTTGTGCCACACAATAGTGAAAGTCCTACTTCAAACACATCTCAAGAACAAAACAAGGAAGATATCCCAAGTTCAACTTCAAGTTCAAATACCAAAGAAATGGAGAAAGAAAAAGAAAGTTCAAATGATCAAATTACCACATCAAATAAACAAAGATACAGTACCTTCTTAATCTAACAAAGGCAAACAAAAAATGAGATTTTTGGAATCAATTGAAGACAGTTCAAATTCTTCAAGTTTAAATTCTTCTATTCATGAAGAAAAAGAATCCAAATCGTATAGATGTTAAAAAGGAAAAGAAAAGATAACACATTATGAAAAGATGGACAATATGATGAAGAATTTTGACAAACAATATAAATTACATTAAAAAGGGGTAGGAGAATATTCCTTATCAATAATAGACATCCTTTATTACAAGTGTTCACATCATTATATCCCACCTAAATGTATCTGAAAGCATTATAGCGAATGATTTTTATATGATTATTTTATTAATATTTTAAATTTCTTATTATTTTTATTAGTACTTTGATGTTCATCATAAATATATATAGAAACAAATGAATTTTTCTGCAATAATAAATTAGATGTAATATTGTTGATGAAAAGTGTCTTATTTAAAATCTATTTTTTCCTCAAAGACAAAGATGAGAATGAATCCAAGATATAACAAGAAGTATATTGTAAATCATAATAACAAAAAATTATATTATAATAACAATGAAAACGTTAATGATTATGATAATGATAATGATAATTTAATATTTAATATATAATAGTTAATAATTTTTAAGTAAAATCATAAACAAATATGACATCTTTCACAGACTTTACGCTTCTCCAAAAAATAATATTCTTCTCAAGATAAATATGTTATTATATTATGTATTAAATTAATATAATGCTTAAAAAGAATTATGTAAACCTCAGACAACTAAGTACAGGATTGCTAAATTATAATCGGAAGCCGGCAGCATTTAACTTTTTGATATACAACCACGCCTCAAATCTGCAGAAATCCAGGTGGAATAAAGAATAAGTTGAAAGTGACTTGTACATCAATAATTCTGGTTGAATAGACTTTTATGGCTACCAATACAACAATAATTCTATTTTTCCAGCCGGCTAAGTGCATCCACGGGTCACAATTTGGTGGCCAGGTGCCTCAAATCTGTTCAGATCAACCTGGAATAAAATATAAGTTGAAACTGATTTGTACATTGACTTGTAAATTATAGTGAAAGCGATGTTGGAATAATGGGAAATAATGCGCAGGCTATTTTAATAAGACATGATTACTTTTCTATGTGGAAGAAGCCATAATCAGTGCCGAGGTGCCTTTGTTTGAACTCTAGAGTAGAATGAAATTTTGTATTTTGTTTTGAAAAGGCCAAAATCAGTGCCGAGGTGCCTTAGTTTGAAGTCTGAAGTAGAATGATACCCAAAAGCCTTTGAAGATCGATGGGGGATGGAGACGTAGGGCAGACTAGATATTCAATCAGGGCCCACCAAGACCAAGGTGAAACGGCTACAAAGTGACATTCGCCCCTGACGATCTATAAATTGAGCCTCTCATCTGCTGGGTTTCAGAGAAAAGAAGGCAAAAGGCAAGGCAGAGTGCAATGGCGACTACATGCAGCGCACCCGTTCTGCCCCTTGCCCTCCCCCGCTTCCGTTGTCATAACCGGCAGTCTCCTGTAATCAGCCTCGATTTAGCCAGATCAATCACCACTGTGTCGCCCAAGACGAATCTGCAGGATCGTTCACCGATTCAACAGTCACCCATGGCCGGGCAGAGAGCAGGCGTTCCATCTCCATCTCCGTCTCCTGTACTCGCCCAGCAATCACCCCGGCGCCTTCCGTTGCAGTCTCCACAAGAATCGCCCTACTTCCTCCGCTCCTCAGCTGCATGTTCGCAGATCGGCCATGAAGAATTCAGTGGTGAGAGTGGGCAGCGTGGAAGGAGGAGAATGCATGAAGAGAGTGGTCTCTGCGCTCATTCGACCCTCCTCCCACCAATTTCCAAGGAGGAGGTCCTTCCACCCGCAGCCCAGCAGGCTCCGCCATATGACCAAGGCAATTTCCTGAACACCCCTGCTCAGTACATGAAAATGCAACACAAAGCGGCGCAGTGCTCTGCTATCATATGACCACGCCCGGTTTGGATGAAGGAAGCGCTCGTCCGTCCCTCCACTCGCAGCCCAGGAGGATACGCCATATGACCTCGGCGCCATTTCCTCAAGGCCTGCCCGTTGCCCGCTATATTCACAAGATTAGGCTCTTTTTGCCGTTGCCCGCTTTGTTGACTTGTTTTATTCAAGCAAGCAAAAGCTCGCTTCGGTAAAAGGCCACAACAACGCCACTGCGGTCTTCACACATTCTTTTATTCAAAATGTAAAGTGTATATAAAATTAACTCCTTCACTGCTGCCATCACGATTCTCAGCTATGAAGGAATCAGTAAATGTATAATTTGTGAATACCAAACAGGAGACCATTACAACACAGACGAGAATATGTTGAATAGAAATCCACATTTCGAATACGTTTATTTAATGCTCTGATCACTGACTTTTTCCATCTACTCAATATTTATGCACTTTTCGTCTAATTACTAACCTTTTTCAGCTAGTGGGTATATGGCAGGTGGTTGTATAAAATCTGTCATTCATACCTCCAGTGGCGCAGGCAACCAGCCTTTTTCTGTTATTAACCCAGTTGGGATCACAACGCCAACAGTCGTCTATGGGGTTCCCAGTTCCGCACGAGCTCAGCTTTCTTCTCGAATTATTTAGACTCCTGCACAGTAGTTCTTGAAATTCGTAAATAATCTTAAATGCCTACATTATATGGTAACTATGAAACAATGCTAGAACTAAAATACAATATCTTTTCTGCGCTGCATTTTTCTTATATAGAACGTCAAACACAAACTATTCAATAGCATAATGATATAGGGCATTTCACGTTATATTCCTTAACAAGCAATAAAAGGCTTTTCAATACTGCATTCTTGAAATGCACTAAAATGTCTAAAGGATCTCAAAGACGACGTGCTTACCTCTCTACCATTTGCACTACAAGCTTTGCCTTCTCAACATGTTATTTAACACCATTTTCAGCCTGCTTCATATTTACAGAAGTCCTAAGTGATTTTGCAATTACTGACTTGAAGAAGACGAAGAGAGCAACTAAAATAAGCAGTGGCTGTAATGCTCGACTGGCGGCCATTTTGAATGTGAGAAAACCTTCAAGAGTTATATCCTTTGGGCTTTAGGCTTCATATTAGACACGATATATCTAAATCATTCTTATAATTTTGATAATATAAGTTGTTAGATTATATTGAGAAGAGCTTAACAGTAAGCATGTCTTGGAGTCAACACACATAGTTTATGAGTGGGAGTGGGCTTTATACTAGACATTTTGATACATTGAATATTGTAGTTAACACACATAGTTTATGAATAAGAGTGTGTTCCATATTATACAATGATACATTGAATATTGCAATTAATGAGTTTAACAATTAATAAATTATTGGATTCATAGTTCATTAGTGGGAGTGAGTTTCATAGCATATAGTGATACATTACATATTTGTAGAACTTAATGTATTGATATTTTTCTATTAGACTAGATCTCATACTAAATCATTGTTGAGTTAGAGATAAACATTTTTTAGCATATCTAACAACTCTTAAATGTAAAGTTCTTTTGATTTTTTTCATCTAGATAGAACTAGGACTAGGAAAATGCATAATACTCATGCATTTTCTATTCTTTCTTAACTTTGTCTTCTAATTCAGAATTTTGAAATCTAACTGAGTTATTTTAGTGCTAGAAAGTGGTCTCAATCATTGTAATAATGAAGATTATATGGATTTTCCTTAGAATTCGTATATTCAATTAAATAGTATTTTATTTCAATATTTAAAAATATTAATTAAAAGATCAAAGCTTAATTTCAATAATATAAAAATTAAAATTGATCTTTATACTATACTTCATTAAAAAATATTATAAATATTAATTATAGGTTATACTTTAGTATATTTAGGAATGTGTATTATAGTTTATATTCTATATAATAAATATAGTATAATAAAAAATTTATATATTAAAAATAAAAAGGTAACTAAATATAAATATTTAATAATATCATATAAATATATAATTTTATAATGTAATTGTAATTTATATTTTAATAAATATTATAATAATTTTATATTATACCTTATAAATTAATTATAAGTCGTTGACTAATAAATGTATAATATAATTATTTTCATATCTGATTTTATCATTTAATAATAATAATAAGAAGAATAATAATAATAACAATAATAACAATAACAATAACAAGAAGAACAATAACAAGAAGAACAAGAACAAGAAGAACAAGAACAAGAAGAACAATAACAATAACAATAAAAATAACAATAACAATAACAATAACAATAACAATAACAATAACAATAACAATAACAATAATTATATCTAACATTATTTCACCTTCTATATTATATTATTATATCTCCAAAAATTTAAGTCTATATGAGGTGATGTGTTGATTATAAGTGTATGATCACATTGAAAGATGCATTTATTTTCTTCTAACAATGTGCAAATCTTCACATGAGATATGATATTCATGGTGGTACTTTGTGGACATGAAAAAATACAAGATATATAGTTAATAACGTATTTTAGTGATCTTATTGGTAGATGAATATTTTTTTTTTAAATAAAAAAGTTAACCCCAACAAAAATACTAATAGCCAATCATAGTTTATTATAACTTTATTTAAACATTATGAAAAATTTATTAAATTTAAAAAATATTAGATTTGTCTTTGATATTCACGCAAAATAAAAATTAATAGAAAATCTAAGAGATGGAATCTAGACTCTAGATCTTCCCATACATGTATCTTTTATCAAAAGTATTCACATCATTATATCCTACATATATGTATCTAAAATTGTTAATGTATTTAGTTCATTTATATACATTGAGGCTTATTAAGCCTAGTTAGTCATCCATAATCATTTGACACTTGTTCACACAAGTTGTTGCCATTCAAGAGATGATTGGAGAGGTGTTGATTCTATTTCAAAACCTCATCCTAGTTTACTAGGAAGAAACTCACCACCACTCATTAAGTGTTGGGTTCACCTTCTGATTTGACCCAATCACTCTTCCTATATGTTTCTTCCTTTTGTAGCTTATTCTAAGGTCAATTAAATTCTCTCAATTTGTGTTTATGTACTTCATTTATATCTCTAATAGATCTTGGATTTTACATGGTATCAAAGAAAATTTGGGTAATTTGAAGCTAATAAACTATAACAGTCAACATATCTTGAAAGGTTCTATTTTGGGCATGACCCCTATGAGCTCTTGATGTGACTCCTCTATCTGGTGGAGGCTTTTGTGTGCACCTCATCTATAGTGTACCCCATGTGCATTTCATGTACACATCATTCAGTGACAAGGGCACTTCGGCTTGACCCTATCTCGATGGGGGAGGGTGTCCTAGTTGACCATGTGCATCTGCAATAGGGTTTTTCTATTGTGTGCATGGCTTTTTCTTGAAGTCTACAATTTTATTATACCACAATAATTTGAATGGTTTTTGGTTTAAGTAGCTCATGACAACACCTTTGCTATGCCCTTACACATGCAACACTCATTTTTGTTAAAACCATGTTTTGTGTCCATTGCGGCAATATGGGGTGGATAAAGCCTGTGCATTGGGGTTTGAAGGCTGATGCCACCAACTCCCATAAATTTTGGGTATCCTTATTTTTTGGTTTGAAAAATAGCTTTTGAACTTGAAAAAGCCAATGAGTGTGTAATTATTGTAGTACTTTGAGTTACTATTCATGTCAAAAAGTGTATAAAGTGATGACATAAGAAACTAGGGATTGATGTCATGGTGGGGGCACAACTTTATTAGAATTGTAGCTTCTAGTTATATGATTTTTTAGCTCCTACTCATATGGGTTTCTATCCCCTGGCTCTTTCCAACCCAAGGGGACTTAAATTTTTCCATAATTTTGTATTGGGAATTTTTTTTGTGGTGAAGTTATAATTTTTCACTGTTAAATTTTTTTATGAAGGATGTGTTTTTCTAAAGAGGCAAAAATTATTTTTCTCATAACTTTTTCTCAACAACTAGAAATTTATTTTTATTTTTTTGAAAAATAATTTTTTGGAAAAGCACATGTTTTCTCATCATAAATCTAAAGGGCACACTCATGCACTATCATTATAAAGTGTCATTTTTAGTATTTTTTTGGGTTTTTGTTACAAAGCCCCACTTTTCTAAAGTGTCAAATACAAGGGCGAAATAAAAAGATAATCAAAGGAGTTTTGTGTGTTTTCTATTTTTCATACTTCCTCTATAAGTTCTCTTCATTTTTGTATTCTACAAATGAATGATCTAAGTCTACCAACATGGATCCTAATGTGACTATAAAACCTCTAACTCCTTTTAATTATTATGATTGGAAGTTGAAAGTCATTCTTGTACTAAATAATAAAGTGTTATTTAGGGTAACAACGTGTAGAAAAAAAGAACCTAATGCAACAAAGGACAAAGCATTTTTTTTCAATTAGTGTGACCAAGCATTTGGCTTTCTATATTTAAATTTATCTCTTTAATTAGTATTTCATGTTATGAACTTGAAAACACCCAACCAAGTTTGGGAAGCTCTCAAAACACTATTTGGGACAATTGATGAACTTAGAAGTCATGTGAGTTGGAAAATCAACTCCTAGGTCTTAGTCCTTCAAGTTTTTCAACTTTAGAGCACTTATTCACTAGATATAAATATTTGAAGTTACAATTAAAAGATTGTGGATTTGCCAAGAAAGAGTATCAATTAATCATTTTTGTACTTTCTTAATTAGGTTCTAAATTTTTTGTGTGTCTCTACTTTCTATTCTATTAAAAGAGCCCTTAGTGCCTCATGGACTATGCCCTGACTAGATAACTTTATTTTTTATCTTACAAGGGAACAAGAAAAATTAATTCAAATAGGTACATTGAAATATTCTAAGGCACAAGCTCTAATAGAAAAAAATGAAAATTAACAAAATGATAAAGGAGAGAAAAAGAACACCCAAAAATTCAAGGAAGGGAAGAAAGAAGACCAAATTGATGACTTCAAAAAGGATTAGTCATCTCAACAAAGAAAATCAACTACTGTGAGAGTTACATGCTCCTTTTGTAACAAAGTTGGTCATGAAGAATGTCAATGCATAAAAAATCAAATTGAGCACTTCACTTTTCTACTCAAAAAGAATAATATTGAGGTAACTAGTTGTTTCAAAGCATCTTCTTCAAATTGGGAAATTACTAAGGACAAAGAGAAATTGAAAGGAAGGGTCCAATTTTCTAAAGAGATTATAGATTATGGTTCTACATGCCATATGGGTTCTCAACATGATGTGGACTCTTAAGATCTTATTTCATTCCTCATTACTTAGATGATTCAACAGATGACAATCATATTCAAACAGATTTTAAGGAAGGGCCACAATCTCTTCCTAGTGTGCAATATACATGACCAAAATCATAATCCTTTGGAGTGGGAGGGGGACTTATAGGCTTCTTCTCTTCTTATGGCTTTTTTGGAGGATTTTTTTTTTTTTTTTCAAGTTTTCTATCTTTGTCCTTTTACGAGAGATTTCATTATACATGGATACCTTACCAAGCTAGTAGTCGAGACCCATAAAAAAAAAATCTCTTTTATGGAACAAATTATTTTATCTCATAAGATCAAAGGTATACTTATAGGAGAATATCTAATATCAACTTACATACAAGATAGAATACACATCCTCTTCAAGGGCTGTAACCTAAGATAGATTCTGAAAAATAATTTATAACAATATTTATACACATAAAGATATTTTGTAAGAAATTTCAACATGATTCTTTAAGCTAGACACTAGTACAAATAAAACAATATATGACTAAATAAACTACTAAAAATTGTAGATAAATGACTAATTTTGATCATGTGACCATTAGTAGTTTAATGTCAGTCATTTATCTCATGACCAGATTTATGACTAAACTATTTTAGTCATTGATTTGGTCATTTATTTAGTCATTTATTTGATCATTTATTTAGTCATTTATTTAGTAATTTATTTAGTCATTTATTTGATCATTTATTTGGTCATATATTTAGTCATTTATTTAGTCATTTATCTAGTCATTTATTGGGTCATTGATTTGGTCATTGGTTTAGTCATTGATTTAGTCATTTATTTAGTCATAATTTAGTCATATATTTAGTTATATTAGGGCATGATGGAATCGAACCACCATCCTCCTACTTGTAAAGTAGGTGCTCTTCCATTGAGCTAGTACCCTTTAAAGAATAATCATACCATGTATAGTAGTACTTTCCATTAAACATGATTTCAAGTTTTTTCATATATAGTTCAAGGGTAGAATATCCTAAGGGGAGGATGACTAGTGATACTTTAAACTTAGTGGTTCTAAAACTAACCTTTGTCTGATGAAAGTTCCACTTCTTAGTTTTCCACACAGTCTCATTAGCTTGTAGTATTTTCTTGATAGATCCTACTTCATAAGCATAGGCTTTGACCACCACAAATTAAATGTCCACTCATTGATGTAACATACTCTATATCAAATGTGGGTTTCAGGATCCCTGTAAAACCTATTTTACTTAATAAAAAATAGACTCTATATCAAATATAAATTATAATTGGCTAACAACCACAAAAGATAGCAATCATAGTACCAAAAAAATCAAAACTACTTGCAATATTTATCAGTACAACTTTGCCTACCTCTGTCATTATCTTCTTACAGAAAGGTAGAATAACCCATGTTGAAACACTAGCCTTATGCTATCCACTTCAGATGTTGAAGATATAAAACAATCATATCATTTAGTAAGGTTTTGGTCTCTTTTCTCTCCATTAGAATAAAAAATAGGAGCAGAAAGATAAACACCACACATTTAACACTAGCCATGTGACACTATAAGTAAACAAGTCTGTAATTAATTAGGACATACAAAAGACAAGTCATAATACCAAACAAATCAAATCCATACAAAGGATTTAATAATACATCCACTTAGCCTCACATTATCTATTATAGGAATGTTTTCAGTTCTCTAAGTTACAGGTGGCATGTATTTAAAATTTGAAATGATGCAACATAAAATGGTAGCTCAAAATAATATGTCTATATTATCTAGTTTGATTTTTTTCTAGATTCTTCGTAACATAGACAAAGCACCTGAATTGGTTGACATATGCCTCAAAGAGATGTAGATTTATGGAGTGCAATGATTGTAGGATATGTACAAAATGGATTGATTGAAAATTGCTTCAAAACTTACAAGTGAATGCAAATTGCAAGTGTAAAGACAAATTCCACAACTTTTTCCAATGTCCTCTCTGCCTGTGCCGAAATGGGAGCTTTGGAATAGGGTATGGAAATCCATCAAAGAGTAATGGAAGGGGTATTTTAGCCAGATATTTTAGTTTGAAATTATCTAATAGACATGTATTTAAAATTTGGAAGCATAAATAATGCACTTAAACTATTTGAAAAAATGCCTAATGTCAAATCAAATACCTCATACATTGGATCCATCTATAGGCATACCTTAGATAAGAAAAATATATTATTATAAAATCAAGCATTTCATGCCCTTCGTGATAGAACAGATTCAAAAATAAGAAAAGAAGTGTCCACCATGTTGATGCATAGCCTTCTGCACAACTATATCCCTACCAACTTCTTTGAGGCTTTCAATTATCTGAGAATTGCTAACTTTATCTGCAACTATGCTAAATTTTGTGATTCCACATTCCTTTTCCAACTTAATAATAGCTTTGATAAATTCACTGTATCCCTCATTTTGTACTAGGGCCTCACCCGCCAACAAAGTTTATATAGTATTAACTTTAAGAATATATTAATATCCTAGAAATAATATTTTTACCATTATAAAAAATTTGTGACTGGTATGAGAAATTCTTACCCTTTTCTAATAGAAAAGATAAGCATCACTTATATGTCTAGTTCAACTTATAGTTTGCACACCAATCAGAAAATGTTCCATCTACTAAAGTAAAACACATACTTTGAAAATATCAAAAAATTGATATGTAGATTAAAAACCTTAGTGCCACTATACTTGATTTTGAAAGATCATGGTATGCAGGGTCTAAACTCCAAAAATAGATCCCAATGGTGATGTATTTCCAACTCCAATCCCCCAAAAATAGTAGAAATAGTATGCTAATCCACAAACCCTTATTGCCGAAAATATGAACTTACAAATCTAAACCCTCAATCCTACATCTTATCTTTTATTAAAATTGAAAATATTTACACTGCACTAGCTCAACACTCAAATATGAATGTTTTATCTTTTGGCTTCACTAATATGCCCTAGGCCTTTTTTAAGAACCAAAAAACTTCATGGTTTAGGATGAAAAATATCTCTTTTTGGAGTGCCTAGGCTAGGAGAAAAAGTTACCTTTGAGGGAATGATATCCAAATTCTATGTGTTTAGGGTGATCATGAAATACTAGATTCTCAACATCTAATCAATAACTTCCTCTATCAAATTTTCAAGATAAATAGCCTTGCAACTAGAAAAATGTTTCCATGTACTCCACTATGAGGAAATTCAATGCTAGTGCCCCCTATTTCCTACTAGACCAAGATAGCATAATTAATCAGATGTTAAAATCCTTGAAGTTCTCTTTCTAGGATTAGCATCACTTTCCTAGCTTGAAGACAAAAAGCCATACAACATAACTTCTCCATTTGCATCTTTGGAGTTGAAATCATAGTCAAGGTTTATCTTGTTTCATAGTTTGGAGATACTTTGGACAACCTTCTTAGTCTACAAGGACTCCCATAGTTTGATTTGACATGCCACAATCATTATACTATTGAATGTGAGTTGAGTCACAATTGGCAAGAAATGCTACTCACATTATTAAAAAATGTAGCAATCATGCCCTACACAAACAACACATATAACAATCCCTTCAATTAATATTTTAGTAGAGGTCAAACCGAAACACAACTAGTCATCTTTTTTGTTAATCATTTTTATTGTTAACAAATTTGAAATAGAATGTGTAGTCTTAAATTTTTTAAGAAAACTTCAATAATAAATATAAACTTGAATATACATACAATCAGGCATGTGTTATTTCATTCATTCTCTTTATGGATAGAAAAAATCAAAATTCCTACTTAATCACCCATGCTCACAAAAGTTGGATGACACACTGCCTGGATGACAATCTAATTTCCTTTTAGATGCACATGAAGAGTTGGAAAAGAATTCACGATGTAATTTTTACATACATAATCACAAAGAGAGATAAATACGTACATATAAAAAAAGAAACTAAGTGCCTCTACCTTAGTACCATGTGTATTTTTTCATTCAGAATTGACATCAAATAGTTCCTGATATTCACTTGTTATATTGGACTACTACATCACCTCAGCATGTGATTCTGCATCATCAATGGTACCAAATTGAGTTACTCTTATATCTATATCTTCTTTTTCCCTCTCTTGGGCATTAATAACCAAAACTAAAACCTCCTCATGCTAAATCACTTAAGCTAGGGCATAGAAAAAGAACTTCATGTGTTGAATCTGATGGAAATCCTGTTAAGTTATCCATAACTCCTTTTTCTTTAGAGTAGAGTAACATCAATAAGAGTGTACAAAAAGTTCATAAATCACCAAATTTAGATAATTTTTCAGACAATGGTAAAGTGACTATATAGAAATCCATCCACAAATTAGTCACCAAATTGCCTTCTCAAAGGACTATAAAGATAAAGTCCAAGGAGAGACTTCAAATTGTAGAGAATGATATCTTAAATGAGCTAGATGTTCAATCTACTAGTGGATCTATGGGTAATGGAATGTTTGGCATGATCAATGAGTCTCATAATAGTTATGTTAGTTCTAATCATGATCATGGCTTGGAAGCCAAATAATCAAAAATTGTTTGAGATAAAGGAATTTGACCTTTCCAATGTGTAGAATGACATTTTATGAGAAATAAAAAAGGTCCTTTTTAGATGTTGTAGTTACAAATGCCCTATTAGTTATTTATAAAAATGTGGAAGCATACAAAAGGTACACAAATTTATTAACAAAATGACTTTGCAAAAATATAGTTTCACAGACTGAATGATTATAGGATATCCACATAACAATGTTCTCCATGAAGCTTTAAGGGATTTTGAAGAAGTTCTAAAGAAAATATCATCTCGTGGAATGCAATGGTTTAAGGATATGCATAGAATATATTTTTCAAAAAAAACATTGGAAACATTAAACCAAAAACAATTGGCAAGTGTAAAGCTAAACTTCACAAAGTTTATTAGAATCATTCCAGCCTGCATCGAATGAGTACTTTGGAACAAAGTATGGATTTCCATCAAAGAATGAATGAATTTGGATGCTTATCACATGTTAAATTTTCAAACAACTGAGTAGACATGTATGAAAGATGCGGAAACCATATACAAGACATGTGAAGTGTTTGACAAAATGCCTCAACTAATGTCATCTCATGGAAGATCATCATTGTATGATATGCACAAACCAAATTTTTTAAACATGTTCTTAACTCATGTGAACTAATCAAACAATTTGAAGCATAACCTGCTCAAATTTAAGTTTTTCTTGTGTTTTATTCTCATGCAACCATGCTGGTTTTAGTACGTGAGGAATATAAGTACTTATATGGAATGGAAAATTGTTAATCTATAATGCCTACAAGTGAACATTATTTGTGCATAGATGACCTTCCTAGTCGTTTTAACTATCTTGAAGAAACTCTAAACCTTACCATCAAAATGACAACCAAACATGTGGCTAGTGTATGGACATATCTCATACCGATATAAGATCATTTATGGAAACTCTTCTTTTGAGTTGATTCCTAAATATGTTGCAAGTTATTTTCTTATCTCAAATAACCATGTTGAAGTAATCAAGTGAGGTGAGGTTCAACTATAGATGATATTAATGAAAGATAAATGAATGAGAGATACATGGTTGTACTTGTTGAAGATCATATAGTGGCACATGACTTTTTACATAGGAGACAAAACAAACCCAGATACAAAGAAGATATTTTTATGGCTGGGTAGATTTTCACCTTAGATAAAATGATTAGGTTATTTTCTAGATTCAAAACATGTGATTTTCTAGATTTTTCTTGGAATGTATACCCTAGGTTCTAAGGTACTAGAGGGTACAATTTTTTTCTTGGAGAGGGAACATAGAAATGTGTTGGTTGTGGAACACCATTATTGATGCAGAGCATCAAATAGAAACTAAAACCTGATCATCAACACATTAGGAACATAATATCTCTTGGTCTTTCAAGTCTTTCAATGACATCAATAAACCACTTCCCAAATAGTATAACTTTGTTTTGTAACAACACCTTTTCCAAGTTCCATATTTTCACTCCAAACCACCATCAAAGACAAATAGGACTTCTATTGCTCTTAAAACCCAAGCAACTCAACATAGAAAATCATTTATACACAAAGAACCCAAATGTACCTAAATACAATGTCTTTACTCTTCAAGACAACTTCCAAGGTTCAAAGGTACTTTCATTGTTAAATCGTATCACTATCATCACCTTACGATCTTCAATGAACTAGCACCTTCTAGATGCCTTGAGTGAATTATATGAATTGCATCATCAAAAGGATTCTCAAACATTAGTGTCCAATCTTCCAAGACAAACATCTTTATCTCATAATTGTCATATAGCAATCTTGCCCAAACAGTGCAACAATGTATGCAAACAGTTGCTATTTCACCAATCCATTTGACACCCAGTATTGGAAATTATTTAAAAAAATTTGCAAGACATGGAATGATCTTCCTTCAACCAATAAGCATGTTAAGGAACTCATAATTTTGGTTGGCATTAAAAATACATGATTAAAAATAGTGACTATCCTATATTCTCTGTGATAGGACAGTGACCCAAAAAAAAATCAAAAATTTATTCTTTAGCAACCTCCACATTTTATAAAAACTCCTCATATCTATCAAAAATGGTTCCAACCCATTTTTTAGTATAAATAGTTTTATGTTTCAAAAAACAAGTATCCAAAATACTTACTGTCATGTTGTTACCAGTCAAAGCACTATGGCAGTGATCTTAGGATCTTCATGTAACACCATCAAACCTTATCTTATAAACTTTCCACTTTTAAACATGAAAGTATACACAATAACAATCTATTTTACCAATTCTAGGGTTATTCTATCAGTTGGCTTAAGAGAACGATAATTTTTGATTGCTTGTTGATTACTCTAAGAGGGTTCTAGGCAGTTTTTACAAAAGCATTAATATCTCAAACAAATCGTCATGAAAAAAAATGAAATTGGATTCATTTGAAAGATAAAACATTATACTAAACATCCAAAGAAATTACAAAGAGATGTTACAATGTTTAAGAGCCTTTAAGGCTCTGTGACCAGTCATAGACTTTAGAAAATATAGGCAATCAGAGGGTTTGGACATTGTTTCCCTCCAAAATTCCTCCAATCTTCCCTCTCTTCAGATATTCAACCTTTCACCCCCCTATTTACAGAAATTACCATCCATTTTATAACTTATTCCAGCTCTAACTACCCTTGAAACCGACCATAGACAGTTTTGCAACTTTTTTTTGAAAAGTTGTTAATGACAATTTTTTTTGTAATTTTTGTGCAACTAGGACAACTTTCATCAACTTGACATCTTGGACCCTAGGACTTGATGATTGACCTTTAAACATAACAATATGGCCTAAATATGACCATTTACAACTTATTTTCCTCCTTAAAGGTGAATATGATTGAGAAACCTCATGAAGTTGACTATACAAACTTCCACTTTGGATATAATCATATATGAGGAGTTGTAGTTGCAGTGTCCAATATATCACTAGTATAATTTGGATAATAAATGAATACATGACTAAAAATTTTAGTCACATGACTAAAACTGATCAAATTCTACTAATTATTTACAATTCACAAGTATAAATGACTAAATAAATGACTAATTTAGTCATCGGATAAACTCACAAGGTCGGACAACTAAAAATGACTAAATGAATGACTAAATAATTATTCACTAATAATTATTCACTCAAATAAAAATGACTAAATAAATGACCAAATAAATGACTAAATAATTAGTCATCCAAATAAAAATGACTAAATGAATGATTATTACTCTTTTATAATAACATTTGATAATATCATAGACTTATATACTTAGAAGTTCCATTTCACTAGTAATGCTTGTTTATCAATAGGCTTATTGCGTGAGCAATCCATCTACACCTATCTCATGCCAGAAATCTAGCTTTTAGGTCATTTCAAAATTGATCGATAAATAATATTTAGAGATAGAATCACAAGGAATAGTTACCATCATTAAACAAATGTTTACTCATGCTTTATTGTTTTGAAGTAGTTATTTCTAGAAGCAATTAGATTCAATTTACAATATGGATTGTAGAAACGTAATGGTCCAGTCTACTAAAAATGAAGCTTTTTCCCTTAAAGAAAAAGAACATTCACTGGTAGAATTTGACAAATAAATGACTACGTGACTATAAATTTTAGTCGTATGACTAAAAATGATTAAATTATATATTTTTTTAGTAATTCACAAGTATCAATGACTAATTTAGTCATCGGGTAAAATCACAACTAAATAATTGGTTAGGAAAATAAAAAAGACTAATTAAATGACTATTACTCCTCTATTCATCTAAGAATTTTGCAAGCATTATAGAGGTGCATGTTCATAGTTGTAGGAATTGAATTGTTTAAAAGCATTCCAAAAGTTTAAGACCTTCAAGACAAAATTAATAATTTATCTTAAAAACTAAAATTATTAATTTAATTATCTTAAAATATTTAAAAGGGTAAAAGCACAATCAGGTGTCACCTTTTCAACTAACTTATCAGCACAGCTGAATTTTAGTATTTCTAACTAAAAATTAATTTTGGTCAAACATATGGTCTAGTTAGATTCATTATAGATAAGTTAAATAAGTTCTTTACCTTTTCCAATCGGAAATATCTATTAAATGCATGTTTTATACCACTTTGGGTCCAATTACTATAAAAATAAAATTATTTTAGAAAAGTGGCGTTTCAATAACTCCTAATATTTTTAATGACATTTTTTTGAAAATTAAAAAATACCCTTTTGTAGAGATCAAAGTCAAGAATATCCTCATATAGATTTTATAGTGTTTTAATTGGACATAGTTTATTGTAATTAAAAAATATTACAAGTAGGTATTTTAACAGTCAAGGAGATGTTGATTCGGAGAAAGAAAAAAATAGTAAATCATATTAAATAAATTTGAAAAATACATGGTGCACTAGAGGAGAGAGTCCTCTTCAAGAATATGTATTTCTTTTTTTGATTGGGATAGATTTGTTATGAAAAATATGTTGCAAGATGAAAACTATCGATTTCAGTGATTTGGAATTTGAATTGTTATAAAAGAGAAAATATAGGTCACAAACCAATTTTTATTTCTTTATGCACTAGATATATATGTCATCTATGACATATTTTGAAATTAGGGGAAAATATGTTTATTTACATATAATTTTTTGGTGGGAACTAGACCCCTAATTTTCAGCATTTTTCAGCAGCTGAAAAATCATCTTTAAAAATTAAAAAAACATATCAATTCTTATTCAAAAAATATATTAAAAATATTAATCATAAAATTCATCCATTTTATCACATTTAATTAGTTTACATCATCTTAAAATTCCAAACATAAATGTCATTTTTATACTATTGAAGTTGAACAACTTTGATTTTGTTAGCCTCTTCCTTTGTAAAAGGGTGACAGCTTATTGTGCTTTTACCCAAAATTAAACTATTTAATTGTCTTAAATTAAAAATGAAGGCAAAAAAATCTATTATCTATATTTTTCTCAAGTCAAAAAATTTCCTTATAGTGAGTCCTAGGCCCCATAGATGGGTTTCATGACTCGATATGATATAAATCACTTGAAATGCTTAGTGTATGTTGTTGAATAAAGGGATAACAAATAATTTATTTTGTAGTTTTATTAAAAGTTCCCAAAGATTTAGAAGAAGCATACCTATTCTCAAGTGATGTTGAATAAGATCAAAATCATTTCCATTTTGGTAATTGGAGGGAAAAAGCAAGATTATTCTTTCTTTCATTGACACAAACATAGGAGTGGAGTTTGAAGGAAGAAACCCTACAATTGAGCCCAAGCTTGGTCTTGCAAGCTTCCACAAGGAAATATTGGCAACTAGCATGGAGAAAAATAGATTTCCAATAAGTTTTCACTAGTCATATATGGATTTTCACTAGTATAACATCAAATAACATATACCATGACAATTCCAACAAATAGAAGTATTCAACTTACATGCACACATACCCTTGAGTATCTATAAGACTTCCATTACTTAATCTCTATTATTACTATGTTTTCAAAATATAAATTCATCAAATGGTATTTTTATCAGTATATACACTAGAATCTACAACTATTTATAATAATTTCTATGTTGTCTCATACATATTAACATGTTTTGGTTTTAGAAATTTATTTAAAAAAAATTAAAGGTAGCAGTGCCCCTTGATATATTATAATATATTTTTTACATAAGCTGGCTCTAAAGTAAGGAGCTCCCAGAGAAAAGAGCTAGGAGAAAAACTCCGTTCGTTGCCTCATCAAGAAAACTGAAAAACAAAGTATAATGGCTAGGTAAGAGAAGCCACAAAACCAAGATCCCTATTTACATAAAACCCATATTTTAGACATTATAATATTTTGCCTAAAATATTTACAAAGAGATAGGCCCAAAGGGAAAATAAAATAACCCAAGAATATATGAGAGCCTATACTAATTATTCCAATGGGAAGATATAACATCTGAGAACATAAAACATGCATACATTTACCCCTAGCACTAAAGGTAGCATAACAGAGCAGAAGGATACCAAAAGGGCCAAAAAGAGTGACAAAATTATCTCAACGATGTCACTACCAGAGAAATGGATCCTTCAAAATTGAATACATGGTACCCAAATCACCCAAGGAGCATTAAATGAATCAACTGCAAGGACCACACAAAAGGAACACCTACACATATAACATAACCAAACAAAACCAAAAACTAGAGCAAAGCTCCCTTAAAGTCAAAACACATTAGCCTTCCATGAGAGCAGGGGAAATGTTCAAGGAGCCCAACTAAAGATTGAGATCAGGTAGGGTTTGAGAAGGCATTGGAACTGATGGATGAGGGGGAGGCTGGGGGAAGGGAGGCACGGTTGAATCTTGCTCCAATAAATCTAGCAAGGCGAAGACAACCTGATGAACATTATTCACACATTATTTTGACAGGAAGTACCCATAATGTTGTAGAGCCATTTTAATAGGCCGAAAAGACTACCATTTGAGCCCTTTTTTAATACTTTCCAACACCATGTATACACCATGATTATGTAAAACTAAGTGGTGATGAAAGAGATGACCAATTAGCACAACTCCACCCCACAAATCATACTTGTGCAAGGCTGAAGTGACTTTCATACCCTACAAGAATTTAGGCCTAACATATCTGCTATAGATTAGCTCAAGGTGATCAGGGGATTGAAGCAAATCAAAAGCATTTGAAAGGAAAATAGACATAATTTGAGAAGGATAAATGATACGCTTCCCTGAGGGAAACAGAACATTATTTCCAATGATACGCTTGATACCACACCTAATATGCGGATGGTCACATATAAAAATGGAAGCCAAAAAATCATCTTTGATGAAGCCAAGGAATGGCTTCTCCCAAACTTCAACCGCCAATAGAACTCTATAATTCTTAGGGTAATAATCCATGTGGAACAAAGAGCAAGTCAAACACACTTCCACAGACAAACTCACACCCACTAAGAAACTTGGGTGAGTCATCACACTAAAAAAATTAGAAGCTAGGACTAATGGAAACAAGATAGAGAAAATGACAGAAGAAAGACAATACTTAAAATAAACCAATATGTCAAATATATAATAGAAGAGGAAGCTGCAATAAAGAGAGACTTTTAATAGCTAATTATGTCACTTGAAGGAGAAAGATATGTAATCCCAAATCGGCCACATGACACAACCGGCACAAGAGAAACATCAAATTGAAGTGAAAGTGCAAAATAAAAAATAATACACGCAAAGATGATGGACAACCAAGAACCCATAATAATGACCAGGAGATAAATGAATGACAGACAAGGATGGCTAGCTATGCACCAACGGAAGGAAGAGAAGTACATAACCAAAGGGCGGCTCCAACATTAAATGAAATATTTATGAGCTGAAAAGATTTTTTAAATGGTGCTGATAGATAAGAGATACCACCACATGTTCAAGACCATAAACAACATACAAAATGGAGAATAAAGTCAATATATAAAACCAATCAACATAAAGTATAAGTGATTAAAACTTTACCAGGCAAATCCCAGGGCTCGCACTTGTATATGCCAACTTCCACTACTACATAGGAAGGTATTTTAAGACATTTGTTTAATACAAAATTACTATTTTGTCTTAAAAATATGAAATTTTATTTTAATTATTTTACGTTAAAAATTAATATTTTTTAATTGTCTTTAATTTAAAATTAAGACAAAACCAAACATGCATTTTCCAAAACAAAAAAGAACATGCATTTTCATTTTCATAGTGCGCGAGTGGCAAGCAAAAAAGGAAGAGGAATGGCAGGCAAGTGAATTATTAGCATGTTTTTGGAGCCAAAATTATTTATTTGGAACCTTGACCCTCTTATAGTCCAAGGAAATTGGGGACCTTACTCTTGTTGAGGAAATAAAATGAGAGAAAGATTTTCTTTTTCTCATGTTTGATCTTGCATTATGAGCCTTAACTCTTAAAGTATTATTTGATTAGTAACAAGTATTATGGACATTTGTTCTGTGTCTTAGCATTTTAAGAGGGTGAATCAAAATGGTTTGAGTCATTTAGAAGCCTTTTTGTATTCAAAGATGGAAAAGGGTCTTCGGATGTTTGTCCTATTTTTTTCTTTTTCATGTGGCTTCATCTCAATCTTCACATTCTTCTGATGCCAAGTTTCTTCTGTCCCTTATATTTTCCATTATTGATCCATCAGGGTTTCTAGATTGCTAAAAAGAGGAAAATTATAGCCGCTATTATTCATGGGTTGGGGTTCAATGTGATTCTTTTGATCGTATCATCAACCTGAATATCTAAAGCATAAATCTTTTAGTTTGAATTGTGCCTCAAATAGGTCATTTCCATAGTCTCATCAATTTTAGCATAAAATTCAATAACTTCACAAGTCCAATCCCTTCAAACATCACCAATGTCGTAGGTCTAAAATCCTTCAAAATTTCCCACAATATGTTTATTTGAAATTTTCTATCCGATTTCTCCAGATTGAAGGCCATGGAGATTCTTGAAGCTTTCAATAACAACTTAATATGACCCTTTTCAATTCTTCTTTTCCAATTTTTGAGTGACAGATCAATCTAGTGAACAACTCAATTCTTCTTTTTCAATTTCTTCATAAATAATTGGGTAAATGAAGTCTATAGGTTGCCAATGAGGAGTTCTCAAATAAATGAGAAAGATAAAAAATCAATAGTAGTTAGGTTAATGACAATTAAATTTGTTATAATTTAAATTTTTATAGTTTAAAATTGTCAACTGCCTAAATTACAGCAAAGTTCCCATGCAAGGGGATTCTTCTGGAGAAAATATTTCCCTATTTCAAGAGGTGTGAAGATGGACTATACTTTGACACTACAAATATTGATCCACTAAAGTCTCCTAAATTGAAATTTTTTAGACATAAGATATCCATTGTACCACTGGTGTTTCTAACTTTTTTTATTGAAGTTTGGGAAGCCTTTTGGCGTTGAGGACTTTGTGAAAATAGGGGGCCTCTATTATCCATTCTTGGTTTTCTTATTTTTCCACTTCTTTGGAGCATCCATGAAGCTCTTGTGATTGTTGAATTAGGCACCATGTTTCTAGAGAATGGAAATAGATCCATGTATGTTATCAGAGCCCCTCACACACACACACACACACACACACACACGTGTGTGTGTAGAAAGATAGAAAGATATATTTTAATCATCAAGTTCTTATTAATCATTTTGCAAGAATGAAGATATGGAATATTTTAATTCCTTTGAATGGTCCAGGAATAGATTGAGACTTTTCTTCAAAATTTTCAAATAAATACATACACATTATCTATCAGAATTAGTAGGAATCGATGAAACTTTATCTAGCAAATCATTGTTGTGATGCACATCTAATTACAGAATCTAACTATGTGGTTTAGTTTTGGAAGTCATTTTCATGAGCCATTGAACTATGTATTTGAACTATTAATATTGTTTACATTCTTTATCCTATGCATCCCTTGTTATGACTGATATCATAAATGGTTGGGGACGAATGTGTTACCATTGCAATGGTATTCTTATATGTTGAAAGATTTAACAGTGAAATGAATTTTTTGTGATGATATTTCTATGAATGTTGCTACAAAAAATTGAATACATTTTGGATGTTTATGTTTCTCTATTTATTATTGGGACTTAAACTATCAACTATAGATTTGAATCAATATTTGGTGCTGAATTAAAATAGAGTCTAGAGCCATGAACTTTAGGAGAGTCAAACTGGTGCAGGACCACCTAGAGACCAAGGTTCACCATGAGGTACATGAAGGAGACATGAAGGAAATAAGTCTAATGAGGTCTATATGACCATTTCATTATGTAATTATGGCTAATAAGGCCATTAGAAGTCATATTAGGTCATTATGACCAAATTCTCAAAATGTTGCTAACCTAGGCCTAATAAGGCTATGTAATAGACTTAAGGGTGACTTAGGAGTCTGATTAGTAGTTTGGGTTAATAATTATATTTATAAGGTCTTTTCAATGACCATGTTAATATAACAGGGGAGTTTGTTATGTTTCAAGGTTGAAAAGAGTCAAAAAGTTATTAAAAATAACAAATATATGTAATAGTTTTCCATAAGACAAACCAACCCAAGAGTGCATACAATGTGGTTTTCAGTTTCCAAGGTTGTAATTGGCTATAAATATGTTTTAATGATTGAATTTTAGGGGAGGAAATGGATGTAAAACGGTGATATCAATAAAATTTGGTTTTTCTGCATAACTATCTTTATCTTTATTATGAAAAGCTTGATTTCATGGCTTATTATGTGTCATGGGATTAATATATTGTTCTAAAACCTATTGGTACCAATGGAGGCCTCAATCCATGTCATTTTGGCTTTTGAATCACCCAAATTGGTTAAGTATTGGCTGAGATATTCACATTTTGGTGGA